>CM068375.1:62130655-62730655 GCA_034769895.1 Magicicada septendecula
GAGCGACATCAGCAGAGCAGATGCCAATATCAGCCTCTGGACACACACACATGCCA
The DNA here is from genome assembly GCA_034769895.1 of Magicicada septendecula. Taxonomy (NCBI): domain Eukaryota; kingdom Metazoa; phylum Arthropoda; class Insecta; order Hemiptera; family Cicadidae; genus Magicicada; species Magicicada septendecula. The sequence goes on from CM068375.1 coordinate 62,130,712, forward strand.
GTTATAATCCATGCATAAAATGGTTATGCCACCGCAATTAATCACCAACGGCGACTAAAACCGGATGGCCGTGACTGCTCATTTCCCGCGACTCGAGGAAAGCACATTGTCCAGTTCGTCACTGACTGTGTCGGCGCCGACACGTGAGCTAAACACGCTCATATAATTTCATCAGTATTCAATAATGAAAGTGAAGTAGTTATTTTTAAAATACAGTGACAAGATGGGAGTAGAGTTGTAGAACAATAATAGCCAAATTTGTGATTTAGTTTCGTCCTTTTCGAGACGTTTTCGACCTACCGCGGGCTGGCCACGAGGTCACAGAAGAACGCGTTGCCGGTAGTGATTTAAAATCATGTATTCAATCGGGTAATTTGGGTTTTATAATGGAATGGGAGTAGTGAGTGTGCAATGCTGGGCTGTTCTGTGTTTATGTGTGAAATATATAATTGTTTGTATCTGTATAAAGGATAAGGTAAGCCATAGTCGATAAGGTGCAAGAGTTGCACAACATGTAACACGAAGTTTTATCAATTCAACATTACTTATTAATAAAAAAATCTAATTTCTCTTCCATATAATTGAGAGTTAAATTCTTTCAATGCCTTATTTCGTTATATGTATCGTCAGAGTTCGTCGAACGAAATGGGTTAGTCCACACTATGCGATCCGGCCAGATCAAGTTGAAAGGTAAGTGGGAGTTGTAATTTGAATAAATAAAATAATTTTACCAAACAAGAAGATAAGAAAGTTACAAACAATCATATAACTAAGAATAATTAAAAATAGTATTTCAAATAGAGATAAGTAAAACATGTGATATTATTCAGGGAGAAAGCCCAGGTAAAAACAGTTTGTATTAACATGGAATGGAAGAAGATAGTAGTATTGAAATAAGGTTTTGCATTAAAATTAAGTATACAATGAATAAAACACCCCATGTTAGAAGGGAAATAAATTTAATGAGTTTGAAGGAAGTGATGATGTTTATCACTCAAAGTAATAGCAAAAGAATGAAATTAATGTTAAAACCAACAGTAACTAATAACTTATAAAGAATTGTTTGTTTCAATGTTATGAATAGGATATGGCTGAAAGGAACTTGCAGTCCATAAGCCTAATTGTTATATTTTAAAAATATGTATAGTGAAAACTATATTGACTTGTAATCAGCACACAAACAGAATCAAAACGCAACACAAACAATTATAATACCAAAGTGAAGCCCATCAGGCTGAATTAAAATGTAATTTAGAAGAAATAAATAAAATACCATCATGGCTACTTTTGGCTATGAAAACGTCTAACTGTCAGACACACACAAATGTCAATTGTAACAAATTCACAAGGAAATTTACTAATCTAAGACCAGTAAATGGCCAGTAATTATAGGTAAATCATTTTAAAAGAGAAATGTTATTATAGAAGTTTAATTTAAAAGAGGTATGTAATTTATCAAATGTCAAATATTTAGACTAAAGTTAATGTATAATAGAATATGACCTTATGAGGTATCATTTTAAACTTTGAAAGGAAAGAAATATAATAGTGATATTATTTATTACCCCAAAAGGAAGATAAAGGAATAAAATCATTAAGAAATTATATAATAAATTTGAATAAAAATTCAAATCTCATAACAATGCTTTTGAAAGAGGCCTTAACCAATCAAAGCGTTTCTGTTACCATAGAAACGGGCCGTTGAATACTAATTTTCCGTTAAATTTATTAGACTTGAAAAAATGACGCGTGGGTAAGCGGCACGCAAGATTGTGATGACTGAAATTTTACATTAAATAGTTAAAAAGACGTTCAGAAGTTGACAACAAGAACCAGAGACGAATAGATGCAGAACTACCAAGATTAAACGATGTCCTGGAACCAAATAAAAAGAAATTAAATAGCAGAAAGTCCCAAGACAAGATAGAAGAAGATGCCCGAAGTTTAAACCAGCCCAAAATTGCAGAATTTCTACTACCCCAGATGACAACATATCAACACTGTCTGAACTGATAAGTATCCACTAAATTCTTTCTCCCAGAAACCAAATTACTTTAAATATTTCTCAAAACAATCAAAATTTCTCACTATTAAACAAAGTTAATTTTCTTTCAAAGGTTTAATGCATAATCAACTTACGTAAAAACATTTGTTAATTAAAATATAACCTCGCATTAGTGTGCGAACTTTGTAACAAATAATACGACACTACCAAACAATTTGTAAAAACACTTTATACTCTTTAAGTACGTATAAGGTATGGTAGTGTACTTTTTTAATGTAACCAACTTTTATGTCTTATTTTATAATCCAAAGGACCCCAGATTTTGAACAGATTAATATTTTGTATGTAAACAGAGGCCATGACGGCATTGAAATAATTTGTTTCTAAACCAATTTCGCCAACATTGGGATGTATGTTTCATGTTCTAAGCCGGAGCAATTTGTTATTAAACCATTTATAATCCTTTTGTCATATTAATTCATGACTGAATTTGCATTAAAATTACAGTACAGAGTATTACCATCGTTTTATTTCATAGGACGTTGTAGAATATATGTGTGTTAGCAATTTTTATTCAGTAACCAACTAGCGCTCGTCACGAGTGGACAATACGGCAACCTGTACAGCGGCGGGAATCATTCGAACGCTCCAGCCGTCAACGCTAACAACACTTATTAACTTGTAATTTAACAAATTTAATTGTTTTAATATAAACAATTTGGCGCCACCCGGGATTCGCAACCCCTATGAATGAACAGGTAGGTTGTACTGGTAATTTGGACCACGCTACAGACTTCAGTAGTGACAACTATTATTGTAACGACCGGTGTGAGGCGAACACACCACATTAACACTTATACACATAATAAACAAGTGTAAACATTTTATACAAAGGTACGACCGAGTCTTCGAGATCGTTACAGATTGACGACTCCTTCGTGAAGATTAAATAAGAAGGAGGTCACCCACATTTTCTCGTTACAATATATATATATATATATATATATATATATATATTCTAACGCGAAGATCTGTACGTGTTCTTGAAAATGTGTATGTTGTGTGTTCGCCTCACACTGGTGTCGTTACATCTATGTGTTGCGCTAGCAATGTCCGTAGCGATTCTGCAATTACCAGTACAACGCGAGTGGAAACCTTACCTGTTTTTTCATAGGGGTTTAATAATCCCGCGTGGCGCCAAATTATTTACTCAAAACAATTAAAATTAATAAATATTATGGTTTAGCGATTTTCGTTATGACGGCCTGGAGCATTCAAATTTGTTCCCGCCTTCGTTCGACCTACTTAATCAAGAAGGTAGTTCGTAGAACTGGCGGCGTGAGCGCTTGCCGTCATTCTCGCAAGTCTCTACTATACAATACACAATTTATACGATACACTTCCCTATGGAATAAAAACAATGGTTACACTCTGTACCAGTTTCTTTAATGATTGTTTGGTAATTATTCAGTTTGACAATAAAATTATTCTTGGTTATTAACAATTTTGCACCGACAATTAATATGAGTCTACTCTCTCTAGGGTTTGGCGAATCGATTTTGAACGGATTTTACAGTCTAAGATGGCGACTGAGTTGTTTGTTTTCAGTTATTATCGTTCAAAATCTGGGTCCTTGTGATTACAAGAAAAATATTAATAATGATTACAATAAAAAGTACACTACCTTACATTATTTGTACTTAAATAATATAAAGTGTGAGAAGCTAGTGCTTTTCTTATAAAAAATTATTAAAATTAATATACACTCCTCACAACTCTTACCTTTCTCGGGTCCAAAGTTCTTAGCACGAAGTCGTGAAGAATAAGCGTGACTTAGGTTAACATTATTCAAGAAATCATACTCTCAATTATATTCAGAAATAGCTGTATTTATTTACTCATTCTTTGACATTAAATTTTATTGTTGTACTCTTTCATTTAATCTCAAAAACTAACATTGATCTTTTTTATCATTTTCAAAAAAAAACGTATGTCCACCAAACATAGTAGTTTATCTATTCTGATATACTGAGAAGATTAATTATTTTTGAATTGTCTTTCTCCGAGAGTTATTTTCCAAACAATAGAAATAAATGCTACATATTCTCTAATATTATTCTTTACTGAAAAAAAATATAAAGTTCTTAAAGTATTACTTAAATTCTAATTTTGAGACGACCCAGCAATGCTCACACTCGACACTCACGCATTTTTTTTTAATTCCTCATTTTAATTATTTATAACCCCTTTATAAAATGACATAATTATATTGATTGAGGATTACCCAACCGGCGTCGTTCCTCTCGTCATCATGCGTCGCGTTGTACGTATATGTCCGAAAGTTTGTCTTTTTCCCTTCACCACATTTTATTTTAGATTCGTTCACTTCACTGGTTCCGTTCTGATTTACCGCTTCACTTTTTTATACAATTGTTACGGGGTCTCACTGGTTAGGTCGGCCGACACTAGTTACGCTCAAGCAAAATGTTTATATGACCGCGCGTTATTGTTTACATACTTCATTAATATTTGTTTTAAATATTAATATCACTTTATTAGATAGGCCGAATTTGTTTTAACGGCCTATCTTGTAAACCCGAGGCCACTGTTTTTAAATACACAAACTTTATGCTGCTTCCTGCTGCTGGCTAATATTACAACTGGTGACAGACTGCCTACTGTGTCACAAGGACTGCTGCTTACTGGGCGGTTATGCAACACGTCTGTGCAATTGTTTTGGCTAACAATGTGCATTGCTGGTTACTGGGATACCTCACAGGTGAAAGTTAACAATTTGATACTGAAACTGAATTAATATAAAGTAAAATTAAAACTGTGGTAGCCTACAATTTTGTACCGTTACAAGTGTAGCTACAATTTGTTCCTGCAGTGTAGTAAAGTGTGTTTCAAAAGTTCACAATCCAACACTAGGTTATTTTCTTAGTGAATAAATTTTCAGTGTTTGTTTATTTTACTTAATCTTTGAAAGAAATTATATTCAGTTTATAGTGAGAGTTCAGATAACTGTGAGAAATATTTAAATGGAATTTGGGTAATTTAATGATACTTATCAATCAGTAGGCTGGAGTTAAACCGTTGTTCATGGTGAAATGGAATTTGTCATCAATTTTGAATGATTTGGGCTTCTGGCATCTTTTCAAGTTAGTTGTAATAATTTCTTCATTTAATTTTTATTTAATTTGGTCCTTGGCATCAGTTAAAGTTATTGTTTCTCGTCTGCTGCTTACTGGTTCTTCTTTTTGAATTTTGACTACTTTTTATATATTTTTAAATGAAAATTTAGGTCATTCAAGATCTGGCGTCTAATCTAGATGAGCGTCACTTTGAGTACTACAAATTAATGGAAAATCCTTAACCAACGGTTGTTGTCATGGTTACGAATAAATTCTGATTGGTTAATCATGACTTATAACCATTGTTATCAATTTTGAATTATTATTCAAAATTACTGTACACCTTCTGATTGCTTTTATTCTTCTGTCTTCCTTCCTGAGTATTAAATATTATCACTACTGTTTGTATTTCCTTTCAAAGATTATTTTGATATCCCATAAGGTTGGGTTCTATAAAATATTAATGTTTGTACAATTATGTTAATATTTGTTACTTACATTTCTCTTTTAATTTAAGTTCTTATTCTAACATTTTTCTTTTAATATGATTCACAAATCATCCTTGGCTAGTTGTTCACCTTGGATTTGTTAATTTCCTTGTTGATTTTATACAATTTGTAGTTATTTGTTTTTTACAGTTAGGCATTTCATAGGCCTAAGCAGCCATTGATTATATTTACTTATTTTATGCAAATTATATCTCATTTTACTTTAATGTGTTTTGTTTTGTTATTATATTTGGTTGGTTTATTTGTTGATGTGTTTTGGATCTGAATTTATACTATTTGTAGGTTTCTATTATTTTCTACCTCATGGCTTGTTAATTATTTCCTAACTGATTTTCCAGTGTAATTATATCTGTATTGATTCACCTTCTTATTTATCTATGTTGCCTTTTTGTTAACAATATGGCTATTACTTACTATTAAAACATAACATCTAGGCCTATGGTCTGTACAATTCCTTCAGCCATATCCTATTCATAAATTTAATTAAACAATTTTTTAACAGTTATTAGGTAATGTTTGTTTACAATTCATTTCATTCCTTATTATATTTTGGGTGATAAACATCCTCACACCTTTTAAACTTATTCAATTAATTATCCCTTATAACTTGAATTTTTTTATTGATTTCATTTTTAATTTCTTATTTCTTAAATAATCTCTATTTTCAATCCATGGTAACACCAACTGTTTACCTTTCACGGGATTCTCCCTTTTAAATACTAGTATATACAATTAAACTTAATTATATTAACAATACGATTATTTTTAAATAATAATGTCACCATCAATCTTCAGTGTTCATTACAGGTTATTATCTGTTTACTTCTAATACTATCATTAACAACCATTAATCATTTAGAGTTTATTATAGATTATTAAGTTCTTGGATTTCGTAGTCCATGACGTGTCCGTTACTTAACTAAATATCACTATAATATTGACGACTCGGAACACAAAGTTTTTTATAAGTAAAAACGTAAAGTTTTACCTTACAGCCTAAACCGGCTTTCACCTATAGAAGGCTTCATCAGAGGCTGTCGTTAGTAGCGCTGCTCGTCTTGTTGTTGGCGACGAGAAAGTGTTTCGAAAGATTGAAGCTGTGTGTGTGTGGTGAGATGTGTTCGAATAATGCGTGCGATTTGAATTGTGTCTGTTCGTTTAGGATGTCGTTTTTATTTGTTTTTGTGTGTTTGTATATTTCTAATTGTTCTAGAGTGTCTAGTTTTCGGCCTTTTGTGTGCACGTGTAGTATGTTCATGTTATTGTCGATGTTTTTATATGTGTGGTTTGCTTCAATGAGGTGGTTTGCGAAGGTAGATTCTGTAGTGGTGTGGAGTGCTTTTGTGTGTTCAATGTATCTCTGTTTGAAGCTACGTCCTGTCTGGCCTATGTAGAATTTACTGCAATTTGAACAATTTAGTTTATATACACCGGGTAGATCGAATTTGTTTTGTGCTTTGGGCATGCGTTTTGATAGTGTGTGTTCTGTTTTGTTAGTAGTTTTGTAAGCGATTCTGTATCCTGCTTTTTTGAATTTGTGGGCAATTTTTTCTGTTTGTTTGTTGATGTATGTTAGTGTTATGAATTTGTTGTTTTCTCTCTTTGTCTGTTGTTTGTTTTGTGTTTTGTGTAGGAGTTTACTGACTATTGTTCTGTCATAACCGTTAGATTCTGCTAGATATTTTATCGTGTTTAGTTCGTCTTTGTAGTCTATTTCATCTAAGGGGATGTTGTTGAGTCTATGTATCATGGTTCTAAAAGCAGCTAGTTTGTGTTGTATTGGGTGATTGGAGGTGTTGTGTATTAGTGTGTCAGTTGTAGTTGGTTTTCTGTATATACTGAATTTGTGCCTGTGTTCTAGTTTTGTGATGGAGAGGTCTAAGAAGTTTATGGTATTGTTGTGTTCGTATTCGGCAGTGAAGGTTATGTTTTTATGTATTTTGTTTATGTGCGTTAGTAACTGTTCACATTGTCTTTTGTTTCCCCTGTATAGTATTAGAATGTCATCAACGTATCTGTGCCAATATAGTATTTTATGTGAGTGTCTGTCATTGTTTGTGAGTATTTTTGTTTTTTCTAAGTGTTGGAGGAAGACTTCTGCTAGAATGCTGGATATGGGGGAGCCCATGGGTAGGCCGTCGTTCTGTGTGTAGTATTTATTGTTATAAGTAAAGTAGTTTTGTTTTGTGATAATGTTCAGAGTTTCTGTTATTTCATTGATAAGTTCGTCTGGTGTGTTGTTCTGTTTGAGTTTGTTTTGTAGGATGGTGATTGTTTCAGAGATGGGGATGTTTGTGTACAGGTTTTTAATGTCAAAGGAGGCTAATGTGGCGTTATGGGGGATGTGTATGTCTTTTATTTTTGTTACTAGGTCAGTGTTGTTTTTTACTGCAATGTTGTTGTCTATTTGTGTGTGTTGTCTAATAATTTTGTCTAGATATTTTGCCAGTTTGTGTGCAGGGGCATTACGGTAGTTGATAATGTTTGTAAACAAAAGCCCTACATGAAACAAATCCGACCATCAGCACCTACACTCCAAGCGCTTCCCAAAATCCATAAAGAAGACATTCCGATCCGCCCCATTATCAACTACCGTAATGCCCCTGCACACAAACTGGCAAAATATCTAGACAAAATTATTAGACAACACACACAAATAGACAACAACATTGCAGTAAAAAACAACACTGACCTAGTAACAAAAATAAAAGACATACACATCCCCCATAACGCCACATTAGCCTCCTTTGACATTAAAAACCTGTACACAAACATCCCCATCTCTGAAACAATCACCATCCTACAAAACAAACTCAAACAGAACAACACACCAGACGAACTTATCAATGAAATAACAGAAACTCTGAACATTATCACAAAACAAAACTACTTTACTTATAACAATAAATACTACACACAGAACGACGGCCTACCCATGGGCTCCCCCATATCCAGCATTCTAGCAGAAGTCTTCCTCCAACACTTAGAAAAAACAAAAATACTCACAAACAATGACAGACACTCACATAAAATACTATATTGGCACAGATACGTTGATGACATTCTAATACTATACAGGGGAAACAAAAGACAATGTGAACAGTTACTAACGCACATAAACAAAATACATAAAAACATAACCTTCACTGCCGAATACGAACACAACAATACCATAAACTTCTTAGACCTCTCCATCACAAAACTAGAACACAGGCACAAATTCAGTATATACAGAAAACCAACTACAACTGACACACTAATACACAACACCTCCAATCACCCAATACAACACAAACTAGCTGCTTTTAGAACCATGATACATAGACTCAACAACATCCCCTTAGATGAAATAGACTACAAAGACGAACTAAACACGATAAAATATCTAGCAGAATCTAACGGTTATGACAGAACAATAGTCAGTAAACTCCTACACAAAACACAAAACAAACAACAGACAAAGAGAGAAAACAACAAATTCATAACACTAACATACATCAACAAACAAACAGAAAAAATTGCCCACAAATTCAAAAAAGCAGGATACAGAATCGCTTACAAAACTACTAACAAAACAGAACACACACTATCAAAACGCATGCCCAAAGCACAAAACAAATTCGATCTACCCGGTGTATATAAACTAAATTGTTCAAATTGCAGTAAATTCTACATAGGCCAGACAGGACGTAGCTTCAAACAGAGATACATTGAACACACAAAAGCACTCCACACCACTACAGAATCTACCTTCGCAAACCACCTCATTGAAGCAAACCACACATATAAAAACATCGACAATAACATGAACATACTACACGTGCACACAAAAGGCCGAAAACTAGACACTCTAGAACAATTAGAAATATACAAACACACAAAAACAAATAAAAACGACATCCTAAACGAACAGACACAATTCAAATCGCACGCATTATTCGAACACATCTCACCACACACACACAGCTTCAATCTTTCGAAACACTTTCTCGTCGCCAACAACAAGACGAGCAGCGCTACTAACGACAGCCTCTGATGAAGCCTTCTATAGGTGAAAGCCGGTTTAGGCTGTAAGGTAAAACTTTACGTTTTTACTTATAAAAAACTTTGTGTTCCGAGTCGTCAATATTATAGTGATATTTAGATTATTAAGTGTTTATTCCTATTAATATGGTTTCTAATTATTTTGGGGTTTTACACTTTCACTTTTGCACTCCTTAAATGTTTATATTAAGTGTTTATTAGTGGGTAATCCCTATAATTACTTTTTCTTCGTCACTTAGTTGATTTTATATTCTCACCATCTCACTATCTCTCTCATTACAAATATTATTTATATTATTAATAAGTTTATGTCTTTATAGAGTTTTTTGTCACATCTAACTCTAATTCTTGGGTTAGTGTACTTTTATTTTTTCACATTATTTTATTGGGTTTTATCAAGTCATTATTTTATTGGGATTTATCAAGTCAAGTTATTTTTGGGTTTTATCTTTTAATCGATAATAATACTTATTTTATACATTGGTTAGTTATTGGTTTCGTTTCCAATATTACATCTGAGTGTACCATTTCTCCTTTTCATATTCTATATTATTTGTCTGTGTTTTGTCATTCGGTTTCACCTTATTTCCTTTATACTTGGTTAGTTTCATGTTCATTTTCCTTCTTCACTTTCATCTTATTTTGTTTCATTTTATTTTGGTTTTCTCCTTCTCATTTGGTTTCATTTCATTTGGTTGTATGGAATTATTCACTTCCTTCAATTGGTTTCATTTTTGTTTGGTTTCGTTTTTCCCTTCTCCTTTTGTTTCTTTTTATTTGGTCAATCGCTTGGGTTAGGTCATGTCGTCGTTTGTTGTGTCATTGTCATTTTATTTTCATTATTTTAAACATTTTATTATACGAATTATTTTTTATATTGTTGATTCTTCTTTTTTTATCCCTGGTATTGGGGTGGCTTATTTGTGTTGTCACAATATATATAAAGAAGAATGTTTTTCTGTTTATATTTTATACAGATCTACAGTTTTATTCCGATCGTGATAAAATTTTGCACACTAACAGTTCAAAACAAGATGAAAATTCATCATTTATTTTGAAAAACTACCCCCACCCCTTTTCCACCCATTAAGCAGAATTTTAACGAGCAGGTTTGCGGTTTTTCGCGTTTTTCTCGAAAATGGTGAGGAAATCGACCAAAGTGGAAGGTAATTTTCTGAAAGCCCATAACATTTGCTACAAAATGCAATTTGCCCGGCTCTGATAGCGTTCTTAGTTCCGAAGTTATTAACAATCAAAGTTGATTTTTGATGCACAACTGTTTTGTTCTTTACCCCTTGTAAGTGTTAGTCACCATTTCATCTGCTATCTCGTGCGCCCTTCCCCTTCCTCCTCCCATCTCGCCAGCACCCACGTCCTGCCCCCTCCAACATCGTGGCTGGGTATATAAGGACGCCGGCCGTATCAACAAGGCACAGGGGCAATCACTTTGTGTGGCAGGCATTTACTTGGAAAGTCCATGTTTTTCGCATGGCCAATTATATGTAGCTTGCTCAAGAGTCGGCACGCCAGGTAAATTATTTGTCTGTGCTCCAGACGGACTAACGAAAAACATAGTGTACCGTCAAGCTTTACAGTACAAATTTTGAGATAAATTTAGCTGCATTTATTATGCTTAATTTTTTTGGATCTTTCTATTATTTAAAAAAAAATTATTATTATTATTTAATTATTGTAATATAAGAAGTTTTTGTTATTGTTTACAAGATCCTCACTTATAAACATTGTTAATATGTCTAAAAGTAAAATATGTTTTCGGCATAACAAGGTTTCAATTATTCACTCAACCCTTTTATAATCATTATCCCAACCGAAGCCGGGAAAATCCTCTAGTTATAAATAAACATGTAAGCTGCCTAATATATAATTTTGAATTACTTTAGATACAAAGTTATCTCAAAATCAAAATAATGTTATCGTGACGTCAGGACCTAACCAACTAAATGTTCTTACGACATTACAGAACAATCTACACGTTTCTCAAACGATCCAGTGGAATCCGGGTGTAATGTGTCCACACGTGACTCGGAACGCCGGTCCACGCCTGCTGTGTGCAAGGCCGCAACCAATTAGGTTCTGGAATCTCAGCGGGGTATAAATACAAGTACTTCAGACGGTTTGCCAGTTCGGGATGAACAGGCTTAAGAAGGGGGCAGTGTTACGACATTACAGAACAACCTACGTGTTTCTCGAACGATCCAGTGGAATCCGGTTGTAACATGTGCGTACGTGACTCGCAACATGGGTTGCGAGTTTGTTACGGACTCACCAGTCCATGCCTGCTGTGTGCAGGGGCGCAACCAATTATGTTATGGAATCACAGCAGGGTATAAATACAAGTGCTCAGGGACATTCAGTTTCAGTTTCAGTTGAGATTTCTTTGAGTGTGGTTCGTAGAATTGTGGCGAGTATTACAGTAGAAGCCCGATATAGCGCGGTTGTCGGGTGACATACTTTCCCCCGCGTTATAGGCGTAACCGCGGTATATCGGAAGGTGACCTGTACAGTGACAAATGATGGGGAGGGAGGACCGGGAAAAAGGCTACAGCATAATGCACTACTATATACTGTACATAAATTACGTCACCAAATGTAGAAATAAAAAATAAAAAAATTGTATTTTAATCCAATACGTATTTTAATCTATTTTAATCCGATGGAATATAAAATACACTATTTATACATTGCTCACTCGACCTACTGTAGGCCTAATTGTTGGTCTTAAAAAAGTCCGTAATTGTTGTTTGACGGGATAATGCACAGCGTTTCTTTTCCGCGTATTGTTTTATAAACGCGAAGTGCAGCAGATGAACATTATTAAATTCACTTTGCCTCTCCATCCACGAAATTACTTTGTTTATGTGTATTATCACTTCACTAACATTTGGAATAACTTCTTTCACTTCCACCCCATTTTCATTTCCATCATCGTCATCGTCTTCTTTTTCTTTGCAATTTGCATTTCGGACTGCATCGATATCTTTATCTCCTATACATTCTGTAACAGGCTCACCGTTGTCAATTTCTGCCCAGTCATTCAAGTCATCTAGAGTGAAGTTGCAATGCAGAGCACTACTTGCAGACTGTACATCACTATTAGTGAATCCGGCAACAGAGCAATTTCCATCGGCGATGTTTTGTTCAAAGGAACATTTCTTCCAGCAATTCTGAATCGTAGCCGTACTAACACTTTCCCATGCAAGACCTATTGAATACGCAACTGTTTTCAGGTTTATTGACTTAAGGTAAATTTCCATTTCCTCATCAGAATTCACTATAGCACTCAGAAGTTCACGGCGGTAATGCGCTTTAAATACTTTTATGATGCCTTGATCTAATGGCTGGATCAGTGCTGTAGTGTTTTTCGGCAAGAACATGACTCCGATTTTCCCATGTCTTGACTGTAGCATATCAGCAGGTGGATGTGCTGGACAGTGGTCAAGGGTCAGTACAGCTTTTTCTTTGAGGTTGAGTGACCACAGGTGGCTTCTCTCAGATGGAACAAATTCTTCATGCATGGTAAATTGCATTTACCGAAAATATCACTTGTCATCCAAGCATTTTTTGTATTACGATATGTGATGGGTAATGACGCCATGTTAACAGGTTGAAAGCATCTAGGATTTCGGCTTTTCCCTATACAGAGAGGTTTAACTTTGTAGCTGCCTGATTTATTTGTGGCAAACAGGAGGGTAACTCTATCCTCATTTATTTGTAATCCAGATTTTGTTAACTTTCAATCTCTTGTTTTCTGTAATAATAATAATTCTGTATTTTTGTTTGTTTTGATATCTTACCTTTCGGTACCATATTTATCGTATATGTCATACTAATTCGGCGGCCATCTTGTAGTACCAACCTCATGATTCGATAATTTTACGTAAGGGTCCCAGGATTCGATTAAGCGATCATCAGAGACAGGACGATTGTTCAGAATAATTAAATCAATCAGCGTATTATATATATATAGTTGCTTTTTAATGACATGGAAAATCAAGATCGACATCAAAATCAACAAAACAAAATGGAATACTTATACTCAATTTAACAAAATAAATGGCGGCCACAAGTTCCGCTATATTACTATTATGTTATTTTCCATTATTCATGTGTTAACTTCATTATGAAATTTATAATAAATGTAACTTTGAAAGAAATGGCAATTATTATTTTCAGATTGATAATTTCTTACATCTAGAATGACACAAACCAACGTCTCATAAAAATATTACTTAAATGTACCGGTACAGTCTGACACACACTCACACACTCTCATTTCGCCAATATTTACTCATACATTTGAATTTTGGGGTTTTTTGAGCTCAATTTAGATAAGAAAGACTGGAATATATAATTTAACTTTCCTGGATATGCGTTGTAGAGTTTAAGCTGTCCTCAGATGTCGATCATGGTCATGCAGGTGTTCGGCCGAACGTCCCATGTGTCTTCTTGGTTACACTGACTCTAGCTTACATTTTGAATAGTTATGTAATTATTTCTGTCTAATGGTTACTATTTCATGTTAACACATTGATAATTTGACAAAGAAAACACTTTCGCTGGCAAATAGCTGCCGGCGATTTTCACAGCGTGTTGACGCCTTGATGGTCTGATGCTGACTGGGGGGATTCAAAGCACATTTTTTGCGTATGTGTTAGCGCATCCACATCATTGTCTTTTGTTTCAATATGGCTCACGCCCTGTTGTCATGTCATTGTTGTTATGTCATCTTTTTATTTTTAATGACGTCCCACCTTATGGACCAATGAAAATTGTGACGATTTAAATTGTAACCATTATAAAAAAAAAGAAAGAAATAAAAAAAAAATTAAGGTTGCGAGCCATTAACCATTTAAATCTCACAATAAAAAAAAAACATGTAGGTACTAAGTGTGAAAGGAATAAGTAATTAATAAGGGCAAAGAAACTGTAATAAAAAGGCATATTGTAAATAATTATTATTGTCGTATTTAACCCTTGCTTGCTATCAGGCGCCTACCTGTTGATTCCGGACTCGACATGTTTTCCGAGTCTTCTGTAATTAAGAATAAAATAAAAAACTAATGTTAATAATTAAAGAATCTGAAGACACAGATAGTCACTAAAACAACTCATTTAAATTATGTATTTTTATCTAGGGATAGTTAGTATAAATAAAAATGTTTATTTAGAGAGAGACAGGGACTATATTCTCGCGGAATAAACACCCCACTACCCCGTGCAGTGCCAGTGGAAGCGGGCGAAAAATCTCTCTCTCGCTATGAAGTCTCCAAGCAGTGCACATGCACGAGCAAAAGCTCTGTTGGAATGTTGTGTGATTTGTTGTCAGTTTGGGTTATTTCAAATGTAGTTTATTTTCTGCTACACTAAAGAGTGTAACATGTAACATTAATTAAAAATCAGAAACGTGGTAACAAGAAGAAATATGTGACAACAAAAGTACGAGTATTAATAACGATGACTGCTAACTTCACCAACTGACGACACTTTTCAACATCCTACCTGGAGATGTGAGCTACCAGAATTTACAACTCTAGTAGACCCGACAGAAGATGCAGTTCGAGACATCAGAGAATCGACGCCTACCATCGTAGAAGGTTCGACCTAGACTGCAGACGTTTAAGCCTTTAATGACTAAGACCAGACCTAGATGAGGACGACGCTTTTAAGGATTCCCAAGACGGACACTCCCGGAGGAAATTTCTGCATACCAGATTGAAGGTGACTCGATAGCACGTCTATCGAGGAATAAATAATAATTATAATTGTAACACAATACACTTTAAAAGAGAGACTTTTCAGAGACGATTAAACTTGTAAAGATTAAAAAGAATTAACTCTAAGAATTTAATGTAACTATTCAGACATAATACATTGTAAAAGTTAAATCTTAATGTATCGTAGTATAATTAATACCATTCTTCGAATGGAATAATAATGAAGCATAAAACTAAAGGTCTTGCAAGCTAATATCATGAAGTGAATATAATTAAAGGTTTGATGACTAAATACCTAAGGTTACCCGGATCTGTGGTATAGCTAAATAAAATCTGTTGTGATCCCAAAGTTTAAATAAAGAATTCAAATAACTTTAATAATTCAATTAGTAATGTCATGGGATCTATCTTTTGAGTAAATGTTATTTTTTTCAAATGTTTAATAAAGAGAAGTCTTCTTGTTACACACATATACTGAGTACATAAATCAACAGTTTTCCCATTCCCTGATTCCTTTTATATTTACTCTGTGTTATTCTGATTAAATTTCAGCTCGTCGAATAAGGCAGCCTGAATAATTGGCAGAACCAATTATTTCGGGTTCCCTAAGTTATAACACTAGAGAAGATGTTATAAAATGGATATTGAGAGTCTGTCTTCACTTGTACCGCCATTGTATATGTTCGGCTTCACACGTCTGCTCCTGACCTTGGAATCGTTTCGCGCTGCTGAAATCTGCGTCGTTGTCTTTTTACAAAGGGAAATAGTCCTACCCATGTATGTGTGTGTAAAACAATAAAATACAATAATTTGCTACCACTCATACCATAAATCCGACATCAGGATTTTCGTACTGTCACACAACCCCCTCAATGAAAGGTTTTATGTCGAAACATAAAAACTTTCACTGACTCATTCACACTTTTCTAAAAGGATCAGTTCAGATATGTCGCCATAACCCCCTTAATGTTAATATAAAAGAAATACAATCACTTACCCTTGGTCCAATGATGATGATTGTACCATCTGACCTTACTGGACTTCTCAGGAGAGATCCCAACACCATAAGGCCATTAGGCACTTAACGCTCCTGTTCTGACGCACCGGCCAGCTCAGGACCGCGGTCACAACACCATCAAACTCTGAAACATGCAATACCAAATTTTAAAATAGTGGCCTTATCTATCTCCATATCTACAACTGATATGTCTCCCCTTAGATGCATTGGTTTGTGTTTTGAGACGTTGGCTTGTTTAACTTACAATTCTCAAACAAAATAGCAAGATTTAGGATAGAAGATCCCCTTCTCCTTTTAACACCCCTGCATTTAGCAAAACTTTCTGACTCCAGTCGATCATATTCATTCTCTTTACCACATGAAAATATATTCTTATCCTAAGCATAAAACAAATTCCAATTTTCTAAGCAACAACCACTAACTCTATTATTCTATTTCATACAATATTGAAACATATACCTATTACAGCAAACACCTTCAAAACTCTTTATATTTTCTTTACTCAACTTTCATTACACTTATCTTTCTTTACAACAGAATCATCATTATAGACTTGATAAACAACACCAATAGCACTATTATTTCCTTAACACTTAATATTTGTTATCGTTGCTACCCCTGCAGCAACCTCCAGTCCACACACACTATTGTACTATCAACATAATAAAAACATCATACAACACAGTACATCAAACATTAACATGGTTACATTTACATTAAACAATTTACATTTAAATAACTTGTATCAAAACTTATAACACATTATTACTATCAATTCTCTATTCAACTTTTAAATTAGTTAACATTCATTTATCATTAGATTCTATACAAAAAAAATTTCAAATTTATCATTACCTTTCTGTTACATCACCTTCCTACCATGAATTTTCTTTTTCTAACCCTTCCTCAATCCTTATTAGTTTGGGTGACTCTCTGTTATTCACTATTCTCTATCTTATTTTGGCATTTGCCAATCTAACCTTACTCACCTCTTTTTTACTACTAACAACCGCTACTAACACCCATATTTATATATTATGACACCAATATCTCTATAATAACCCCCTTCACTAATCCCATTTAAATCCTCTGGCACCGCTCATCTTTGTACAAGGATGTGTGTTCCCTACCTGGCCATATCCATCCCTAACCATTTGCCCTCCACCAAATATCGGCAAACACTCTAACCCAAAATTGCTCCGCCTGCCACAACGCTGCACGCTGGTCACTCCTTACACTGGATCCTTACTACAAAATATCATCATCAAAAAATATATATACAGTAGAAGCCCGATATAGCGCGGTCCGATATACCGCGGATTCGGATATAACGCGGTGAAGAGTATGTCGCCCGTTATTAGCGAAAATTCTTACTTGTAGAGAGTGAGTAAATTATGAATTGTTTATCGTGACTTCCGTAGCCACATTGGAATGCGTTGCGTTTATTGTAAACAAAGGCTTGTTGTTGAAAACGGCGTTGTAAACAACAGCCAGAATTGCCAGTTCAACTGTACCTGTAGACATAAACAATTGCCCCGTATTTACATTCTCTACGTTTCTAAGAATTCATGCCAAGGCAAGCCTATAACAAAAAGTGGAGGTGGTAAATATTAATGTCACCAGTCTACTAAAACGATTTCTGTACATTCGCAGAACCACGTTTAAACCTTCCTAAAGTAAAATAAATCATTAGTGTTTTAGCCGAGTAGGGAATTTCGGAACCATTGGACTGTCTCGAAACCCCTTCCCCCTGGTCAGTGACTGAACTGTTCACAAATACGCAGAATCACGATTCAGAAATCGGTGACAACTTTACTTCCAAGAAACATTCCTTCCAAATACGTTGATAGTAAGTTTGCGATTAGACTAAACAAAGCGTTTAGTCGTTGCACAAACTGCAACGTGTGTGTCTGTAACACAGTTATGTAGACAACACACAGTTCAGATTAATGCGTGTTTACTGGTTAATGCTCCGCTACACTCTGCTTACATCCTTGATATCTCGAAACTTTTCCTTAACACTTTATCGGATTGTGATCTTAAAATTTTATTTTGACTTTCATAAAACGGTTAAGCAAAAAAAAAGTATAGGTCATCGCTTTGGAAAAAAAGTTCCCCGCAGGATGAAAAAATGGTTACGCTGGTGTACTTATTCGATACCCTCGATTTAAAAAAAATCGTTACAGGTAAACTACCCCTTTCCCTTAACCGATCTTCACCAAAAACAAAAGGTCTTGAGTACTCTACAAATCAGGGCTGTATGCAAAAAATTATTTGATTCTGTATGAATTTGCGGCTGTTATCGTTTGCCAAACAAACGCGCGTGACGATTCTTCGTGACGCTTCTCTCGTAACGATTTTTTCTGTTCACTCCTCTCCGTGCGAACGCCCGACATAAAAAGCTTCGCTTTAACAATCAGGCCTACAGTAGGTCGAGTGAGCAATGTATAAATAGTGTATTTTATATTCCATTGGATTAAAATAGATTAAAATACAGTTTTCTTATTTTTTATTTCTACATTTGGTGACGTAATTTACGTACAGTATATAGTAGTGCATTATGCTGTAGCCTTTTTCCCGATCCTCCCTCCCCATCATTTGTCACTGTACAGGTCACCTTCCGATATACCGCGGTTACGGCTATAACGCAGGGGAAAGTATGTCACCCGACAACCGCGCTATATCGGGCTTCTACTGTACCATTCACATTACTCACCTCTCTACATATAATCACTAACTACTGTGTCCCTAAAATATCTAACACCTCTTTGTGTATTATCTGTATCTCAACATTCTTATTTTCACTAACTCCCATTAACTCTATTTAACTAACTCCAATGCCCTTATTTATCGTTATTACCCAAACTCTTTTACAACATTTCACCTTAATATACCACTAGAAAATTCATCACTTACCTACTAACAACAATACCTCTCAATATCCATATATATTACCTGCTTAATCATTTATTATTCATTATAATCTAAATCTCATAATTGT
The DNA here is from genome assembly GCA_034769895.1 of Magicicada septendecula. Classification (NCBI taxonomy): domain Eukaryota; kingdom Metazoa; phylum Arthropoda; class Insecta; order Hemiptera; family Cicadidae; genus Magicicada; species Magicicada septendecula. The sequence goes on from CM068375.1 coordinate 62,150,158, forward strand.
TCAAATTCCTCCTAATTACTTATTTTTGAATATTTAAAATTCTACAGTACATGGTTTACATAAAAAATGCACAAAATACACAACAGCAAAAATACACAAATACATTGACATCAATACACAAAATATATACAATCCACATTATCATTTTATCATTTACCAAAAATCAGTTTATAAGCAGTCCATTTCAAAACACTGTCCACATAATTAAATGTTCATAAACACAATAAAATATCTACCCTCCATCGTCAAACAATAATCTTATCTTATATCTATAAACATTGCTTAATGTTGACTCTCTTATACTAACATCATAAATACATATACCATTCAACTTTTTATCATTATCCTCAAACTCATATAATTCATGATCAGGTATGGTTCTGTCACCTTCAGTATAATCAGTCATAATTAGGTAATTTGCAAAATAATTATTTTCATTATCTCCTACTACTTCAGTTTTATTGCAAGGCAAGTATTTACTATATTTATTATATATCATTTCTACTCCTGACCTTTCCATAAATTCTTCATAGTCTCTACTTATCCTAAAAATTTCTATTTCTCTTTCTCTCTCACCATATTTCTCCCAACAACACCACGCTACACTCTCTCTCTCTATATTTGCAGGGGACACCAATTCACAACTATTGCACCACCTGTGAAGTGCACTAAAAAAACCAAGGACAACTTTATTTGTAGACCAAATGTCTCCCAAATATACATCGAAGGCACTCTCGTCCTTCCTCAACACCTGGGCTTCACCCCCTACTCCATCATTAAGGGAAAATTTTACCTCCTGCAACTCTTTTACAATTATACTCTCTTTACACACTCTCTTTGACCCTTCAACACACACTATCATTCCATAATTATCATATTCTATTCCCCATAAAATCTCATTATCACTACCCCTGTTTACATAATCATTTTCTAATATCATACTTTTATTTATTTTGTCATAATTTTCTCCCCCACTTATCTTCTCTTTGTTTATATCTAATTTGTCTACTCCCCTCTTATTTTCTAACTCTATTTCATTGTACATGTCCCTAGTCACGATTACTCTTTCCATAACACCGGTAATTTTTTTATTAATATCCCCCCGTAACTCATTCTTCACTCTCATTAAATCATTTTCAATCACATCACATTTAACATTTATATTATTCTTGTTTTGTACAGCTAAGTCATATATCTCTTTAATCTTACTTTGTAACATGCTCATTCTATCACTAGCATTATTCTCATGTTTAGATACTGTTTTGTCTATGGTTTCAATATATTTGGTTATGTCTATTACGTTTGATTCAAATTTTTCTAACTTATTTTGTAAAACATTATTCTTAATTTCTATCTGTTTGTTTACTTCACATTCGGTTCTACTTTCTATCTGCTCGTTAACTATGGTTAAACATTTATTCTCTGTTTCTATTTTTACTTCCATATTCCTTAAGGAAATGGAAGTATGGTGATGGCAAAAAAAATCGTGTTCGAGATTATTGCAGATTCTGATTGTACTACACTCAAAACATGAAAAAAGTCGTTTTTCGAAAAGTGTCTGTGTGTGTGTGTGTGTGTGTCTGTGTATCTGTCTGTTTGTCTGTCTGTGAGTAGATTTTTTTCTATGGCAAACGATAACAGCCGCAAATTCAAACAGAATCAAATAATTTTTTGCATACAGCCCTCATTTTTATAGTACTCATGGCCTATTGTTTTTGGTGAAGATCGGTTGAGGGAAAGGGGTAGTTTACCTGCAACAGTTTTTTTTTTATCAAGGGAATTTTTTTTTGGCAAACGATAACAACCGCAAATTCAAACAGAATCAAATAATGTTTCGCATACAGCCCTGAATTGTAGAGTTCTCAAGATCTATTGTTTTTGGTGAAGATCGGTTAAGGGAAAGGGGTAGTTTACCTGCAACGTTTTATGTTTTAACAAGGGTATTTTCTATGGCAAACGATAACAGCCGCAAATTCAAACAGAATCAAAAGATTATTTGCATACAGCCCTAAATTGTAGAGTTCTCAAGACCTATTGTTTTTGGTGAAGATCGGTTAAGGGAAAGGGGTAGTTTACCTGCAACATTTTTTTAACAAGGGTATTTTCTATGGCAAACGATAACAGCCGCAAATTCAAACAGAATCAAATATTTTTTTTGCATACAGCCCTGATTTGTAGAGTACTCAAGACCTATAGTTTTTAGTGAAGATCGGTTTAGGGGAAGGGGTAGTTTACCTGCAACATTTTTTTATCAAGCGTATTTTCTATTGCAAACGATAACAGCCGCAAATTCAAACAGAATCAAATAATTTTTTGCATACGTCCCTGAATTGTAGAGATCTCAAGGATTATCGATTTTGGTGAAGATCGGTTAAGGGGAAGGGGTAGTTTACCTGCAACCTTTTACGTTTTAACAACAGTAAAGTACTTGAAAATGCATTTAAACTTTTTCAAACAATGGTAATTGTTAAATATCGGTATGGAGAACCATACATGACTTCCATATTCTAAGATTTATTTTTAAAATCATTTTCGAAATGAAATATTACCATAGAAACTACTTCTTTCTACTTACTGCTTCAGCCTTAACCACAGTACTGTGGTCACTAACATATACCACCTCATGTTATCACACTCGATTTTCACTGATGATGGAAGTCAATGGCATTGCCAAAACGTCTGGTTTTGTAGAAAACATTGGACTACGGCCAAATATCCAGAGAAGGAATTTTAACAAAAACTACTTCTTTGTTGCCGATAACGTTGTACACATATATATAAAAAATATGCATAAAATTAATGGCTTGTATAAGTTAATGATTGATCTCCATTAAATAGTGCTCAAGTTTACAAAGTTTTAATATTATGATGTCCGTAATTAAAACATCAGAGCAGGTTTAGTGTGTATGAGGGTTCACCGTGGACAAAAATTTTCAACATTTCCTATTGAGCGTTGCTTAGAATAAATCTGCGAATCTACAGTGTACGTTTCACAGAACAAACACGCGGAAAAGAAGGAGCGCTCCGAAGTCACTCATGGACCCTCAGCATCTTGCAGAGGGTTCATTCCCTAAAGACGAAAAGTCTGTCTATGAATCGTTCCTCTGTAAACACGTGCAGTTACACTGCCCAGCGATCCACAGGAAGCAAATCGCTATCCACGCTGGACACTTTTTCGGCTTGCATGCGTTATGTTGGTGTGGGTTCGGCACTTTCCATTTAAAAACCGTGCAAATGTAAGAAAATAAACATGAATGAGGCCAGAAATAACGCGAATTGTGTGTGTGTGTGTGTGTTCCCTGCCTTTTTATTGCGGTAGTGATAATAATAAAATGGAAACGTAAACAGTACATAACTGAGATATGCTTGCCTGCCACGCACGATATATTTTCTCTTATACATGACTAGCAGAATACCCGTGCTTCGCTACGGAGTTTCATGTTGTACGTAATGAAAATGTTAGTTTAATTAATAAAGTTTAATTAAAGTAGGCTTCTTAAAAATAAATAGCTGTTCCCCACAACTTCGTTCGCGTGGTCTTCAATTTAATGCGATAATATATTTAGAACAGAATCTATTCTATTGGGTTGCCATAGTAACCAGATCTAATAGTTTTTTAAGACCGCAAAGGACCCCCCAGAGGATCGTATAAAAAAAAACACCTGTCCTATGTTGGTTCTCCCGTTGCGTAAAATATTTGTGCCAAGTTTGGTTGAAATCGGTCCAATGGTTTAGGTGGAGACGTGGAAGGCCCCAAAGGATCGTATTGAAAAAAACACTTGTCCTATGTTGGTTCTCCCTTTGCGTAAAATATTTGTGCCAAGTTTGGTTGAAATCGGTCCAGTGGTTTAGGAGGCGAAGTGGAAGACCCCAAAAAACCCCCAAAAGGACCCCATCGAAAAAACACCTATCCTATGTTGGTTCTCCCGTTGCGTAAAATATTTGTGCCAAGTTTGGTTGAAATCGGTACAGTGGTTTAGGAGGAGATGTGGAAGAAACCTTCGCGGACGTGCGCACAACAACTCACCGAAGTTTCATCGCAATCGGATGAATGGTATAGGAGCGCATACGGGACAAACAAAGAAACATTCATTTTTATATATAAGATGTAAACTATACCACTTACTTGACATAAACCGTGATAGCTAAGCTAATGTACAACATATATGTATTAATTATACACATAAATGTTCCTCGATAGACACTCTATCTATTGGCGAAAACTTGAATAAAATCCGTTCAGTAATTCCTGAGATTAGCGATTTCAAACACAGAGAGAAAATGCACCGACTTTACTTTATACTATGTACAGATTTACATTAAAATGAAAAAATTATAATTTTATTGCCTGGCAACAAAATTATTTTATTTTAACAATTACCATTGTTTGAAAAAGTTTAAATGAATTTTCATGTACTTTACTCTTGTTAAAACGTAAAAGGTTGCAGGTAAACTACCCCTTCCCCTTAACCGATCTTCACCAAAATCAAAAGGCCTTGAGTCCTCTACAATTCAGTGAAGTATGCAAAAAATTATTTGATTCTGTTTGAATATGCGGCAGTTACCGTTCGTCATAGAAAATACGCTTGATAAAAAAACGTTGCAGGTAAACTACCCCTTCCCCTTAACCGATCTTCACCAAAAACAATAGGTCTTGAGTACTCTACAAATCACGGCTGTATGCAAAAAATTATTTGATTGTTTGAATTTGCGGCTGTTATCGTTTGCCATAGAAAATACCCTTGATAAAAAAACGCTGCAGGTAAACTACCCCTTTCCCTTAACCGATCTTCACCAAAAACAATAGGTCTTGAGAACTCTGCAATTTAGGGCTGTATACAAATAATCTTTTGATTCTGTTTGAATTTGCGTCTGTTATCGTTTGCCATAGAAAATACCCTTGTTAAAACATAAAACGTTGCAGGTAAACTACCCCTTTCCCTTAACCGATCTTCAAAAAACCATAGGTCTTGAGAACTCTACAATTCAGGGCTGTATACGAAACATTATTTAATTTTGTTAGAATTTGCGGCTGTTATCGTTTGCCAAAAAAAAAAATTTCCTTTGATAAAAAAAAACCGTTGCAGGTAAACTACCCCTTTCCCTCAACCGATCTTCACCAAAAACAATAGGTCGTGAGTACTCTACAAATCAGGGCTGTATGCAAAAAATTATTTGATTCTGTTTGAATTTGCGGCAGTTATCGTTTGCCATAGAAAAAAAATCTACAGACACACAGACAGACAGACAGACACACACACAGACACTTTTCGGAAAACGACTTTTTTTCATGTTTTGAGTGTAGTAGAATCAGAATCTGCAATAATCTCGGACACGATTTTTTTTGCCATCACCATACTTCCATTCCTTAAGGAATATGGAAGTAAAAATAAAATAATTTTGTTGCCAGGCAATAAAATTATAATTTTTTCATTTTAATGTAAATTATGTATGAGTTAATATACGAGGTGTGTTCATTAAAAGACCAAACTTTTTGAGTAACACATCAATCCGCACAAACAACGCGCCGCGACTTTGCGCGCACCTAGCGATAGTTTTTGACAACAAACTACCACTTATTGTGTTCCGCTATTAGCAGTGGTCTTTGAGGTATATCACATTGAGTGGGGACGTGCACATGCTGGCCGGCGGATTAGTGACAAAGCGATTAAGAAAGACCGCGAGAACGTGTACGTATGAAATTTTGCAGCAAAACTAGGTTAAAACTTTTCAGAGACATTCTGGTTTTCAATTAAGCATACGCGGAAGCCTGCGTGAGGCAAACGATTAGTTTAAGAATTTTTAAAGAGGGAAAAGCAATGGTCAGTGCAGATCAAAGCGATATCGAAGATCATGGGAAGAGAGCTCGTGATGTGGTAATTGTAAATCATCGTTTAAATGCCATTACTTTCTGACACAATCCATTTAAGATTGTAAAATTAAATTTTGATAGAAAAATTTAAATGTATCGTATCACTGAAAAATTCTTACTGTGTTTGTTGACGACGATCAGAAAGAGACCCGTTTTGAAATCGGTCAACAACTGCGTACCAATGCAAATGGTAATGAAAACTTTGGAAGACAATGGAAATAGCTCTGTAAAGATTTTACGAAGTCAGCAGCAAAATTTTATACACACTCGTTGTGTTAAGATCTTCATTCTCACTTCGTTATAAATCCGCCGGACGGTGTGTGCCCGTGCCCAATACAGCGCGTGTAGCTCGAAGACTGAAGATCGTGACGGAACAGAGAAAACGGCATTCAGGCGTCAAAACTTGTCGCTAGCAGCACTTAATTCTGCAGCTCGCTCTATGCGCTAGTTGACGTGCTACACAAATAGTTCGGTCTTTTTTGAACACACCTCGTACATGTATAAAATAATATATCGTTCGTGGCAGGTAAGCATATCTCAGTTATGTAATGTTTACATTTCCATTTTATTATTATGACTACAGCAATAAAAAGGCAGGGAAGACACACACACACACACACACACACACAAAATTCGCGTTATTTCTGGCCTCACTCATGTTTATTTTCTTACATTTGTACGCTTTTTAAATGGAAAGTGCCGAAACCCACACCAACATAACGCGTGCAAGCCGAAAAAATGGACATCAATTTGATTCCTGTGGATCGCTGGGCAGTGTAACTGCACGTGTTTACAGAGGAACGATTCATAGATAGACTTTTCGTCTTTAGGGAATGAACCCTCTGCAAGATGCTGAGGGTCCATGAGTGACTTCGGAGCGCTCCTTCTTTTTCGCGTGTTTGTTCTGTGAAACATACACTGTAGATTCGCAGCTTTACTCTAAGCAACGCTCAATAGGAAATGTTGAAAATTTTAGTCCACGGTGTACCCTCATTCACACTAAACCTGCTCTGATGTTTTAATTATGGACATCATAATATTAAAACTTTGGAAACTTGAGCACTACTTAATGTGTAACGTGTCAAAATTGGGTCATTTCATTTATTGCGGGTATGGGGCATTTGTATTTTATTTATTTCATTTTTTGGGGTTTTGTAAAAAATATTGTGCAAACGTTATTTCCATTGGAACAGAACACGTGGTAAGAAACAGTGTTGAAACAAAGGCAAGACGCAGTTTCTGTTGTGTAACCAGGCGAGGAATTTGTATCACCCTCGAATTCTCAGAACTCTGTATAAGTGTGATGGTGCCCGCACGCAACGATCCAGGTCCGCGCTCGGAATGACGCCGTCGTCCAAAAACCAAGATGCCTAGAGAACGATTTTATTCATCGTTTCCTTAGCCGACCTGCAGGAAATGCGGCTAAGTACCTCCCACTTTTAGTGACGTCAGTCTAGCAGCGCCAAATATCGTCGACACACTTTGCTGAAATAACCACTATGTTTCATGCATAAAGTCAATAGAACACAGCAACTCAATGTTAAACGACGACGAAATCAAACGGGCAGTGGTTATAAACTTCCTACCGCCCAAGAGAGACGCCAGGCAGTCCACTAGAAGCCGACTCCAGATATAGACGCTTACAGCTCCGTCGGCGTCCCGGTTGGTGTAGTTTTATAAAATGGGAGTAAAACAACAATATCGTTAATACCGACCGGGACTCGAGAAATTAACGACGTAATAAACTGGTGTAGCGAAAGTGCGAAACGCCAACAGTGGAAATACGGACAGTGAAATCGGACATCAAAACACGTGTTCGGTCGGCATCGAGACAGTTATTGAATGTAACAAAACCGGAATATATAAAGGCTAACTATTTTCTATATTAACTATAATATTTAAAGGTGTTTAATTGGTGTGATAGTGTGTGTGGGCAAAGTTGGGCTACTTTCTTTTGTATACATAGTATGTAAGGTAAGGTCGATGTAACCAGTAATTAAGGTGTTATTCTTTTGTGTTGTGTATGAGGAATTTACGTCTTTATGAGAGTAAGTAAAGTATTCATTTAATAACCATGTGTTAGACTAAGTTATTTCGTCATTACCACTTTCTCATTTCTGTGTTGCAAAATTCGTCTAAACGTTCCGGAATCTTTCTGAATTATTAATTGGGTGTGGTCAGATTGCAAAATTGTCCTTTTTATTTAAGGTGGAGTGTAAAGGTTTTCGATATTTTACTTATAAAAAATAATCGTGGCGACCCTGATCTTCTGAGAGAAATTTTAATATGGTAAGTAGTTGCGACTGTGTACAGGTAAGTCCTGGTAGTGTATTTTATCTATTAATATATTTCGGCGTATTTTTTTAACATCACAAATGGAGATCAATCATTAACTTATACAAGCCATTAATTTTATGCATATTTTATATATATATGTGTACAACGTTATCGGCAACAAAGAAGTAGTTTTTGTTAAAATTCCTTCCCGGGATATTTGGCCGTAGTCCAATGTTTTCTACAAAATCAGACGTTTCGGCAATGCCATCGACTTCCATCATCAGTGAAAATCGAGTGCGATAACGTGAGGTGGTATATGTTAGTGACCACAGTACTGTGGTTAAGGCTGAAGCAGTAAGTAGAAAGAAGTAGTTTCTATGGTAATATTTCATTTCAAAAATGATTTTAAATTTAAATCTTAGAATATGGAAGTCATGTATGGTTCTCCATACCGATATTTTGTGTTTCTATTTGGTTTTGGACTGTCTCATTGATTTTATCAATTTTGTTGTCTAAACTATTTATTTTACTCTCAAATTTCTCATTAACTGTCTCTATTGTCTGTTTCTGAATGTTGTTACAACGTATCTCTATCTCGTTAACTCTCTCATCAAAATTACAATTCTTGTTTCTTAATTTCATTAATGTCATTTTTTAAATCGCTATTTTGTTCTTTCAATTCGTTAAATTTCTCATCAAATTTATTATTTTGTATTTCAAAAAGTGTTTGCATAATCTTTACAATCTCATTTTCTTCGGTTTTTCTATTTACGATCGGTGTTGATTGATCGCCTTCGCTCATAATTTGCGATTCAGTAATGCTTATTTCACTACGGTTTGCCATATTGAGAAGAGAAAAGAACACAAAAAATCAAAAAAATTCTTGTTTAACTATCTTTGTTTCAATTTATACTAGCTCTATATATATCTAATATCACCACATAACCTATAATCATGGTATAACTTATTATCTGCGTACCAGGTATATCTTATGTACAGTAGAGCGTCAATAATTCGGATTAATTGGGACCGGACCCCTTCCGGATTATCAAATTGTCCGGATTTTCGAAATGAACCAATAAAAGCGCCGGTAAATGTCTTCAGTAAAAAAAAAACTTGCTAAAATCGTTCATAATTCACTCTGATGGTTACAAAAGTGGAGCGAATGAATAAAACCATTAATTTAGTTAAATTTTTACGTTTTTCAATTACAGAAAAAATACTGTATATACAGTATTGCATTTACAGACTGTCTTATTTTATGTACAGTAAATCTAGACCTACAACAAAATACAGTAAAGTACAGTAATAAAAATACCTACAGTAAATCATACAGTATTTGAGCTTTTAAAAAAATCTTTTATGGACTTTTGAACAGCGGTAGTGGTTCGTTTTTTTGCAGCTAAGTCCTTAATTCGTTTTAGGAGAATGAGCTGGGTTGGTGTGCTCTCAGTCTGTTTTTCAAGCCATGACATCAGTGTCTCTGCTGCCATAAATGCTTCGGAATGTGTCGGCCCTGCTTCTTCAATGTCATTTTCATTTTCGGCCCCATCAGATTCTACTGTTTCTGCGTCCCCTTAAAATGAAAAAGTACGCCTAAATAAACAAACGAAACAAATGTTTTCTTTTTCAAATTTTATAGAAAAAATTAACAAGTGCAAAGTTGGCTAAATATTTTAAAAATAGAACAGTGAATTTAAAACGACTAACAGTACAGCGTCAGATAATGCAATCAGTTTGTTTGGCTAAAATAAAAAAAGTTACAGTAGGCCTACTGTATGTTTAAGCAGTGCTACATACCTTCAGACACCATGTCAGCTATTTCTTGATCGCTCAAAATCTGGTACCCAGGATCGTTGTCATCAACAGCCAACCACTCACTGGCATCATTTTCGTCACACTGTTCAAATCCCGGGATCGTGCTGCAGATTTCTGTCACCTCGTTTACAACGCAATCTTCATTTTCATTTGCATTTTCTTCAATCCTGCTTTCTTCATCAGGCCATAATTTTCTCCAGGCTCTTTGCAAATTACTTTTGGTGAGAGTTTCCCAAGCATCGGCAAGCATGTAAATGCTATCTTTAACGTTCAACTTTGTTATAAACTGAACTACACTCTCTTCGTCCTTTTCTGCCAATAAAAGGTGACGCAGGAGCTGCTTTCTATAGATCCTCTTAATTTTCTTGATCAGTCCCTGGTCCATTGGCTGCAGAGTTGCAGTAACGTTAGGTGGGAGAAATTGCACTTCGAAATTCTGATCGATTTCGTTTAATACTTCGAGAGGGGGATGTGTGGGTGCGTTATCAATGATAAGAAGAACTTTCCCATTTTTCTTTTTCTCCTCACGGAATTTTGTAACACTAGGGATAAAATCATTTTTAAACCAATCAAGAAAAATGATTGAAGTCATCCAAGCACTTTTCTGAGACGTGTACGAAACAGGAAGGGTGTGCACATTTTTAAAGCAACGTGGTTTTTTGCTCTTCCCAATCACTAACAATTTTACCTTGTGCTCCCCACTGGCATTAGCACATACCATAGCCGTTATTCTCTCTTTGCTTACTTTAAACCCGGGAGCGGATTGTTCGTGTCTTGACGCCAGCGACTTGTGTGGAAGGGCTCGCCAGTTTATCCCGGTCTCATCGGCGTTGTATACGTCATCCCTAGAATTTTCTAGTGCTTCCTTAATAAACTTCTCTTTAAAAACTCTTCCAGCCGCTAAATCTGAGGAAAGTTTTTCTCCTTCGATGTCTAACTCTCTAATCCCGTGCCTAGATTTGAAGTTCTTAAGCCAGCCAGAACTGGCTTTGAAATCTTTTGGTCCATTAAGCTGTTCATTAAATTGTAAGGTTTTTCACAAATCAATGGGCCTGAAATTGGCTCTCCTAAGCTTCTCCTTTGAGTGAACCACACGTACATTGTATAACATCTTCTCTAGTGTTATAACTTAGGGAACCCGAAATAATTGGTTCTGCCAATTATTCAGGCTGCCTTATTCGACAAGCTGAAATTTAATCAGAACAACACAGAGTAAATATAAAAGGAATCAGGGAATGGGAAAACTGTTGATTTATGTACTCAGTATATGTGTGTAACAATAAGACTTCTCTTTATTAAACATTTGAAAAAAAATAACATTTACTCAAAAGATAGATCCCATGACATTACTAATTGAATTATTAAAGTTATTTGAATTCTTTATTTAAACTTTGGGATCACAACAGATTTTATTTAGCTATACCACGGATCCGGGTAACCTTAGGTATTTAGTCATCAAACCTTTAATTATATTCACTTCATGATATTAGCTTGCAAGACCTTTAGTTTTATGCTTCATTATTATTCCATTTGAAGAATGGTATTAATTATACTACGATACATTAAGATTTAACTTTTACAATGTATTATGTCTGAATAGTTACATTAAATTCTTAGAGTTAATTCTTTTTAATCTTTACAAGTTTAATCGTCTCTGAAAAGTCTCTCTTTTAAAGTGTATTGTGTTACAATTATAATTATTATTTATTCCTCGATAGACGTGCTATCGAGTCACCTTTAATTTGGTATGTAGAAATTTCCTCCGGGAGTGTCCGTCTTGGGAATCCTTAAAAGCGTCGTCCTCATCTAGGTCTGGTCTTAGTCATTAAAGGCTTAAACGTCTGCAGTCTAGGTCGAACCTTCTACGATGGTAGGCGTCGATTCTCTGATGTCTCGAACTGCATCTTCTGTCGGGTCTACTAGAGTTGTAAATTCTGGTAGCTCACATCTCCAGGTAGGATGTTTAAAGTGTTGTCAGTTGGTGAAGTTAGCAGTCATCGTTATTAATACTCGTACTTTTGTTGTCACATATTTCTTCTTGTTACCACGTTTCTGATTTTTAATTAATGTTACATGTTACACTCTTTAGTGTAGCAGAAAATAAACTACATTTGAAATAAGCCAAACTAACAACAAATGACACAACATTCCAACAGAGCTTTTGCTCGTGCGTGTGCACTGCTTGGAGACTTCATAGCGAGAGAGAGATTTTTCGCCCGCTTCCACTGGTACTGCACGGGGTAGTGGGGTGTTTATTCCGCGAGAATATAGTCCCTGTCTCTCTCTAAATAAACATTTTTATTTATACAAACTATCCCTAGATAAAAATACATAATTTAAATGAGTTGTTTTAGTGACTATCTGTGTCTTCAGATTTTTTAATTATTAACATTAGTTTTTTATTTTATTCTTAATTACAGAAGACTCGGAAAACATGTCGAGTCCGGAATCAACAGGTAGGCGCCTGATAGCAAGCAAGGGTTAAATACGACAATAATAATTATTTACAATATGCCTTTTTATTACAGTTTCTTTGCCCTTATTAATTACTTATTCCTTTCACACTTAGTACCTACATGTTTTTTTTTTATTATTGTGAGATTTAAATGGTTAATGGCTCGCAACCTTAATTTTTTTTTCCCTTTTTTTTTATAATGGTTACAATTTAAATCGTCACATACTCCGCCTCTTAACCAACACAGACTCCTGAAAATATGGTCAGCAACATACCGAGAGTATGCTTGGGGCGTACCGTGTGAAATTTCTCTCACCCGTTTTTCTCTGTATGTAACTACGAGCAGCATTTGTCACTCTTGACTTGCTGATTCTTACTATCTATACATATACTTCATAATTTACACACTAACTCTACTACTACATAAAATTCACACACTATAAACGTCTTTTCCACATTCTAAATTTTCTTAACTCTACTACTTATAACTACTACCGGATTTTTCTTTTGTGTGAGTTGTCTCTTTTCCTTTTTTTTTTTTATTGGATGTCAGCTGACTTCTTGCTTTGCTCTACATTCGATGAATAGGATTCAAGGTTGATCAGGCCTTGTACCTATTTATACGACAAGGTAGCCAAAAGTTACGCAAGTACTCTTTGCAGTTGAGTACAAAACTTCTACATTTTGTTTTTTACATTTATTTATTTATTTAACTTGCACGCTACCATTTTCTTCTTCGTGATAACGTTTTATCTGCGAAATATGTGTCCTTCGCACATATTTTTGAGTAGATGGTTCGTACAGGGTTACAGTTACCGGAGTTAAGTATTTGTGAATTTGATAAGGACCGCTCCATCTGTATGATAGCTTGGAAGTTGTCTTATCGATTGCACTACTCGTTGGGTGCGTTTTATACATAACTAAGTCTCCGATTTGGTACTTTACTTTATTATTATTATTCTTTTGCTCGTAATATTTCCTTGACTTCGCTAAGTTTGTTCGTAAATTAGCGCGCGCTTCATTCCATATTTTCCTAATATTTTTATCCCTAATTTCAAGGGGTAACAATTCATGTATTTTCCACTTTGTGGATAATGGGTGGTTAGGTTTATACTTGAACAATAATTCGAATGTGGTAGACTTATGTCCTTCATGATATGCTGAATTAAAGGCGAATTGTATCCAGGCTAGGTTCTGGTCCCAAGAAGTATGGTCGTTAGCATGGTAGGCTATTAAAGCAGATTTTAGGTTTCGCAAATACCTCTCAGCTATATTACCTTGCGGACGATACTCTGTAGTGGTAATGTGGTCTATACCTAGTTTGAAACACATGTTCCTGAATTCCTTAGACTTGAACTGTGGTCCGTTGTCCGACACTAGATGGACTGGAATACCGAATTCTTTGAATAATCTATTCTGTAAAATGCTTACTGTTGTCGTAGCTAAAGCTCGCCGCATGGGGTACATCCAGACGAATTTACTAAAAGAATCTACGCAAATTAGTAACATTGTATTTCCTGATTTAGAACGTGGGTAGGGTCCTGAAAAGTCTAAATAAATTTTGGCGAATGGGGTAGCCGGAATCTCTGAGATTAACTGACTTATTTGGCTGTTTCTCGCTGGTTTGCTGAGTGCGCACAACTTACACTTCTTTACAAAGTTAGCGATCTCACTGTTCATATTTTCCCAGTGATATTCTTTACGAATTTGATGTATGGTTTTATTTATTCCCATATGTGCTCCAATGGTGGAAGAGTGATAATATTCCATCAGCATAGGTTTAATAATATCAGGGGCGATTATTCGTAAATATTTTCCGTTCGCTATTCTACAACATAATACTCTCTTACTTAATAGGTATTTTTCTGACTTGTTTCCTTTTTCAAGTTGTTCAATAATTGCACTCAAACGTGGGTCTTGTTGTTGATAATGGGCTAAATCCGTAAATGCAAGAGGAAATTCGGTAATTAAAGTATTAATAACCGGTGTCTCGCTACTCTTGTTTTCGTAAGTATTACGAACTCTCTGGAACATACACTATAGTACACTGGAACATATGTGACAGTGTATCGGCAACTACGTTTTGGGTGCCTCTAATATGTTGTACTTTGAATTTAAAACAATTTAATCTTAATACCCATCTTCCGATACGACCTAACTGTTTTGGGTGATTCAGTAGCCACGATAAAGCTTGATTATCTGTTTCTAACAAAAACTCTTTATGTTCTAAAAAAGGTTTGAACTTCTCAAAAGCGAAAACGATAGCTAAACATTCTAATTCGTATGCGGAGTATTTTTTTTCTTGGTCAGTCAGGGTGCGTGAGGCGTAACTAATAGGTAATCTCAAGTTATCTACTTCCTGATATATTACTGCACCTAGGGCTACACTTGAACTGTCTGTCTGCACAACAAACGGTTTTGTAAAATCGGCTAATTGTAGTACGGGGGGCGATATGATGCTTTCTTTTAATTTCTCAAATGCGGTTTGGTGTTGCTCATTCCACTCAAATTTAACTCCCTTCTTTCTTAGAGTATTTAGCGGTGCTGCAATTTCGGCTAGATGTGGGATATACTTGTGGAAATAATTTATCATTCCTAAAAATCGGGCAATTCCTTTTGCATCCCGCGGTGGTAAAAATTCTCTGATAGCACGGGTTCGCTCTTGGTCTATGCTTACCTTTCCATTGGCTTTTACGATGTGACCTAAAAATGAGAATTGTGTCACAGCAAAATTTACTTTACTGGGGTTTACGGTTAATCCAGCTTTCTCCAATCGGGATAGTACTTCACGTAGATGTTCAAGATGTTGTTCAATTGACTCGCTGTAAATAACAATGTCGTCTAGGTAGTGGTACACATATTTAAACTTTATGTCATGAAATAATTTTTCTAATAATCTGCTACATACAGAACTACCTTGGGATATACCAAAGGGTACCCTTGTAAATTGGTACAGGTTGAAAGGGACGGCAAATGCGGTGAGACGTTTTGATTCTTCCGAAAGGGGTATCTGATGAAATGCCTGATTTAAATCCATAATGGTAAAAATTTTTGCGTTCGTAAAATAATGAAAAGCACTGTGGATGTCGGGAAGTGGTATTGATTCAAATTCTATCCGTTTATTTAGTTGTCTATAGTCTACAACTAATCTATGTTTATCGTTGCTTTTGGGTACTAAAAACGCCGGGGATGAATAAGATGACGTAGAGGGTTCGATGACTCCTTGTTCTAATAGTTTATTAATTTGGTTCCTCATTACTTCCATTTTTGGAGGTGATAACTTGTATGGGGCTAAACGTATTACTTTATTATCGCTCAAATTTATTTTGTACTCTATCAAGTCCGTCAGTCCTAACTTAGGGGTGAGGACATTGGAGAATTGTTTGATTAAAGTTTGTATGTTCCGTCTATCTTTACTTTCCAGATGACCCAATTCACATTCGTGATGCTTTAGATGTGCAGAAGTAGTGCTAGTACTTTCTCTGTTATTAGAATTATCATCCAAGTTATATTTCCGTGAACGATCGAATCCAAAGTAAAATTTCTTATCATGAATATTTAGAATTAGTCCTGTTCTACTGATAAAATCAGCACCCAATATTAACTCGGGTCCTAATTCGTCACATACTAACATTGGAAAATACCATGTCAGATTTTTTATTTTTACCTTAAACGTGATGATACATTTTATCATTAAGTTTTGTTTGTTGGCGGTAGAGCATTTAATATTTACTGGTTGACAGCGTTTAACTAAATTATGTTTAAATAATTTATTGGCTAGGTCTTGACTAATTAAACTTCGCGTTGATCCGGAATCAATTAAACCGAGGGTGGATGTAACACCAAGGTCAACTTGTATATACGGTAATTGACACTTACTGAAATCACATTTATTAATAGCGTTACATTTATCGATAATTTTTTTTACATAGGGGTCTAGTTTTCTTTTGTTATTATTATTAATTTGTTTTATTTTATTGTCTCTCAGGGGTTTACCTGTTTTCACGTTGCTGCGGAAGACACAGGGTTTCGGATCTCCCTGCCTTACATGTTTTTTGGATAATTTGTTTTTTGATTATACTGTTTCCGTTTACAGTTTCTACTGAGATGTCCAGGTTTTCCGCAGTTATAGCATACATATTCCTTACGTGGGGTCTCACTGGTTTCCTGTCGTGGTTGAGGCTCCTTGGACTTACCATGGCCATAGGTTGATCTTTGAAATGGTCTTCTTTCTCGTACACTTCTTGCGTCTGAGACTAATGCTTGCATTTCTTTTCTATGTGGTGTAGTGGATACCGGTGCATGTCTGTGCTGATCTGCATACCACACATTGGAAGAGTGAATACTACATTGTTCAAGGTCAGCGAAAGTTAGGGGTCTACTTATTAGTGCTAAACGGGAGCGTTCATCAGGAGATAAGCCTACTAGGATAGTATCGACCAATTGTTTCTCAGTCCAGTCGACTTGTAGTATACGTGAAGATTCTCGGATGTCCGCAATATAGTGGGCCAGTCTTTCATGAGCTCCTTGTACTCGAAGTACCGTATTTCTTTTGATGTCCTCATAAATTCCAGTGGGGATAAAATATTTGATTATATTCGTATGAAGTTCTTCTACTGGAAGAGTCGAGTTTAATGATTCTAGTACACGATCTCGTGAAGGTGGTTTACATTTGGGTAAGATTACTTGCAGTATTTGCCGATCGTTTAATTGTTGTAGATCTTTTATTTGCAGTAGGTATCGGATAAAAGTCAACAGTATCGTGATACTTAACCCATCTGTGTAAGGAATTTCATTAATTATTTTCTCTACGGGGTGGGAAATCTTTCCGTAGAGGTCAACATTAAAATTTACATTTGGTATTTCTTTCGAAGTATTAGGGGTCGCATTAGGATTTGGAATCGCATATTGACTAGAGCGAGTATGCTGAACTTTAGGCTGTGAGGGTTCTAACATAGTTAGGGTATTTAATTCTCTACTGGGTAATGGTTCAAGACTCGATGGTATCTTAGATACGGTGGGAGATTCGGGGTTGGATGTGGTGGGAGGGTGTTCTAAAGTAGGGGTTTGAACAGGGGAGAAATATAATTTTTGCAAATAATGCTCAATTTCCTCCATTCTCGAAGAATCTGACTTTCGTTGTAAGTCGTTGATAATCATGGGTAATTGGCATAATGCCTCATCCGCAAATTTCTACACATCTGCGGGGACTACGGGGACATCGGGCCAGCTTAATAAATTATTCAAGCGGCGGGTTAAATGTTCTATACGTTGAGTAACGCGCAAAAGTTCCGTAGGTGATTTTTTGTCCTGAAGGTTCTGAGATAATACTATCAGTTCCCTATATTTCGCATAACATGTTTCTCGTTCGCCGTCATAATCGAGTTCACGCAATCTATCTAACTGCGAGGTTATCTCTGATCCGGTTTGCCGTAATGATTTTCGTAATTCAGACACGGTTACATTCACGTGTTTTAGACCTCATAAAAGAGCTTCGTAGCATAGCTCGTCTTTTAATAATAGATCAGGATTAAATTCAGCCATTTTCGTAAAGTGAGTGGCTATAACTAATTATTCTATTATTTGCATTTACTACTATACAACGCTATATCATTTTACACAAATTTAAAAATATAATTAAATCGTATTCTTACACTTTTATTAATAATCCATTAAAATGAGATGACAAAGGTTGTCATTTTACATGGGTAGAGAGAGAAATCTCACACAGGCTTACATATGCGTACGGCAAAAGATTCCCCCTACGGTTACTAATACATGAACAGACACGCTTCTTATCACAATAGAACTAACAAAGAGGGAGTCGTTATTGTTTAACTCAACTATGGGGGAGAGGTTCACTGTGACAGTTTACACACACTCACAGACGCAGACAGGAATTCTACTGGTCTGAAATTGTTTACAAACCGACAGGTTGATGAATGAACTTTTGACAAGCGCGTACCTGCTGTTATATCGTATTCTTGGGGCGTCTTTAGTTAACATGATGTTCATTCCTACATCTAAATAATAATTAACTTACTTATTTATAAAACTATTATAATAACTATTATCGTTTAATTTTATTTAAAAGTTTAGACACATTTTAAAGTACACGAGTGAATAAATCAACAGCTTATGGTCTGGGTTAATTGGGACACAATTACTGCTTAAACAACACAAGTCACAAAAATTTTTTTTTTTTTAATTAGCAGCAAAATTTTAACAAATTAGCAGAGTCGCGCAATTTATAACATCTTCTCTAGTGTTATAACTTAGGGAACCCGAAATAATTGGTTCTGCCAATTATTCAGGCTGCCTTATTCGCCGAGCTGAAATTTAATCAGAACAACACAGAGTAAATATAAAAGGAATCAGGGAATGGGAAAACTGTTGATTTATGTACTCAGTATATGTGTGTAACAATAAGACTTCTCTTTATTAAACATTTGAAAAAAAATAACATTTACTCAAAAGATAGATCCCATGACATTACTAATTGAATTATTAAAGTTATTTGAATTCTTTATTTAAACTTTGGGATCACAACAGATTTTATTTAGCTATACCACGGATCCGGGTAACCTTAGGTATTTAGTCATCAAACCTTTAATTATATTCACTTCATGATATTAGCTTGCAAGACCTTTAGTTTTATGCTTCATTATTATTCCATTTGAAGAATGGTATTAATTATACTACGATACATTAAGATTTAACTTTTACAATGTATTATGTCTGAATAGTTACATTAAATTCTTAGAGTTAATTCTTTTTAATCTTTACAAGTTTAATCGTCTCTGAAAAGTCTCTCTTTTAAAGTGTATTGTGTTACAATTATAATTATTATTTATTCCTCGATAGACGTGCTATCGAGTCACCTTTAATTTGGTATGTAGAAATTTCCTCCGGGAGTGTCCGTCTTGGGAATCCTTAAAAGCGTCGTCCTCATCTAGGTCTGGTCTTAGTCATTAAAGGCTTAAACGTCTGCAGTCTAGGTCGAACCTTCTACGATGGTAGGCGTCGATTCTCTGATGTCTCGAACTGCATCTTCTGTCGGGTCTACTAGAGTTGTAAATTCTGGTAGCTCACATCTCTAGGTAGGATGTTTAAAGTGTCGTCAGTTGGTGAAGTTAGCAGTCATCGTTATTAATACTCGTACTTTTGTTATCACATATTTCTTCTTGTTACCACGTTTCTGATTTTTAATTAATGTTACATGTTACACTCTTTAGTGTAGCAGAAAATAAACTACATTTGAAATAAGCCAAACTAACAACAAATGACACAACATTCCAACAGAGCTTTTGCTCGTGCGTGTGCACTGCTTGGAGACTTCATAGCGAGAGAGAGATTTTTCGCCCGCTTCCACTGGTACTGCACGGGGTAGTGGGGTGTTTATTCCGCGAGAATATAGTCCCTGTCTCTCTCTAAATAAACATTTTTATTTATACAAACTATCCCTAGATAAAAATACATAATTTAAATGAGTTGTTTTAGTGACTATCTGTGTCTTCAGATTCTTTAATTATTAACATTAGTTTTTTATTTTATTCTTAATTACAGAAGACTCGGAAAACATGTCGAGTCCGGAATCAACAGGTAGGCGCCTGATAGCAAGCAAGGGTTAAATACGACAATAATAATTATTTACAATATGCCTTTTTATTACAGTTTCTTTGCCCTTATTAATTACTTATTCCTTTCACACTTAGTACCTACATTTTTTTTTTTTTATTATTGTGAGATTTAAATGGTTAATGGCTCGCAACCTTAATTTTTTTTTCCCCTTTTTTTTTATAATGGTTACAATTTCAATCGTCACAATTGCGTCTTCTAAGGCTTTGTTGTTTGCTGAACGTGCAGTTTTTCTTTTCAGCGTCCCTTCTTCAGAGTCCAGTTTTGATGCAAATTGTTCCACCTGGGCTCTTTTCGCCTTAATATCACTTATTGTAGAAGTTCCTACCCCATAAATCTTTGCAAGTGATACCCCACTTTCACCTTTTCCTAACCTTTCTAAAATTTTTAACTTGATTTCGACGGTTAAAAAAGTGTGTTTTTTCTTCGAACTCGACGCCATCACGGGTACAGAACAGTACTGTAATGTGTTACAAAAAACAAAACACAGACAAACTGACACACACACAAACACTTACTGTACACAAACGATCGATTTGGTAAACAAAAATTTAGTGCACACACAGAGAACAATACTCGAGGTCAGTGGCCTGACGTGACTGACAGGGGCAGGGTAGCAGGTATACATGTGACTGTGCGACCTTGACTCTCCCACTTTCACTGCCCCTACCTCCACCACACAACACGCAATTCGCGCTCCACTCTGTAGGGCACAGCAAGTTTTACAGTTGTGCCGACACTTTTAAACAAATGTATTCACTTCATGCGATTTTTTTTTCACCAGAATCGAATCCGGATTATCGACGGTCCGGATTTTTGACGTCCGAATTATTGACGCTCTACTGTATCACTTCCCTTTTTCCGACAACCCTCCGTCTCTGACTCTGGCTTATTGTATAAAACTTTTATTTATATCAAGTCACCAGTTCGGGCGGCATTTGTTAACTTTCGAAACAATACAAATAATAAGTCCCTAGTTCTGAGCGACCATTTGTTAACTTTCACTCTCTTGTTTTCTATAATAATAATAATTCTGTATTTTTGTTTGTTTTGATATCTTACCTTTCGGTACCATATTTATCGTATATGTCATACTAATTCGGCGGCCATCTTGTAGTACCAACCTCATGATTCGATAATTTTACGTAAGGGTCCCAGGATTCGATTAAGCGATCATCAGAGACAGGACGATTGTTCAGAATAATTAAATCAAACAGCGTATTATATATATATATATATAGTTGCTTTTTAATGACATGGAAAATCAAGATCGACATCAAAATCAACAAAACAAAATGGAATACTTATACTCAATTTAACAAAATAAATGGCGGCCACAAGTTCCGCTATATTACTATTATGTTATTTTCCATTATTCATGTGTTAACTTCATTATGAAATTTATAATAAATGTAACTTTGAAAGAAATTGCAATTATTATTTTCAGATTGATAATTTCTTACATCTAGAATGACACAAACCAACGTCTCATAAAAATATTACTTAAATGTACCGGTACGGTCTGACACACACTCACACACTCTCATTTCGCCAATATTTACTCATACATTTGAATTTTGGGGTTTTTTGAGCTCAATTTAGATAAGAAAGACTGGAATATATAATTTAACTTTCCTGGATATTGTAACATGACCAGGTGTTACATAACCTACACATATGCCCTTAGATTTAATAAATACATAACAGTAATGTAAATAGATAATATAATGATAAGAGTAGCAAAGAAGAGAGGAACCATGGAAGAAGAAAGAAGAAGAAGTGCCACAAGAAGCAGTAAACCTAAACACTGCTTGACACTACAACCATACTATAACTGACACAAACTAATGGACAAATTAAATTCACTTTAAGCTGTCAAGCGAGTCAGGGAATAACTTAAATGGAATTTGACATGTTAATAAAAAACAATTAAATAAGAATCCGGATAATGTGATATCAGCATCAGCATTTGGCTGAGAATTAATCAACTATGACTAGTAACTATTAATGCCAAGAACTAAGATTAGCTATGGCCACAATATAAGATTGAAGCTGTATTACAGTCTCAAATGTGCTTATGACAAGAAAAAATGTTTGTAAGAGGGAACCTTATATAAATAAGCTACCTCATCAAGGTACCGAAATGTGAACTAATAAACATTATTAAGGCTTAAATCCGATACAAACGGTATTTCTCAGCAATGCCTAAAACAAACAATCATCAGTAAGGTGATTAGTAGAAAGTACTAGAAGTGTAAATCACATACACTGAACAATCTTTGTGCCAAACTTAGCGATAAGCATTAGTAATATGTTATACGATTAATAG
This sequence comes from Magicicada septendecula, assembly GCA_034769895.1. Taxonomy (NCBI): domain Eukaryota; kingdom Metazoa; phylum Arthropoda; class Insecta; order Hemiptera; family Cicadidae; genus Magicicada; species Magicicada septendecula. Next base: position 62,172,547 of record CM068375.1, read on the forward strand.
TTCAATTGTTAATTAATAGCATGGAGCAAAATAATGTGAAACAAAATGTCATAGCGAGTAAGTATAGTTAATAGCAATGTATAAGTTAAGGTTTAATCATAATATTCAGTAAATAAATATCAGGACGGATATAATAGTGTTCTAACATAAACATTTAAGTGAAAAAACGCGATGTGGAACACAAACAATATTAATAAGAGAGTGTAATCGTCGGCTTTGATTAGCAGACGACAGCGCGAAGCCGAGTACCTGAACATTGTTTATTAAAAAATGTCAGTGAAAGTGTAAATAAACCAGTGTCAAACTATATCAAATTGAAGAGGAAAAAATATCCTTTAATTTGATAAGTGATACGACCCCGATCGCAACTATAATAAGTGCGTGACAGGTGTTAGCATCATTTGTACATAAGAAATAAGAAATCTGTTTATCAACACTAACAACAACGACGGCTGTCAATCATTCTGGTGACGAGTCGGTTAAAAACCGTTAGTGACAGTTGGAAGGACAATACGTCACTTTCGTAACGCCTGGCTAAGCCAATCAGAAAATAGCTTAATAAGTAAAACAATCGCCTAAGGCTGATCAAACCATAGGGTATATAAAGAAGAGCGGCTTATTACCGTTAGACACTTTTTACATTCATCCGGAGTGGCAGGTGCACTCGTCTCATCAAAATTTCTACTAACTGATAGCTTCATTGTAATAGTGCATCGATGGAATCATTTCGGCAACAACAAAAAGTAACTACAAGATATTCTACAAAGAGTCAGTGCATCTAAGTGCAGTATTGTTTTATTTAGTGCGGGAAAATAACGAACAGAAGAAATAATTAAATAATATCATATAAGGTCCTTTTTAGTCAGAAGCGGACCAATGTTCTCTGTTCATGTGCGTGTGTAGTGAATAACAATGGTCATTACAATCCGACCATTGATGTGTTTAATTGAATTTTAATCGAAAGATTAAAAACACAAAGGTAACAGGGTGACAATTTATTCTATTACACCGAGTGCAATAACCTATATGTTTTGATAAACAAATCTGTACTGACGCATAACACTGAAACATTTTATGTATTACACCATGTCTGAATTTATTTAATGGATTTGTCAATCCTATTTAAGTTGGATGTTAGTCATAAGTGATCTCACCATATAACTTTGTAAATCATGAATCAAGCGTGACGAACGCCTAACCTATAAAATAGGTTTTATTTTTATATTAGTAAACTAAAAGGCATTACTAGTCGATATTATATCAGAAAATAATTAGCTATTGTGTAGGCATGAGCATTCTTTTTTGTGTTTCAAAGAACTTACGCCTGAGATATAAATAATATTAATGTTTAAAGTAAAGAATATCTGGACTTAACCAGACTTATTGTGTATGCTCTGAGCCAGTTGTATAGGGTATGTAACAAAATGTTTGCAATTGTACATCAATGTATTCTTTTAATTATATTTGTTTGAATTCACTATCAATGGTACAAATAAAACCCCATTATTAGCAGCATAACTTGACTTAATTTATTTCTACAAAACAGATAAATAATTCATTCAGAAGAATCAAAACAACTTTCAGTTGCGATTAAATATTGTTGAATTGCATTGCCATAAGGGCAATAAACACGATTTTAACTTTTTAAAATTATTATTTGATTCTATTAATGGGTTTTCCACGGGATTTTCCCGAAATAAACCTGTGTGGCGCCCATTATTAAACAAGGTAACCTAACCTTGTAGATAAAGTGAGTTGGTTTTGTAAACCGTCTTGGCAGCTTATTGATTTATTGAACTTCTGAACTTCCAGAAAACACGAACAGGTACGTGGAAGTGTATTTTATTAATTCTATTGTCCAGACGTTACTAGACTTTACGTACTTAGACGACTATCAACCTGGAGGAGGAGTTTCGCAGCTAGTATCAGCAAGACGGTCACCACCATCAAGCAACCAGCTAATATACTTTATTCTTAAATTTAAGCAACGTTAGTGTTCAAATAATATTAACGCAATTATTTTATTTTTTATCTAAAGGAATTCTTTTCAGATAATTATAATTTTGCAATTGTAAACACACTTTTAATAACATCTAATGCTACATTTTAATTACTTTATAAAATTAGTGATTTTCAATTTTCAAACACTACGACATTTAATATTTCAAATAATATTTTAAATATAAACACTAACTTAAATTCATTACCGTCTACGTTTAGTTACAATATGCGTTGTAGAGTTTAAGCTGTCCTCAGATGTCGATCATGGTCAGGCAGGTGTTCGGCCGAACGTCCCATGTGTCTTCTTGGTTACACTGACTCTAGCTTATATTTTGAATAGTTATGTAATTATTTCTGTCTATGGTTACTATTTCATGTTAACACATTGATAATTTGACAAAGAAAACACTTTCGCTGGCAAATAGCTGCCGGCGATTTTCACAGCGTGTTGACGCCTTGATGGTCTGATGCTGACTGGGGGGGATGCAAAGCACATTTTTTGCGTATGTGTTAGCGCATCCACGTCATTGTCTTTTGTTTCAATATGACTCACGCCCTGTTGTCATGTCATTGTTGTTATGTCATCTTTTTATTTTTAATGACGTCCCACCTTATGGACCAATGAAAATGGATACTGAGAGTCTGTCTTCACTTGTACCGCCATTGTATATGTTCAGCTTCACACGTCTGCTCCTGACCTTGGAATCGTTTCGCTCTGCTGAAATCTGCGTCATTGTCTTTTTACAAAGGGAAATAGTCCTACCCATGTATGTGTGTGTAAAACAATAAAATACAATAATTTGCTACCACTCATACCATAAATCCGACATCAGGATTTTCGTACTGTCACAATTTATTTATTGAATTATTCACATCCAGAGTTCTGGTAGGAAGCATTCGAAAATACAGAGCAGTTTCATCACAGTTATACACTTGATGGTCATTTAAATCGTTATCGATCATTACTTTGTTTAATGCCTGAGGAAAAAGTGTTGCAGCTTCACTGTCACATGATCGTGCTTCCCCTTCAATGCTTATCTGGCTTATACCATGACGAGATTTCCATCACGAAAACCACCCATCAGATGCATTAAAGTCACTGTTGCCATGTAAATAACTATGGAATTTCACAGCTTGAGCTCTAATAACTGGTCCTGACAGTGGCACACCTTCACTTCATTTTATTAAAAACCACCTGTACAGACACTCATCTAGTTCACTATCCTTACCTACTTTAGTCTTTTTTCTTTGCAACCCCACTTCACTTTCCACTGTGTTCACAAAACTTTTAAGTTTATCTTCTTCCTTCATCCACCCTCTAATTGTTCCTTCTGGGATGCCACACTCACATGATAAACTTGCCTTTGACTCTCCGTTCTTCACACGATCAATTATTTTGAGTTTATCACTCACAGAATATGCTTTTCTTTTCTGCGACATCACAAAACTCTACACTATGCGAATTTATGACAAAGACTACACTTTGATAAGATAATATCAGAGTATGATCTTATACTGTACTGTAATATGAGGGAGAGAAGGGATTTAGTTGGCTGCTTGCCTTGGCATGAATTCTTAGAAACGTAGAGACTGTAAATAGCTCGGGCAATTGTTTATGTCTACAGGTACACTTGAACTGGCAATTCTGGCTGTTGTTTACAACGCCGTTTCCAACAACAAGCCTTTGTTTACAATAAACGCAACGCATTCCAATGTTGTGGCTACGAAAGTCACGATAAACAATTCATAATTTACTCACTCTCTACAAGTAAGAATTTTCGCTAATAATGGGCGACATACTCTTCACCGCGTTATATCCGAATCCGCGGTATATCGGACCGCGCTATATCGGGCTTCTACTGTACGTGTTTTATAATTGTGTGGGACGATTGTAATACAATTGTGTTTTATAGACATTTTTATTGCGTTTGAGCAATTTTTATTTGATTTGTTGTCAGAGACCGTCTTGTTAATTACGAACTGTTTAACTGTGATAATTAAAGCTGGTGATTAGTGACTTAATTGTTGTCTTGTATTTTGTTTTCCACTGTACCATACAACGACCAGTAGACCATCGTAACAATATTAAAAATAGTTTATAAAAGATAATAAATAAATTCATTATTAAAAAGGAATCCTAAGTTAAGTTAATCAATAAACAATAAGTTAGTCTATATACAGTTTTTAATAAATTGAAAACCAATTAAATTTTATAGAAAAGTGAATAAACATGATGTTGAAAGTCAACTATAAGTAAATGAGTAAATAAAAAATAACACACACACAAAATTTACACTATGAATAGTTATTTGTTAGTTAATGGTGCCAATGAGTTACAATTCTCTTTGGATGGGGTTCAGGCACCTCCAGCATCTGTGCCTGCACTGTGTGTTGCCTTCCTTGTCAACACTTGTCAGAAAATGAAAGGCACAATCAGAAAGTTGTCAGTACACATCATCATCTCATAGTGAACTTCATCAAGTTTCAAAAGCTGTACCGTTGACACTTCAAAATAAAGACACAATTGCATGTACTTATGATGGTCAGTGGTAGATCGCGAATGTGAACAACATAGATGATCGAAACAAAGATGTACACGTTATATTTTATCATCCACCAGGGCCAATAATTTCATTCCAAAACAAGTAAAAGGACCAAGTCTGGGTCCCAATCAAAAATGTATTGAGAAAGCTAACTCCCTTGGAATTGACCACCGTGACTGGGCGCACTTGTAACATCACACCCAAACTTTGTGAAGAAATGTCACAGCTGTTAAATATGACAAACTATTAAACTATTAAAAGTGAGAAGACATTGTATAGTTATTAATTATTAATGCAATGCTAAAGTAGTTCAGGCAAAAAATTTACTTCGTTTTATTTTATTGCTGTTTTCATTCCGCTTCTCAAGATTTTGTAATTATTGTCTTTAAATTTCACTATTGCACGTATTTTACAACAAAAAATAATTTAATGCATATCCTGTATTGTTATAAAATATAGTTATCTCACTTTGATATGTTTAAATACCGGTTTGGCCCGAATATAAGACGGCCTCACATATAAGACGACCCTAGATTTTTGAAGGTGTTTTACAGGAAAAAAAGGGCTTGCATATAGGACACTGAATTTTTTTGAGGTGTTGTATGAGAAAGACAATTAAATGGTCTAAATAGCATACCCTGAAGTCACACTAAGTAAATATGGCTATTTTACATTAAAGGTGAAATTATTAGTGTTCAAGTACCTTACTGTTTTTAGTTCTAATCATCCTCGTTTTCTTCTTCTTCTTCAAGTTCATCTTCAGAATTGGTACTGGAATCTGATTCATAACTGGAGCTTTCCACAAAATACATCCTCACTCCCATCCATGTTATTAGAAACAACATTTTTTAAACCCCTTTACAATGGATTCACTTTTGACTTTTCCCCAAGCTGTGATTATTCACTGGGCCAGTAACTGTATGCTTGGTTTCTTCAACTTGCCTGTTGGAGTCAATGCATGATTTCCATTAATTAACCAGTCACTATAGTTCTTCCGTAAGTAGTCCTTAAATGGTTTATTAACAACCACATCTAAAACATGAAGCTGAGAAGTCATTTCAAGGATTATAACAAGATCAGTGTTCATTTCTACAAACAGCTTCTTTATTTTCTCACTTGTGTGACCATGAAAGAATTACCTCTCTGCCCTAGTGAACCGCCTGGTCCCCAAACAACCTTAAGCAAATCTGCTTTGAGTTTTTCAGTCATCCACCCAACTTCCTGTCCTCTAAAAACAATCCCAGCTGGTAATTGTTCCTTCGGAAGCATTTATCTCTTCAAAATAATTTATGACGGAAGTTTTCTTCTATCGGCAGTTACTCCTAGTATCACAGTAATGCATGACTTTTCGTTGCCAGATTTAATTATAACTGGTTTTGCACCCTTTCTGTCCACAGTAACATTTGACAGCATATCGAAAAACACTGGTGTTTGGTCAGCATTTGCTAGTTGGCCAAACAAGTAATTGTGGGCTTTCCTCAGTTCTATAACATATCACTGATAAGTGATCTATTTGTCAGTATAATCTGCAGGTAGGCAAGCACTAGGGTAGTGCGAAGTCATAAACATAGACCCGAACGCTGCATCATGTGTTTACATGAGCCTAAGCTTGCTTTAAATTCAGTTATTGGAATTTTCAACTCAACGTGCCACTCCAGTGCCTTCATTCTAATAACTTCCCAGGATATTGGATATCCTTGGTTTCGTTTCTGTTCAACACGCTAACAACGCCCCCTGTTCAACAGTATCCTTTACTTGTGGATTGGCCATGAATATTCACTTTTTTTAGTTAACCTTAGGCCCCTTTTATGCATCCGATTTATATCTTACAATAATCTACGATAAAAACTCGTACATCATGTAGAACAACAGAAACAAATGGCCCGTTTTATGTGTTATCGTATGATAAATTTATCGTTCCGTACTCAAAAACATATCGCGGTGTCCTAGGAAGTGCATCCGATAAATATCGAACGAGTTATTTAGATACTTGGCCCATAATGGTTTCATTTATGCACTCGCGCGCGTTTTTTATTGTATCACTTTAAGATATCAGTGCTGCTAACCTTCCTGCCTACCATCGGCGAGGCCAGTTATGCCAAGTAATCAGTGGTATTCATGTCATGGTGTGATTTTATTCATTTGTTTTGTAAATATGGAAGACATTTAATACAGAAAGGCTAATTGACAAAATCCGAAACAGGAGAGCACTATGGGATCCCGCTTTCGAAGCTTATAAAAACGAACCGATAAACGGTATACAATACGCACGGAATCATTTTCACTACTCATGATGGCAACACTGAAAGAGTCTGTTCACACCCACTTCCGACATTTTTGACGCACGATAAAAATCGGAGTCAACTGGGATGCAAAACTTATCGTAAGATATTTTATCGTACAATTTGAATTGGATGCATAAAAGAGGCCTTAAAGTGAACAACTGTTAACGTCATGACATAATATGGTACTTCAGTGCAGTGGCAAAAGTACGCTTGGGATTTTCACCTTGAGCTTGACCTTGGGCTCACTATAAACGCACGTTTTGATTCACGCAACGCACATGGCAAGCCTGTGCAGCTGGCGAATGTTGCAAAATACGCTAGGTGCTTAACACGAAATTTTTAAATGCATATAAGATGAGTATGGTTTTTGGAAGGGCATTTTAAGGAAAAAATCATCGTCTTATATTCGGGCCAATACAGTAATTGAATTATTAATCTTATGCCCACTTATCCTGGATGTGGAAATCAAGCATTTTCTTGCTTAAATTCGCAATTTTTTTATACCTACTTTCAGCTGAATCTCAAAGTTAAAATTTACATTGAAGTTTGATACCATAGAGACCTTTTATGTGTGCAATTTTCGGATTTTTATATCTGATGCCCCAACAGAGATATTACAGCTAAAAATTTGGAAAAAATTCAAAATTTCATATTTTAGTAGGAATAAACCTGTTTTAGTACCAAGCCACGTGTCCGTTAACTATATGAAAAATATATTGTACTAACCGTCTGTGACTTCTCGTATGATGTCCTTTCTTATTGCGACATGTTTCGAGACACTTGTCTCATTTTCAAAGCATAAAATATTTAGCACATATCATTCACTGACATACTTGTCAAACGTTAAAACCATAAACAGCACAATTTAACATATAAACTATATACTGTTTGTAACATGAATCGGGCAAACAGTGTACACTGCGCAACGACCCACCGCGCATTAACCGCAAATGATTCTTGTCATCTTAGTATCTCAACGCGGTGTCATACAATATATTAGATTTGAATAATAACTGGTCGTTCAAGATGTGTGGCTTGGTACTAGAACCCCTGAACCCTTTGTACACCTCAAATTCCTCGAGTGCGTTCATATAACATCCTCTACTACAAAAGTGGAGGGGTTTTAAATTGGTTCCGAAATCGGTGTAGATTTTCATTAATAAGATGTTTGGCGAATTTTTATTTGATGGTATCATAGTTGCGACAGATAGTGGGTGGTTTGTGTTCGTTAAATCTTTTGAGGAAACTATGGCCCGTCTGGCCCACATAGAAAGCGTCAGTCATTGCATGACAATTTATAAACGCCCGTTTTATTCTCAAGGCAAGTGGATTCGTGGGTGCGAAGATTATTTAAGATATTATTTGTAGTCTTGTAAGCGACTACAATATCACTGTTTTTGTTTATGAGTGATTTTAAAATGTTCGGCATAAAATTGGTGTATGTTGCGGTGATATATTTGTGTGGTTTTTTCCTCCCATGCAGTCATTGATAATTGGTTAATGTTCCTTTTTCTGTTCCAAAGCGGCTCGCCAAGAAGAAAAAAAAAATTCATTTGTACAGTAAAGGAGATAGCCAACAATACGGATCGTTATCAAACTAATGTAATACTACCTGACTTAAGAAACGAATTGTTATGCGATGATGACGAGGAGATTGTCCAGCGAATAATAAAATGTCCAGAAATAACTATAAAATTTAACAATAATATTACGGTACAAGCTCTGCTTGACACGGGAAGCGTTATCAATGGATTATCGGAATCTTGGTTCAAACAAAATAAGCAAAACATAGCACCTTATGAAATTTTACCTATGACCAATACTTTAATTAGCGCGGTAGGCAATAAATCAAAATTAATAAGGAAGCAAATATTATGTGACATAGATATCGATGGGAGTAAGAATGAATGTGTGTTCCTCATTATACCAGACCTGATAAAACCATGTATTTTAGGAATTAGTTTTCTCCAGGAAGCAGGATGTCTCATTGACATGGGAAAAGGGGTCATCGAATTAAAAGGAAAGGCTGACGAAGCAGCGTGCACAGTGCCAATTATGCATATTGTAACGCAACAGAAATGCTAGCATTCATGTTACATAAAATAAGGTTCACAGAATAATAAACAAGTCAATATTTAACCCCATAATAGAACAAAGATCCAATGATTACAATTATAATCATAGACAAAATTAAATAAGGATGCAAGGTAGTGTTAACTAGAATAAACGAACCTGTAAGATAAATAATAGCTGATGATATATGTTTAATGAAAAGCAAACAAAAAAATGAAACAATGATTTAATTTATAGTAATAACAAATAAGAATTTTGAGTTAAGAAGTATTATTTTATGACAAAAAATGTTATGATGAAGTTTATGTTATGTTATACCAAATATGTGTTGAGTTAATGAAAGATAATGAAACAAGTTGTATTATTCAATGACTGTTGTAGAATGAAGTGTGAAGCAGCTAATCAATGTTCATAAATTCGAATTTTATTATATGTGATCAATAGATCAAGATAAAATTGTTATTAGATATAGAAAAATAATTGTTTATATAAGTGTTAATAATTAAGATTTGATTGTATGTATGAATTTATGTAAAAGGGGCTATAGATGTTTAACAGTTATAAACACAGGTAGATCAGTTTACAATAAAAGGCCTAACAGGCAAAACTACTATATAAACACTCATAACATAAAGGTTAGGTGCATCAATTAATAATAATTAATAAATACAATTTGAAGAGCTAGAAAAAACATTAAATTAATAATAATATATAATAAAATTTATACAAATTATAATAGTACCATAATGCCATAATATCGATTGGTAACATATAATATCGAAAGTGGATTAAATATAAAAAAGAAAAAAAAAACGGCTTATATCAAAAAACCAGTAGAATATGTGTAGAAAATAATAAACCAACTATCGGTAAAGTTACATTCCGATAGGATAGCAAATTGATAAAGAATAGACAAAAAATATATGAAATAAACACTATATATTCAAAACATGTGGAAGGAAGAAATTATTATGTGTTGCTAGGGACGACAAAAGGAGAAGAAGTTGTTGATTTTGGACAAGAATTGCTTTGAATGAACTGAATGTGATGAGATTAAAAAACCCAAGAACAATCTATTTAATCGTAATATTGTAAATTACCAGATACGATTACAAAAATACAAAATTATAATGACAATATTTACGTCTATCACCAATACAGATTAAAAATAACACTACAATATGAAATCATAATAGAGAGTAAATAACTGAAGTCTACAAAAAAGAACTTGAACTGTCCCATATCCGAAGGGAATTGATGAGATATCAAATCAAATAGAAGGAATTAACAGTATCACAATTAATAATATTCACTACACCAGAAATTATAACCTTTCAATTACACGGAACAACACTAATTGCTTCAATCGAAAGAAGAACTGATTTGGATCCTGGCGTTGCAGAAGAAACATCAATCGGGCTGTAAATCAATCCAAAGAGCTGTATTCCGAAGTGAACAGGACAAGAATTCCTTTTTATTAAACCAAGAAGGAAAATCGTACGACATAATCATCCAGAACAGTAAATTTAGCGATCAACCGCCTACACGATTTGCTTCGTTCGAGTCTGGTAAATTATATTATAATAATCATACTAATTACACAACACTTCAAATTTGTAAATCCTGCATTCTTATCTATGTATTTTTAATCTTCCCCACAGTTACAAGAACCTTCACACCCTGAATTACATTAAATACAAATCAAAACATAATATATAACTAAATATAAATAAAGGATTAAAATAATCAACAATCGATTCATGAAGTCTATAGCCCAAGCATATGTTAATTAGAACATATCTTATTTAATGTGAATTAAGTAAGCAAATAAAGAACCTTTATATATTTGTCAAATCTTGTTATTTGGAGTATGGTTTAATGAGCTGGGAACAAAAAAGTAACTGAATAAGTATAGAATAAATGGTTAATATAAACATCGAAATAACCTATAAGTTTCGTTGAGCCGATACTACAGCGCTTATAGCAGAATTATCTGACACCAAAGAGGGAGCGTAAAATTACAAAATTAGACAGAACTCTCTTCAAGGTATAATAGGGTTGGATGAAATTGTAGAATAACGCTTAAGTTGTTTAAGTTTTAGGCACACTAACACTGATATTTATTAAAGAGCTAAGTTAATATTAATTAATTACATCAATATATCCCACAACTCCAAATATCTCCGAGATTTACATAATTAAAGTAATTCAAACCAAATTGACAAATCCAACAGTGGGGTTTAAAAGGAGAAGGACTTCGATCTGTAACAAATTGGCGCTCAACTTGTGTAGGGCTTAAGTTAAGTAACTATAAGTATAATAACATTACTTAACCAGAGCAGGCAACTGTGGGAGAGTAAACATGCATACCAGAGGTAGATCAAGGATTAGGGCAGGAGAAACGGAGAAGGAAATAGACGAACAAGAACAGGAAATAGAACTAATAACAGACAGTGAAATGGAACAACAGACAGATGAAATAGCGGAAACTGAAATTATTGTGGACAAGGAAAGGGAACCAGTGGAAGAAGATGCCCAAGGGGACCAAATAGATAAAACTGGAGCCAGAGAAGTACCAAGTTGGCAGGAGATGATGAAATTTATGACAGAACAATTTAGGAAAACAAATGAGGAAATTAAAGAAACCTCAAAACAAATTCACGAAAGGTTAGATAGGAATGATGAGGGTTTAAAACAAATGAAGGAAGGCATCTTACAAATACATGAAGAAAATTTAAAGCAAATTAATGAAAAAATTGAAAATCTTCATGTGACAATTAACCAGAAGGTGGACCAAAATAATGAGGAAAGAAAATTAGAAATAGCCAAAACAAATGAAGGGTTAGAAAAAACTAACGAAACAATAGTACAGGTTCGTGTAGAATTACAGAATAAAATTAACGACACAAAAATTGAGAATAAAACATTGGTCGAAGAAATCCAAAAGGAAACTGTCGAAAAATATGAGCAAATTAAAAACGAAGTACATCAGGTACGGGAGGAGAATAAGGAAGGTATTACGCAAATACAGACAGACATGGGCGAACGACTCGAAAGAGTCTATGGCAATTTAAATAGTATGGAAGGTCAAATCAATACCAATAAAAATAAAATAGAAGAAATTAGTAGACGTGAATTACAATTACAAGAAGAAGTAGATTCATGGCGGGATAGGACATGCCAACATAGTCATACAAATAACCATGAGAACCGAGAATCGATTAATTTTCGTAATTACAAGCGCAATCCTATGCAATTTTTAAAGAGATTGGAAGAGGTGATCACAAGAAATAGAGAGAATCGCTGGAGTATTATACGAAGCATGATTGATGAAACGTTTAAAGATACTTATGATAATTGGTGGACAGCGGTGCGCCCGGATATACTGGACATGACTGAGTTCAAAAAACAGTTTAAGGAGAAGTATTGGTCTGAATCGACCCAGAACATGATTAGGAATAATTTGAGTAATGGTCGATACGAAACAAATGTAGGCCAGTCCCCTACTTCATACTTTTTAGGAAAAGTATGTATGGCGCGGAACTTAGAGCCCAGAATTCCCGAAGAATGTTTGGTGATACAACTATCCTATCATTACGAGGAAGGGATAAAAAATGCGCGTATGTGTAGTCAAATCAAAACGATTCCAGCCATGGCCAAATTCTTGGAGAATTATGAGCACAATAACCAATACCAAAGAAATAGAATGCTAAATCATAAATATCAGAAGTATGATAATACCGCGCCACCAACCAATTCTCATAATAACGATCGCAATCGACCTGCGCAGATCGTTAATACCAATAGAACACAAAATGAAAACGCGAATAATAATTCCAGGAACTATAATTATCGCGGCAATAACAATTACAATTATCGTGATAGTCGCAATAATAGAGGAGATGGGGACAGATGACCCAATAATTATAGATATAACGTCAATTATACATACTCCAGACCTCAAGGTAATCAAGGTAAATTTACCTGGACACAGGAATTAAATGAATGCTTTCAACAAGTTAAAAGGTTATTCGTAGAAACAGTTATCTTGAAGTTTCCTCGAATAAACCAAAGATACTATATGCAGTGCGACGCCAGCAACTTTGCATATGGCGGGCAACTATATCAACTAGATGAGGAAGGAAGAATTGGAGTCATAGCTTTTACCAGCAAGACATTCAAGGGTGCAGAAAGAAATTACTACACCACTGAAAAGGAGCTCTTGAGTATTGTGAGATGTCTCGAAAAATTCTGCATATATATATTAGGGCAACCTTTAACCGTTATCACGGATAATAAGGCATTGACCTTTATGAAAAATGCCATTTAAATAATTCACGAATAACATGCTGGATTTTAAGTATCCAAGAGTACAAGTTCGATATCGTCCATTGCAAAGGCAGAGACAACATTGTTGCCGATCTTCTAAGCAGAAACCCAGGAGACGCCACGTTAGAAGAAGTTAGCGATAATACGTGCGAATATTTAATTAATCACATAATAATCAAGATGGATAGAAAAGTAAGCAAAATAATTATGGATATTGGAAAATATCAACTTGAAGATACTAAACTTAGGACTATTATAGATAAGATAAATGAAGAATGTTTAGATAAGGAAGTAGGTTGTAACGGTACAGAAATGTAAATTTTATTTAATCAATTCAGTTAATTTTCAATTGTCAGACTTCACCTGTGGGGTGCCCCAGTAACCAGCAATACACTGTTAGCCTAAACAATTGTCCAGACGCATTGCATAACCGCCCCAGTAAGCAGCACGCTTCTTGTGAAACAGTATGCAGTTTGTCATCAGAGACTGAACAGCAGCCAGCCAGCAGTAGCATACAGTGCAGAAAATAGTTAAATGGTGGCCTCAGGTGCAAGATAGGCCGTAATTAAGAGTCGGCCTATCTTTTAAAGTATAACAAGTATAAAAAAAGTGTACAAACAATAACGCGCGGCCAACCTACAAGATCAAGTGTTCGAAAAGCTACGTCGGCCGACACAATTATTATACCAAGTGAAATGTGAAAAAACGTGGTTTTAGTAATCAGAAAAAACTCAGCGCCAGTCAACAGACAAAATCATTTTCACGAACTTTAATTAACTTTTAAAGTGCGGGATAAAAAAACGTGTATCTTCAGTTGGAGTAGAGGAACAGCCAGGATGAGTACTATATATTCAATTCAGAATTTTTAATCACATTAACATTTATATTTACAAACATTTTTCTTAAATCATGAGATCTCAAAGAGGGGCTTAAAAAGAATGCCAATGTAAAAGAACGAATGTGTGTGAGTGTGGGGTTAGCTTGCGTATTGGTTCATTATAAATAGAAATAGTTTGTCATAGGCGAGTTATTCATTTTGTCAATTTGTTTGCTTTTTACTAATTTCTACTCATTTAACGAGTACTTTAATATAATAGAAAAGAAATACGAAATTTAATGGTCATAAAAGGGAGACGAAGTATTTGCATAATAAACCAGAAGTAATTTGTTGTAACATAAACTGTGTATGGTTCTTTATACCGTGTATTTCAAATAATCCTTTCTGTAGCTGGTTTCATCTGAACGACTCTGGACCCGAACACGAAGGTAAGAGTAAGATTTTAGAATTTATAGAGTTTCATTGGCGCCCGAACAGGGACTCGAACCCTGGACCCTTAGGTGCAATAAAAGAAAAAAATGTCCACCCCTTCCGCATCAGTCCTTGTGGAAGCAACTGGACGCTACAGTCCAGGGGGGGAAATAGTGAGTGTGGATGGGGGGTGACCTAGTTACAGGTCACGAGGGAGATGTTTACGGCTAGGATGAGGCTGGCAAGGGCCAAGAAACCTAGCGCAGAACACATTAATATGTAACGGGTATCAGGGGTTAAGGGATTAAAAGGGGGTAGTAGAAAAAAAATATATATATATACTTTTTTTATTATATATAAATATAGTAGGTAAGGAAATAACTTTTATTTTAGGTATAATCATTGTGAGTTAATGCAATCCTGTATAATTAATGTGTCATTTTGGTTGGGCAATATTGTACGGGGAATATTATTCAATTTGACTGGAACTTATATGTACTACTGTAAACCTATATTGTTTTATTAACACTATTTTCTAGGGTTAAGAGATATTTCATAATATAAAATGAGCCAGTACGTTGTCAATGAACCAGTACGGCTAAGAGGAAACAAATCAGTTGTGGGATATGGAGTGATGGAAGGCCGTTTGTTGATTTTAATTGAATGTTCCAGAGTCAGGCGATACTGTGCCGGGTATCTGTCTGAGCTTATGGTGTTGGGATCTCAAACAGAGACGTCCAGTAGGATCGGATGGGTGCTGCCGCAGCCACCAGACTAGGGGGGGTAAGTACCCATTATTTTAGTAGAGAGTTCAGGGGGGTTGCGGCGCCATATCCTCACTGATCCTCTTAGGTTTTAGGCAATAAGAGTTTGAACGCTTCGGCCTTCAACCTCTTATTGGGGGGGTATTGTAACGGTACAGAAATGTAAATTTTATTTAATCAATTCAGTTAATTTTCAATTGTCAGACTTCACCTGTGGGGTGCCCCAGTAACCAGCAATACACTGTTAGCCTAAACAATTGTCCAGATGCATTGCGTAACCACCCCAGTAAGCAGCAGGCTTCTTGTGAAACAGTATGCAGTTTGTCATCAGAGAGTGAACAGCAGCCAGCCAGCAGTAGCATACAGTGCAGAAAATAGTTAAACGGTGGCCTCGGGTGCAAGATAGGCCATAATTAAGAGTCAGCCTATCTTTTAAAGTATAACAAGTATAAAAAAAGTGTACAAACAATAACGCGCGGCCAACCTACAAGAGCAAGTGTTCGAAAAGCTACGTCGGCCGACACAATTATTATACCAAGTGAAATGTGAAAAAACGTGGTTTTAGTAATCAGAAAAAACTCAGCGCCAGTCAACAGACAAAATCATTTTCACGAACTTTAATTAACTTTTAAAGTGCGGGATAAAAAACGTGTATCTTCAGTTGGAGTAGAGGAACAGCCAGGATGAGTACTATATATTCAATTCAGAATTTTTAATCACATTAACATTTATATTTACAAACATTTTTCTTAAATCATGAGATCTCAAAGAGGGGCTTAAAAAGAATGCCAATGTAAAAGAACGAATGTGTGTGAGTGTGGGGTTAGCTTGCGTATTGGTTCATTATAAATAGAAATAGTTTGTCATAGGCGAGTTA
Source organism: Magicicada septendecula (assembly GCA_034769895.1). Taxonomy (NCBI): domain Eukaryota; kingdom Metazoa; phylum Arthropoda; class Insecta; order Hemiptera; family Cicadidae; genus Magicicada; species Magicicada septendecula. The sequence goes on from CM068375.1 coordinate 62,188,668, forward strand.
TTCATTTTGTCAATTTGTTTGCTTTTTACTAATTTCTACTCATTTAACGAGTACTTTAATATAATAGAAAAGAAATAAGAAATTTAATGGTCATAAAAGGGAGACGAAGTATTTGCATAATAAACCAGAAGTAATTTGTTGTAACATAAACTGTGTATGGTTCTTTATACCGTGTATTACAAATAATCCTTTCTGTAGCTGGTTTCGTCTGAACGACTCTGGACCCGAACACGAAGGTAAGAGTAAGATTTTAGAATTTATAGAGTTTCAAGGTAAATTTTATAGATATGTTAACGAGAAATTATATAGACTACGTAAGAGGGAATGGAAACTGTACATACCGAACAGTGTATCCGGAGAAGTAATCGCCGAAATACACAGGATGTATGGGCACCTGGGATCGAAGAAATGTACAAAAATGTTACAAGAACATTTTACCATAGATAGAAGGTTGAAGAAAGTGAAGAATTACGTAAGGACGTGCGACGTGTGTCAAAAATGCAAAGACGCAGGTAACAAGGTCTTGTTCGGCGGAACAAAAGCTATTGTCCCGTTAGGTAGGGGTGACCTAGTGAGCGCGGACTATTTTGGACCGCTACCCATCTCGTCCGCTAGGGTAAGATATTTGTTCGTTACTGTAGACAATTTCACAAAATACGTACGACTGTTTACACTTAAGAGGGCAACGACCGCTGCCACGTTAAGGAGGGTACACCAGTATTGTGAAGAGTTTGGGAGTCCCAAAATGATTCTCACTGACAATGGGACACAGTTCACATCGAAAAAATGGGTGAACGGCTTCAATGAGTTAAACATTCAACCAAGATACACTGCAATTAAAAACCCATGTGCGAATCTGGCTGAAAGGATTAATAGACAGCTCGGAAATTTATTCAGGATCTTCATGTGTGACCAACATACTGAGTGGTCGTGTTATGTATCTATAATCGAAAGTTGCATTAACGAGACGTACCACGAGACTATAGAGGTAACACCCTATGAGGCACATCTCGGCAAAAAACCGACAAGAGTTTGGGAAAAATACCTAGACAAAGACATACTTCAAGTTAAAGGAGCTGACCACAACCAAATATTTGTAAAGATGAAAGAGAAGAGGGAAAAGCAAGCTATGTTGTGTAATGAATCCAAAATCATTACTAAGTTCCAGATTGGTGAAAAGGTTTTAATAAGGACCTATTATCAGTCAGACGCGATCCAGAAAAGGATTGATAAATTTTGTGAACTATACTGTGGGCCATACAAGGTACATCGAGTTCTTCGGGATGCTACATACCAGCTCGTCGACTGCAATGACGAAAGCAAGATCCGAGGGAAACTCAATGTGAGGCAAATGAAGAAGTATTACGAGCCAGAGAACAGAATGTGATATGAATAAAGGAAAAAATGGTAGAACATGTCTTAATGAGTTAGCTGAGGAAAATAAGTCATCTACGTTAGGGTTAATGACGCGCTTATCTCATTCAAGCTGGCTTAATCAAAAGAAAAATGTGTAATCTAAATGTCAATTGTAACTTAAGAACCTACTTAGTTATTAGATCACTGATGATATGTTAGATAATAAGTGTGAGTCAATATTTTGATTGACATTCTTTATGAATTATTGTAGTGAATACAAAGAACATTTTAGTTACGACAACTTGTTTGAATAGCAATAAATTATTCAAACAAAGTGAAAAAAAAAGGACACTTAAAAGTAAATAAGTGATATTGAATTAATAAATTATATTGCAAATAAATGTTGTTAAAGTGAATGTACATCATTGATAGGTTAAGAATTTGAATTGATGTTAGAACGAAGCAAATAACTCGTTATCAAAAAAAATTATGTGTATGTATATAGATGATCAAACAATATGAATATAGATAAAACTAACGTAACGGATATGTTAGTCATCAATCTAATTATAATTAAAATTTTCAAGAACAAATTATTGGTAGGATTATTTATACTGCATAAGATATATATTGTAGGAGATTTTCTTTAATTATATGTAAAGCGTTACATTAAATCTATTGAATTTAATATTGATTTGTTTTGATATTATATTGCATGGATAGTATTCTAGAAGGTAAATGAATTATTTGGTTAATTAATGTATATACCATCCATTGAATTTATGATTTGTTTTGTGAATAGAGATAAGGTACTTATACGTAATCAATATGTAAATACGATGATGTTAAATGCGTTCAACCATTCCAGATAGTTAGCAATAAATTCGTAGATGCAATTAAAACTAAAAGGGGGTACACCAATTGTAATACAAGTCATGAAAAATAGGTTAACATGTTATATCCCTCCCGGAGGAAGATGAACATGGTGAGGCGACGTACTGGGAGCAGAATTTGGATTTGAATCGTTCCCTAAGGTCACATCATCAAATCAAAATTGAGGACGCTATAACGAGCAAAAATTTAAAAATTTCAAATTTCCTCCTTGACGGATTTTGTTCACACGAAGTTGTATCAACGACTTCTAGTCGATGCAATAAATAAAACTTAATGTGAAGATGTCAGAACAGCGTCGCTAACACAACAATAGGAAGACGTTAAGTTCTACTCAACTATAGAAATTGGATGTACGAGATGACAGGGGAAGTTTAGCTAAAAATTATTACCCACAACAGTCGACACAAAGCAGGCGAGGACACTCACACGTGTACTGTGAATTAAGGCATACGTTCAGTCAGGTTATGTCAGAATACGAGGTACTGCAAAAAAGGGGACAAGATGTTTACAAAGGAATGTACGTACAGCACTTTAAGAGACAATGTATGAAGTGGATAATTGACAGGACTCTAGCCAAGCTACACAGCTGGAGGTAACGTCTAAGTGACAGACGCAATTTACGATTAGAAAGTCAGGGTGACTTCACAAGCCAACATATGTCAAGAATTATTAATAGTTACAAAAAAGGGGTGTAAGAGAGAACAATGCTTCAGAAGGACCCAAGAACAGATGAAGGCAACTTAGAAAAACACAGCGTATATCCCACACAAAAGAGTGATCGACAGGCGCTTAATAGCTAGAAATTCTGCGAAATAGGTCAACGTTCGAACAGGACAAATCTGGGGATGTCTGACAACCTATCAGAGTACAACTCTTACGAAGAACACCGGTGGAGAGGACAGTTTCTATAGCAACCAAAAGCCAAAGCGTATCAGGAGATAGAAACCAAAAAACCCTGGTGTAGTGGGACGAAATATTCCGAGAAAACTATGAGCTGACCTATCACAAGTAAGGAAAGGCGTGGACAGTCCAGAAGACAAAATTTGAGTAGGGACAAGCTGATAAAACTATGTGTCTAACACAGGGACGGGGCTACTAGATCTTAATTTGTGGAAGATAGTACAGTAGAACTTGGCTAATTCGAAGCTGAAGGGACCAGTAAAAAATTCGAATTATCCAAAAAGTCGAATTAGGAAAACTTTTGATAACGGTAGAAAAATCAAATCAAAAACCGAAATTCAGTAAAGCAATATGTTATTTTATTAAACAATTTCCTTATACATATGTATTACAAACGTATAAACATGTTTCAGTACAAAATATAGCATTTACAGTTTTTTAAAAAAGCTAGAATCTTTTGATTGCATTTTGCAGTTAATACACTGAGTTGTAGTAAACTCTTCAAGTTTATTAAGTGCTTGGAAAATAGCGTCACTTACATTCTGCTGTCCTTCAACAAACCGTCTCAAGTCTTGTATGTAATTTGATGCCTGTGAAGCCGTTGGAAACGGTATCTCTGGAAGTTCTAGCTGGTCCCCTTCTTCATCTGAAGATGTACCATCATTTCTTTTGTTCATAACATCAGCCACAATCTCCGCATCTGTCTGTTCACCGCACACCGCCAAGTCTTCATCCATGTTTACAAACTCTTCGTAACGAATACCTGCGTCATGTCCAACATCTTCCCAGTTATCCGTAGTAGGTACGACTTCTCTAGCAGCTTTATTCTCCTCTTCACCTTCAATATGGCAGAAACCACCTTTACGAAAACAATTAGCAATTGTTTTTTGCGTAACTTGGTTCCAAGCACTGTTGCACATGCGGGCAGCTTGAAGGATGTTATCTTGATATTTTCGTGCTCACATAAGCACCTGACAGAATGTTTTGGACCACAAGCTTTCTGTAAAAATGCTTAAAATTTTTTATTACACCTTGGTCCATAGGTTGAACTACTGAAGTCATGTTTGGAGGGAAAAACACAACCTTTACATTTTCCATCACAGGAATAGTGTTGTGAGCTGTACAGTTGTCAATAAACAAGACGATTCTTCTGTTTTGATTCCGAAATTTCCTGTTGATTTTCAAAAGCCATCTTTCAAAAATTTCACCTGTCATCCAAGCTTTACTGTTTGATTCATATTCAACTGGTTTCGTTTTTACATTTTTGAAACAACGTGGGTTGGCTGACTTCCCTATCGTTAGCAAAGGCAGTTTTTCCGAGCCATCCATGTTTGCTCCGATTAAAAGTGTTATGCGCTCCTTGCTGTGTTTGCCACCACTACAACTTTCTCCTTTAAAAGCAAGTGTTTTGTCAGGGGTGCATTTGAAGAATAAGTCCGTCTCGTCTACGTTAAAAATGTCTTTAGCGTCTCTATCAGAAATCATTTGCAACAAATCGTCTTTCCATGAATTTGCAGCTTCAACGTCAACAGATCCACTTTCCCACAAACAGTTTTGAAAGACATGCCATTCCTTTCTTTAAAACCATCGAGCCAACCAGTGCTGGCCTTAAAATCATTTTTCCCTAAGCTAGATGCGAATTCCTCAGCTTTGGCTCTGACGAGGGGCCCACTGACTGGAATTTTCTTGTCCCTTGCTTGCTTAAACCACTTCACTACACATTCATCCACGTCAGGATTTTCTGGTCCTCGCGCTCTTTTCCTATCTTTGTCGCTGGCTTTACACACACTATTCAAAATCTTCTCTTTATTTTTTAGATACGTTGACAGCGTATTTGGCGGTATCCCGAATTCCTTGGCAATTTCAGATTTCTTTTTTTTTTGTCCCTTTTCCACTTCCCGTACAATGGCAACTCTTTCGGCAAATGTCAATGATTTGTATTGGGTCCGTGTTGGTTTTGAAAGGGCCATGATGAACACACAACACAATAAAACTGCACAATAAGCGTCACTAAAACACACCAGTCTGTATATACAGAACTGTATAAAGAAGGGAACGGTCTCTCACTACGGGACACAGCTCGCACAGTAGAAACTCAAAAAGACTTAACACTTCCACGAATGTAGGCAGACTGAACTGAAAGCAACAGTGAGGGTGGCTGACTGACGAGGCGTGCAACAAGGGACAATGGTGGACGGTACCGTTACACGAGCCAGTCATGTGTCATCGCCAGATACTGACGGCAATTCCACGAATTTGACACAAAGGACAAGCGTCTGTTCACAAAGGGCGATGCCCGCTTGTCTGTTTCCAGTCGTGTCTCTATTGTTACGTGGTCTAACCCATACAGCAGGCGATTTTTTGTAGTTAGAGCAAAATTTTTATTTCGAATTAACCAAAAAAAGTTCGAATTACAGACGATGTTTTTGCATGGTTTTACATAGGATATTCAAGGGACCACGGTAAAAGTTCGAATTATCCACGAATTCGAATTATGCACGTTCGAATTAGCCAAGTTCTACTGTATATTACAATTTTGCGACTAGTATATTTTAAACTTTCAAGTCAGTATATCTCAGTAAATTTCATGTTCAGTATATTTTGTACCAATCGGTATTTCTCAGTCTTAGTATCAAGTCTAATATCAGTATGAGTTTGATTACAATTTGTGAACAATTATTTCGACGCGGTATTACTGTGTTCAGTTTCATATAAATTAACAGACTTAGTGACATCGTCATGTCATAATATTCGGACTTAGTGATTTTCTAATAGTGGAATTCAAAGTGCGATTTAACGGACTCATGTATTAATCAATCAAAGTGAACAATACAATCTCGACACGTACAAATATCATTACTAGTGTATTGTACAAAATAGACGAACTTACAATTAGTCAGTGCTACTAAATCACATTAAACATAATAGAACATGAAATATTTGAACGAACTAATCTAATCATATATACATTGATAGAAAGTGAAATAAGTGATGAACGGACATAAACATTAATGTTGCAAAATGAACATACAACACTTATTTTAGAATGAAGTATTCAAACTAACACAAAATCCATTACTAATTTACACAACTCTATTTCGACGCGAGTTATCGTGGGTGTATACAAGTGTTCGTGCTATCGACGTCAGTCAACAAGATGTGTCTTTCTGTCTCCATCACCACAAGGACCGGACATCGCTGGACACTAAATGGATATTCTAAAATCTCAAGTAACCATTATTAATTTATTACTTTAAGTAACTACTACTGACCTGATTCTTTCAAAGAATTCCTACCCTGGGAAGTTATAAATAAATGTAATGAATACAATTAGAGTTAAAAGTTATAAATAACGAATGTGTTAACAAAGACTACCTGGGATTAATGAACGCATCAATAATTAGTATTTGAATTGTTGTATTCTATGATTTATGTATGCATGTCTTTTTCAGCGAATATATAAACTAGAACTTTTTTTTTAAATATGTATGTATTTACAGGTCCAACGGCGTTTTTTATATGTAGGATTATAATTTTATGAATGAATAATAAATTAGCTATTTAAATTGATTTTACACATGCGTTCATTATTCTAGAAAACCCACTAGTTGAAGTAATATTGAGAACACAAATTAATTTTCTAAGAGTCTTTTTGCTAAGTGATTTAATTGAATTCACAATATTAATTGTTAACTGATATCAATGTAAATGGCGATACCAATTGCGAGGCTTATGAAGGATATCATTTGTTAATCTATAAATAATTAAAGTAATTATTCAATTAATTCACAATTTAATTAATTGCACATTGTAGCGCGGTGGGTCGTTGCGCAGTGTACACTGTTTGCCCGATTCTTGTTACAAAAAGTATATAGTTTATATGTTAAATTATGCTATTTATGGTTTTAACGTTTGACAAGTATATCAGTGAATGATATGTGCTAAATATTTTATGCTTTGAAAATGAGACAAGTGTCTCGAAACATGTCGCAATAAGAAAGGACATCATATGAGAAGTTACAGACGGTCAGTACAATATATTTTTCATATAGTCAAAATTTCAATTTTTAAGAGGGTGTAATTTGTAAAGGGTAAGCTACTTACCATTGATATTTTTATATAAAGTACCTACACTCTTATATATAAAAGCAAAGAAAAAAATAAGGCTGAGAATTTATTCCTTCTTTGAGAAATAACACTCCGAAATCAAATTTTGTTCATTCGTACATAAACAATATGTAATAAGTAATTTTTTCAATGTAACAACACGATTTACATTTATATTTAATAGAACGGTAGAATGCACTAATTATTATACATTTATGTTATAAATAATGTACACAGTATAATAATTCAATTTTTTACAAATCATAAAACAGCTAAATAACTAAATCAAATTTTCAACTGTAAAAAAAAACTTCCAGCCGAATACAATATAAAAACCAGAATCGAACTCGTGGATTAACTAAAAAATGTACAATGTAAATAAAGATACAAAATTATACTCTTTTGACATTTCACACATGTACCCAAACATTCTCATTGAAGATACTGCAAATATAATAAAAAGTAGGTGTCTCTAATTTTAAATTGTTTTTATGAATTAAACAATTGGAAAGTTTTATAAATATATCAGGCTAATAATAATGAACTATGTACAAGAAAAGATTTTCAAAAGTATTCAGCTTGATCTCTCAGCACATGGGTACATTTTCTTATACAATAAATAAAATTATTTTTAATATTTATGTTATACTTATTATAGCATTTAAACGTTTAGAATATGCTCACATTCTTAAAAATATTATTTTTCTTATAGCACACATATTTGTGGCAGTGGGGAAGTTTTGGATAGATATGTGGGGAAAAGAGGTTTGATTGACAACACTGCTTTATCGTTACATCTATTTCATTACACGTTTTGTTTATCTACGCGTATTTCATTACAGGTTGAATCAGTTTACTGGCGTAGGAGTGCGATGTATATGGGAGTGAGCTGGACACCATAGTGCTGTATATGAAGTTCTCTCTTCAAAAGCACATGACAGTTAACTATACACAATGGTAGAGCTTACCGTTGCCAACTGTTCGGTCTTGCAGCCTTTAACGAAGCCACATCTAATCTCCAACATACTTTCAAATATATTTCTTTCTCCTTTTCCTCAATAGGAACTGGTTCTTCATGCGGAATATGTTTCATCGGGACAGTCCCATTCTCTTCCATACCTACACAACAAAACAGTGAATTCTATGCTAGTTCATTGAATGAGTGAAATATCTCAGTTTCTACTCGACTGTTTGGCATTTGTCTATCTGCATTATAAGGATAAAAAATACTGGGCTGTTTCCCTGTGGCCGATTGCTTATCGATAGGACCATATTTTCCTCTAAACGTTTCACCCACCCACTGGAGGCCTTCCTCTCAGCTTGAGGTACATTTGGTCTGTTGCCCATTTTGAACATTTTTTCTGGTGAGTGTTCAACAATCAATCATACAATAAACACTAAACACTTTCATAACTATTATGTTGGAGTTTTCAGTTAAAGTTATACCCAAAATGCCTAACTACAAATCATTTAGTCCTAGCTTTTAAGTTAATGTATTTTCCATTGATATCTATACGCCTATATATAATACTCTTCACAAATATATAACTCATAACAATATATATAGTTTTCTATAAACACAGCTTACACACCTTTTTGAAACTTTAATAATTTTCTTAACATTTTGAGCTACATTTTTTACCCTGGCTGCCCCCAAAGTTAAAAAAACTTCATAGTTAACGCTACATTCAAATGTGGATTTAGATTCACTTTAGTCTGGCACTCGACTGGATTTTTACAATTTTTTATAATTTTTGTTCCCTTTTTTATGGCCCCAGTGTCCTAAAAATTTGAAATCCATAAACAATACACTGCACTCAGATTTTGATTAAAATTTCACTTTAATTTGATACACCACGTGGAGTTTTGTGATTTTTACCCACATTTTGGGTCCTAGCGTCAAAAAATTTTGAAATTTTTGAAAATGAACACAATATTCATATTATGGTTCAAAATGCCTACAATTTGATATGGCACATGGATTGTTTTCACAATTTTGACCCCTCAACGTTTTGCCTTCCACTCCCCTCTCAGTCTCAAATACAATAAGGCTCTGTATGATAAAAAGTATAGACATTCATGACAAGTTTTATGAGAATCAGCTGATGCATCCAGAAGTTACCCCAAGCAAACAGAAATGTAGATAGACAGTCATAAATGCCAGTCGAGTTAAAACTTATAACTCGTTTCGCTAACTTTTGTCTTTTCTGAATCTAAACACTATTACAAGGGCTACTCCAAAATCAATTCCCAATTAGTTAAAATACACAAACTGGTTACATACCAACACAGCAACATCCATATTTCTTTAGCAGGCAATCAGAAGTTAATTTCAGAACAGCCCTTGTATTTGACTATCTCTCACATTCAAATCAAAGAGAAAAGGTTACATCAACAACAGGTACATACACTGATAAACGTTAAATGCAATCCTTTATACACCTGTTTCTTCACTTAAAATGCTTATCACATTACTTTTTTATTAATGCATTTTAAACAATGCTTCACACACACACACACACACAACATATATCAAACTATCTACCTATCTCTTCTGCCCTTGTTACAACCATAAAAATAATATATACACATACCATAAAGGTGACGGATGGATAGCAGGAGTTAGAGATTAATTAGATCATTATAAGTAAGTGAAGAAAATGTAAAAATGTAGACCTCAAAGGTCCTGAAGAGAAGCAGACAAGGCAACGGAAAAATGCACCATGAAGACAGAGAACAGGAGAAACAAAGAGAGGAAAAGCAGGTGCAAGCTAGACGCACACACCTGCTGGCACAAAAGTTTGGGTTCACAGGAACAACTGGATGTTGGACCCCGGTCAGTATTCGGGCACTGTTATATCTTACCATACCTGTACACCTCCAAGAGATCAGTGACATCTACCTCTCCACAATGTCCTGGTGACCAGTAAAATACTCAACACACCATGTTACCTCCATGTAACTAGAATCATACAAGCATTAGTCAGCATTTGTCCTGCATGTCACAGATGATCTCAAGAGGATGGGAGATGAAGGGTAACATCGCAAAACATGGAAGAGGGACAGCTGTTACACTGCCATCACAAAGTAATACATGCCACGGTATAATACTTGAAGTAAGGAACCTTGACGGGATCTGGCAACTGATTTTTTCACTTACCTCAGTTTTTCTTTCTTTACTGTCATCATCGGAAATTAAATACATATAAAAAGGAGTAATTAATTAGACTTAAAATTAACTGTAAAAAACAGCTGTTGTATGTACAACATATGTACAAACATATGTATCATATGTTTTACACACACACACACACACACACACACACACACACACACACACACACACACACACACACACACACACACACACACACACACACACACACACACACACACACACACACACACACACACACACACACACACACACAGTAAGTAACTCTTAACTATTTCTTACAGTTTTCTATAGTATGAAATGTTCTTCAAACGTTAATTACTTCGGCAAGTAAAAATATTGTATTTTATCTCCTGACGCACGTTCCAATGATCGCATCAGTATCATCAAGGATTATAAATGAACTATTATAATAATTTGTACTTGCTGAAGTAATTAATATTTTAAGAACATTTCATTATATACAGGGTGATTCACGAAGAAACGGAAATACTTCGGGAGATGAATCTACATCGAAAAATAAGAAAAAAAGTTCATATAAACATAAGTCCGGAAATGCTTCGTTAGCGAGTTACGGCTAGCGAAAGATTTCGCTCGGTTTTCGGTTCCCCCGGGTAAATGAAGACTTTCTGAAATTCTGGGAAGGGGCGAATTCTGTTGTTTCTTATGGTTTTTGACCTGAAAAATCGAATAAAACAGGTCGCAGAACTGTATCTCCCATAAGTTTCATGATATCCGACGTAAAACAGTAAAATCTTTGCCTAAAAACAAATTTTGGAAAATTGGAAACAATTGGAATTTTTTGTTGATTTTTATTGACTTTATTTACACCATTTTTCTCATAATTAAATTCTTTACAAGTTTTGTTTTTAACTTTTATGCATTTATTAGTCATTTAACAAAGTTATTGTACTTCTAACCTAAAAGGTTAACTTTTAGGTTTAACAAAGTTATTGTACTTCTAACCTAAAAGGTCTAACGTTTTTTTTAGGTTAGAAGTACAATAACTTTGTTAAATGACTAATAAGTGCATAAAAGTTAAAAACAAAACTTGTAAAGAATTTAATTCTGAGAAAAATGGTGTAAATAAAGTCAATAAAAATCAACAAAAATTTCCAATTGTTTCCAATTTTCCAAAATTTGTTTTTAGGCAAAGATTTTACTGTTTTACGTCGGATATCATGAAACTTATGGGAGATACAGTTCTGCGACCTGTTTTATTTGATTTTTCAGGTCAAAAACCATAAGAAACAACAGAATTCGCCCCTTCCCAGAATTTCAGAAAGTCTTCATTTACCCGGGGAACCGAAACCCGGGTGAAATCTTTCGCTAGCCGTAACTCGCTAACGAAGCATTTCCGGACCTATGTTTATATGAACTTTTTTCCTTATTTTTCGATGTAGATTTATCTCCCGAAGTATTTCCGTTTCTTCGTGAGTCACCCTGTGTGTGTGTGTGTGTGTGTGTGTGTGTGTGTGTGTGTGTGTGTGTGTGTGTGTGTGTGTGTGTGTGTGTGTGTGTGTGTGTGTGTGTGTGTGTGTGTGTGTGTGTGTGTGTGTGTGTGTGTGTGTGTGTGTGTGTGTGTGTGTGTGTGTGTGTGTGTGTGTGAACTCTTCTTGCTATAAAAAATAAAAATAAAATTATATATATATACATATATATAATACAACAAATAGGTAGTTATAAATATATATTATTTTATTTTGAGTTAATAATTTTGAAAATATTATAAGATTATGGTGTTAATTTAAATTTGTTCTTCTATTAATCTTTTATTTATTTTCCTTTATATACTTCTAAATTTCAATGTAATTTAATTTTAAATTCAATTAATTATTTCTTTACATATTTACTTTGTAAAGATGACAGTACAGAAAGAAAAATTATCGGAATTGTGTGAATAAAGAATACATTCTTATAAAAATAGAAGAATATTGTATATTATTAAAATTCATTAAACCACACAAGAATAACTGAGTTATTATGAATATAATACTATTATAATATAACATAATAAAATATTAATAACAATAACAATATTTCATTTAAAAAATTGTTTGCATTAATTTTTCAACATATTTCCTTAACAGGCTTCATATTTTTTGTATAGCTATTTTATTTAGAGAATGGTTTTGACAGTTATGGAGGACATGTTTTAACGGAACAGCAGTAACCAATCACAACACTGCCGCATAGCAACCCAATGTCAGTTGTACGCACTGTGCCACCCGAGTATGTGATTTTATAACAACAGTAGCAATGAAGAGAATGAGGAATATCAACCACTCCTCAGCAACAGCCTATAATATGAAAAAAAACTGCTTAATTACGAGTTTGTATCAACAGTCTGCGTGTACAAATAATCTGTGTTCAGCACTGAATGCGTTACAATCAGCAAATTCCATCTTATCAGCCAAGAGGTTTTTACAATGTCATAATTTCATGAAAGACCAACAGTTAAATTTGTTAAAAACCTCCTGTTTGCAGATGATCAGGTCATCGGATCAGACGACAAAGAGAGCCTGAAGAAATATGTATACAAACTGTGGCAATCAATTCAAACATAAGGTTTGGAAACCTCTGGTATCCAAACCAAGTCCGTGACTTTTTAAGATGAACGATCAACTCACTGGGTGGGTGCATTCATTTACATTTCTTGGACTTGACTATTCTTATGTGGAAGAAGTAGATGTTGATAAAATAAAAAAGTACAGAAGTTTCACCATGTGTCTGGAACTATCACAAGAACATTAAAGAGAAAGGTCAGACGGGACACTCCGTTAAACTCTTATAAAGTGACGGCAGTGCCATGCTACCTCTACAGTAATAAGACATAGATACTGCACACAAAGACCTGCAGTCGAATACAGGCTAGTGAGACGAGGTTTTTTTTAAATCTGTACTTTGAGTGTATATCTTGGAGAGGTTGGCTAAGGAATGATGACATAAGGAACACCTTCGGAATTTATAATCCAAGTGACAGGATCTAGCAGTACAGACATAATTGGACAGACCATGTACAAAGGATGAATCAGGATAGGCTACCAAAACAACTGATGTTTTATCATCCCAGGGATAAACCACAACACTGGAAGACAAAGGAAACGGTGGTCAGATCAATGAGTGTGCAATGGACTGTAAATCAGAGGCCTGAACAAGATGAAGAGAGGACAGACACCCAGACAGATAGCGAGTCAGCAAGTGGAGAATGAAAGTGTGTGTGTCTGCCTGAGCGATCAATAAGCACCAATCACACATGTACATTATGCAACAGAGGAATGTGGAAACACGCCCATTGAAGATCTGTCAAATCCATTCTTTAAATAATGCTAGTGCACACTCGACCTCACTAACCCCAACAACATTTTCTTTCAACTAATTTCTCAGTATTACAAAAAAAGGATTCACCTAAAACAAACATGTCAATCATGTTTTTCATTTCAATGTGTCCAGTATCTAAGCTTATCTTCCTTATCGATTTTTCAGTTCCACACAATTTGCACGACCCATCAAAGCCTTTCTTCAACATGATATTTATACATTGTCTACAATAGACACGGCTGCACAACGTACACTCATAGTGAAGTTTCATCTTTAGCAGATACTTCTTACTGCAACAACAACAAAAACTACTTAGTTAACATTTCTTAAATTACTACTAATAGAGAAATGGTAACTTGCTATATTTAACTAAATTTATGTTTATGAGGTTTGATCAACAAATTCATGCAGTTCTTGTTTATTTTAAACATTATGCCTTGATTCATTGACACTTATACTGCACTCCTTCAAAGTAGTCTCAGTCAAATGTAACACGATTAAGCCAGCCATTTTGCAGTCTTCAAAATATTTCAAACATTCATTTTTGATACAGCCCTGAGGTCGCTCATCTTTATGGTTGCAAAATGTTGTCCTTTCGTGGAAATTATCACTACTGGGAGGGAAAGATCGCATTGGGACACATCTGGTGAATAGAGCAGTTGCCGTGTCATAATTTTTTTACCTAGCCTGGCATAATTTTTAACAAGCAATGACATGCGGCCAGGCACACTATCAGGCTGCAATTTTCACAAATTATTCTTCCGTAAATATAACCATTTTCTACGAATAGCTTCATACAAACGGTGTAAAATGTCCGAATAATACTCTCTATTAACCACTGCAACTAGCAGTGAAATTTTGTGTAACACAAATAGATAATCTTCATCTGGCAACCACAATCTACAACTCATTTACGGCAGTCTTTGAAGCTCGTAAACAGCTTGTTCACGCACAGCAGTCTTGCCAGAAGCTTTCTGAATAAGTTTACCACGGCAGAGCACTTTATCTCACAGTTTACACAAAATTTAATCCATGTTCTTCAATCTTGCATTGTAGAATGACAAAAAAATCACCCAATACGCCTAACATAGAATAACTAGTGGCCGCTACTTGCGGGAGGGGGGGATGATACTAGCTTGAAAGTTGCCCCCTCCTCCTCATTTTCATCAGGACAAATGAGAAATTCAGGATTCTTCTCATATAATTTTGTAAATACATTTTAAAAATTCTTGGCATCTTAAAGTTTTGAGTAAACCAATGTGAATTTTACGAGTAACCAACTGTACTTAATAAATCCATGAAAATGAGTCTTTCTGAAGATATTTTCAAAAACAGTTTTATTAACCCTTCACATTTTAATTTAAGAATGTTGTCTCAAGTGAATTAATTAACTTACAATTTGTGTTAAAGTATGTTACTTTTTACTTTAGCTCCTGCAATAAAATTTTTTCATTTTTCCAAATTAAAGTTAAGAAACTGCAAATTTTCCTGTACAAATACGATGGTTCAAAGTATACCGGATATTAAACCAGGGAAGTCACGACATAAGACAACTCTGTACGGGGAAGTATGTCTGGGCAAAAAATATAAAGGTAGAGTAATGGGCTCTGCCTTTGTTTTCTGGTGCATACTTTTTTTACAGGGTTCCCACAAAATTTTCAACATTAATTTTCCTGACTTTCCCTGACAGTTTCATGAAATTTCCCTGACATACAGAAAGTTCAGAAAGATTACATATGTTTTTAAAATAATTATTTTTTATTAACTATGGCTACAACACATTTATATTAAATGTGAGACATAAAACACAATTAGAGTATTATTAACCAAGGAAACGTACACTTAACATTTAAATATCAAAAAGTAAACATTGTTTTGATTATACAAAACAAAAAATGTCTTAACATAGACAGGACAGCATCACTTCACTTTCAATATCCAGAGAGAGAAACAAATTAATATGTAATTATTATTTACAGAAACATTAGTTATTTTTTATGTCAAGAATTTTCTAAGCGCCTACTTTTCAAACTGATTCCTTCTACTACTTGCTGTTTCATTCAAGAAACTTTTTCTGATCTTGTAACGCTTTAATTACATTTTTTTATTTTTAGAAGGTCTGGGTCATTGTTTTCTTGCTATTTCTTATACTCTTTTACTTTATCTTGATACTGTTCATATTTTTTCCTGGCAGATAGTACAGTAGTAAGCATTTTTAGGTGATTTTAACATTTTTGGAGTCATCATATACAATCCGCTAAGCAACAACACTATCCTCTTTTTCATTTTCTGTTGATAAGCATTTGTTTACTGAAAACCTTGACTCAACAGAGGCGTTACCATGTGAAACAATTAGAGCCAATTTAACAACTTCCCACAGTTCATAATACTTGGCATTTTTGTATAAAAAAGATGAATAGAAATCGTCCAACAGTTTTCTCTTGTCATTCATACAGTCATCAAAAGAATCAAAAATGTCTTTCAATATAGAATGTCTTTCACTGGTCTCATTACAGAGCACAGAATACTGCTATTTAGCTTCTTCAGCAACCACTTCAGTGATCCTGTTAGTCTCATACAGAATTCAAATGATGCCAGACCTCTAACAGCTCAGGGATTCCATTTTAAAGTAAACCTTATGGTGAAAATTTAAATTTTAATTAAAACACTAGTTATTATGTTCTAAGCCAAGTTAATAAGTTGTATTTCAATAATCAGACAACATATTTTTGTTAATTTTTATATTTTTTTTCTTAATGCTAAATGTATTAGTGTTGACTTGGCTTCCCTGTTAACATCCATTTTTGTATAAAGTTGGTAACAGTTTTAATAATCCAAACAGCTGATTTTATTAAATTAATGTTAACAGTTGCATCAGATTGCCTGAAGATTTTATTTTAACAATTTTGCATCATTTAAGGTAAGAAATTTATATTTTCTTTGAATACACTACTATACTAAAGTCAAAAGGACTGTTTACCATTCTGTATGAATTTCCATTTAAAATTAACATTTGTGAAAAATAAATATTTGAAATGTTTCTGATATTTAAACTATCTTTAGGTTTTATGTTCTAGAGTTTTAGATATATAATGAAATAATTAATGTACTAGGCTTAGTGCAAGTTGCGCAATTGTAAACTGAGCGGGTTTTATTCTTTTATTTTACCGGTTGAAAAGTTTCTATTATTTCATTTTTATTTGTAAAAATGGTTAGAGATCTTTTTACTTTAAGGTCTAGTTCTTAAACAACCAATAATAATACTTAAATAACTATCTTAGCTTTTTTCAGTAAAGCTCTAAGGTCATTTTTATTTTGTGTAGTAAAGTAACATTAAAAACTAATATTGTAAAGAAACAGTTACAATTGTGTTTGTCACTTATGTGTTTCCACGTTAAGCCCCACGTTCTGCGCCAATTTGTAAAGAAACTCGTTTACTCGTGATCAATAAGATTTAATTTAGGTTTCGTGTTTTGACCAAGCTCCACGTTGGTATGCGCCAATTTGTAAAGAACTCTCTTGTTATGGTGTTAATAGAAGACGATGAAGCCCCACGTTGTGAGCGTCAATTTGTAAAGAACTTGTTTTATGGGTGTATTTAGTTATATGAGACTCCCGTATATCAAACGTCAAGTAATACGTTGAAGGTGGCAATTCGTAACAATTAAAATGTTGTTACCTTGCTTAATTAATGTGTTATTAATAAATATACCTATTCGGTTGTGACCTATGAAACCTCCTGAAAATATATTATTAGGCAAACAAAATTATAATTATGTTCCTTTAATTTATAACCATACTACAATATAGATTTAACTTAGTTTTCAGTGGTTGGGTAATATTAGCGATATGTATAGAGTATTGACTGAATGTAATGGGTATTTTTGTCAACCCTAGTCACTCGATGTTAGAAAATCCTATTCAAATTTTGTACTAAACACCAGCTAGTTCAGCAATCTCCCGTTCCACCAGCTGCAATCGTTTAGCGCTGTTACTTGTAATAAGCGTACTTATAGGTTAGTTGTTCATCGGGTTTCAATCAACCTTTTTATAAATTATTCCAACCACTACGTATAGTATTTATTCTGCAATAACTTCAAACGTTATCTCATACAATAAAGATCCTTTATTAATTTTCTCTATTGATTCACAGTCCACGTTATCTCAAAATAATAATATAATCAAATCGATCACACAAAAATATATCGATTATCAATTATTCAAATTCTATAGACTTATACAAATGAAAAATAATAATAAATAGTTCTTATCCCAGGGTTCGTAAAGTTCTTGGAACCATTAGTAAGGCCAGGTAAAATGCATAATTAAGGTTACTCAAGTATTACAAAACAAAATTATTAACTCTAAATATATATTGAATTTAAAATAGGTTGTTTTTTACCAAGTCAATGAAAACTCCGATTGGCCGTGGACGTCTACAAACAGTTGACAAGGCTCAGCTTAACTCATCTTCATCCAGTAAAAGTGCTCTGGCTTTTAATAAAATTGATCGTGGCGTGTACTGGGAAACTCTCAGGAAATCTTCAGACTTCTGTTCTTCTACTCTGATCTTGATAATTGTCGGTCCCGGTGAAATGAAAATAGAATCCCAGCTTCTTCTTCTGCCAGTGAAGGTTAACTCTTACAAACGAGATCTTCTTGTATTTTCAATAATTCCGTTAGTTTCGTACTCTAATTCTCTTAACTGATCTTCTGGTTATAGTGGAAATCGTTTTAATAACGAATCCAGCGGAATTATCCTGGTGAATGAGGTGAGGGTTTTTCAACTCTTTTTACATGTATTCAATTATAATTTGGAATTCTATTTAGTTTTATTACTCCTCAGTATTATGATAGAAATAGGTTTCAATGAGGGTTTTTTAATTTTGATTTATATTTCCTTCAGAAATTATCATTCATTTTTTTTAAATGTATCTGTCCATCTCAACTTAATAGCTTGTAACAATCAGAACGAATGATTCAATATCAACAACTCATGTACGTTTCAGTTGCCTTAACAACCATTTTTTCCTGTCATTGGGTGACACTAGATATCCTAGAGCCAGAATTATAGAATATTCCTACTCTTTTTCAATAAAATACTCCATGCTTGGATTAATATTAAATTACCTAAAATTCTCACCTAACCTTCCTTCTTAAACAGTAAATGTTTTACCATAGTTTCATTGGACTGGACTTCTTAAAAAGGTATTAATTTCCTTTCACAAATATGGAATTTAGGCCTATAAGTTTTCTTACAACCGTTATAACATTATTTGGTTTTTTAACTTAATTTTCTTTTACCTGACCTACTGTACAATTAATTATTGGTTAATGGTTAATTACATTGATTTTAATTTCCTGGTGTTTACTTTATTACACTAATTAACTGGTCATGGAACCCTTCCTTAGTTTATAATATAATTATTAGAACTACTTGTCAAACATTGAACACTGATTGCCCTCCTGGCCAAGTTTACAAACATTAATTAAAACAACGGCATTATACAAATTTAGACAATACTTAAAACTTAGTATAATGCCTAACACATGTAACTATATTTGATTGTTTAAAGACAAATCTAACATAAATACAAACATAATTATTGATGAAGTATTCCTTATCTATTAAACAACATCAGTTTTCTTACCATACTCAAAACATAACATAAATATTCTGTAAACATTAACATGTTACAGTATAAAACAAGCATAATTTATTATATTTAACTATTAATTGGTATGGTTTTTTTATATTTAACATTAATTATTGCCTCTTTTGACTTGAGGTACTTCTCAGATGCATTAACTACTGAGCAACCTTAATTCAGGGTATGGTCCTTGACCATGTTTCATTCAATTTTTTATGTAACGTTGGGGGACCTCAACTCTGTTGCGTTACATAACACCCCCCCTTCGAAAGAAGTTTATTTTGCTTTAACAACGTTTAGTAAAAAATAAACGCACAACTTGTATCTGACCAATTGGTTCCCTTATTCATAATACCTTTTTTATTTCAGAATTATCCATTGTATTACTTTATTTCTTCGTTCCTTCTTAAAATCAATTATTTCCCAAGTTTAAACCTTACTTCTATAATCATTCTTGTGACATTCTTTATTAATTATACATTTTGGATCTGGTTTTATTTATTAATCTATATCTATTTGTGAGTTTTTCCTCTAATATTTAATTTTCCTAAACCTCCCTAAAATTATAACTGGAATCGAATCGGTGGTGCTCTATCAGCTAACCAATTACCGTCGTCCGTTACATACTTTCTGGGATCAGAGGAATATCTTCTCTGCCCAATTAAATGATTGCTGGAATATTCTACAGTCAATCTTCATTAATAAACCTCGTAAGGTAGTCATCATGTGACCTTCAATAAAATCATTAATAATAATAATACTCTAGGGATTATTCACTGTACTTTAACTCAGATCATATTATTTCTTCATATTAATTCTTCCTTCTATCCTCTCCAATACTTGGCTATTTTATTGACATTTATTAATTGGCTTTCTTACAGATAATTCTTAAATATTTGTTTTTTCTTTTCTTGTGATCCTTTTGAGGGTTCCATTTTGGCTTCTTCATTCTCTTATCTTCCTTGGCTCATATTCCTTTATTACCAATACAGCTGGTTATGAGATTTTGGTTAGTATTATGCATCACATCAGGTAATTATATTCTTCTGGCACAATCATTATTATTCCTTTTACATTCTAAATTACATTTCTCACTATTATATTACATCAGATAAACTCATTATGTTTTTTGGTTTTGATGATTTTTATTAGGTGTAATCAGTGTTATTTTTTTCTTTTATATTAGTTTAAAGTAATTTCTTCAGAATTATATAGTAAGGTGTTCTTACTTATTTTTTTTGAATTTTGTTGTTTTGTTCTCTTTATTTTAAATTATATTGTTCCGAAATAAATTAAATAAGTTGTCCTTACGTCTTTTGGAATTTTGGGGTATTTATTTTTTTATGCATTCCATCGGTCGGCCGTGGCTTCTTCTTCATCTATTTCTTGTCTTACATCCTGGGATGTACTGGGTCGGTGGCCATCTCCTCTTAGGGGAATCCAGCGTTCTGGTGGGTTCTGTTGATTATAAATTATTCGGACATTCCTAGATGGATCGTCCCTTCTTTGGTTCTCGCTTCCGGATCTGGATTCTCCAATGCTATTGCTCCGTGGTAAATGCTCACTATCATTCTCCCTTTGGTGTTGCTCCCTCCTTGGACCATTCTCTTCGGCCCTTATAAAATGCACCATTGGTCTGGAGACCCTATTGTTATTGTTGTGGTTATTTGGCTGGTAATTTCTATTATTATTATTATTATTATTATTATTATTATTATAATGTTCTGCATTACCTTGGTTGGGGTTTCTCTGACTATTGGAATTATGATTATTCTGATAATGATTATTTCGATTACTTGAGTAACTGTTGTTATTCCTGCTAGGATTTTGGTTATTAGGGAAATTATTATTATTATTATTAGTGTTATTATTTCTATTATAGTAATTCGAATTGTTTCGGTTCCCTTGATTGTTGTTGTTATTTTGCCGTTGGTCTGTCTCATTATCATAATTACCTGGCCTATCATTATAGTTCGTCCGGTTATTCGTCTCATGACTGTTATGGTTATTGTTTCTATTGTTGTATTCTGGGATATCCCTGCTCCCATACCGGTCGTTTCTCTGCCGACTCCTTCGATAATGCACCTCACGCTCGTGCTCTTCCAATAGCATTGACATGGCCTGTATCGTCTTTATCTGTCCACCCGATCGTGCTATTGATATCCCGTTATCATAGTGGTATGCTAACCTGGTGACGAGAATTTCCTCCGGGATTTTTGGTTCAAGGTGTCTCGCCAAGCATACTTTTCCCAGGAAGTAGGCGGTAAGTGTTGTTCCCCTGCTGGCGTCATACCTTCCATAGCTGATGCTCTCCCTTACTAAGTTCTGGGTGGCGTCTGACCAGTACCTGGCTTTAAAAGCTATTTTAAATTCTTCGTAGCTTCGGATGTCGTGCCTGGTGGCTGTCCACCAGTTATCATAGGTTTCTTTGAAATGTTCGTCTAAGTAACGACGAATTATTGGCCACCTGTTTTCACCAATTCTCATTAGTTGTTCGCCGACCCGTTCCAAGAATTCCATTGGGTTTCTCTTGTATGACTTAAAGTTGATGTTCTCCCGGTCGTCTATATGTTGTGTATATGGAATAGCGATCGTTCGGTTGTCAACTGACCGTTGTATGTTCTCGATTCTCTCCTGGTTACGTTGTCCTTGCTTCTGTACTTCGTTCACGACCGTATCTAAGTTTCGATGCTGGTTTCCGCAATCTGCTCGTATTGATTCCACTTGAATCCGGTTTTCGTCTTCTATATGGCCTATCTTGACCTCTAGTTCAGCCCTATTTCGTGTAATAGCTTCATCGGTCACTCTCAGTTTTCTATTTGTTTCAGTTATCTCCTGTTTTCTTTCGCCGTCGTTCTTACCTACCTTCTGGCTGATTGCCTCACTAGCGTCCTCGATTTTCTTATTGAGAGCTTGTCTTAACACTTCATTCTGTTTATCAACATTTTCCCTTAATTCCTTGTTAGAATGCTCAATTCTCTCATCGATTCGTATAAGATTATTCTCATTGATTTTCTCAAGATCTGCTTTCATTCGTTTATTATTTTCCTCAAGTTTTTCGTTCATTAGTTTGTTATCGTCCTGAATCTGTCTCAAACTCTCGTCATTCCTGTCAAACTTCTCATTCATTCGTTTGATTAAATTTTCGCTCAAAATTTCGTTTTGTTTTCTTGAGTTTTCATTAATACTGTCGATTTTATTTTCCAGCTTCTCATTGATTTGTCTAAAATCGGCCTTCAATTGTTCATTATTTTCATTTATGGTTTGCCTCAAAAGTTCACTAGTACTTTCCTTAATACTGTCTATTTTTTCATTAGTTTGTCTATTATCTTCTTTGATACTGTCTAATTTTTCATTAGTTTGTTTATTATCCTCCTTCATACTACTCATTAGTTCCATTAATTTTTCCCAATTTAATCCTAACCTGGCTTCCTCTTTATCTGGTTGGTCCCCTTGGGTATCCTCTTCAACTATTTCCTTCTCTGTGATAATTGCTTCAGTTTCTTCTTTATCACCCATTGTTTGTTCCATTTCACTGTCCGTAAATATTTCTATCTCTCGTTCCTGTCCACCTTCTTCCTTCTCCTTCTCTTCTGCCCTCTTCTTCGATATGCCTCTGGTATTATGCATTCCTGTGCCTCTAATGGTTGCCTGCTCAAGTTAAGTAATAATTAATATGATTTTTCCTTAAATAAAGCCCACTCGTTGAGCGCCAATTTGAAATAAAACGATTATAGGAGGAGTCCTTTTTATTTCAGCCCCCGTTGGCGTCGTCAATTTGTAAAGAAACAGTTACAATTGTGTTTGTCACTTATGTGTTTCCACGTTAAGCCCCACGTTCTGCGCCAATTTGTAAAGAAACTCGTTTACTCGTGATCAATAAGATTTAATTTAGGTTTCGTGTTTTGACCAAGCTCCACGTTGGTATGCGCCAATTTGTAAAGAACTCTCTTGTTATGGTGTTAATAGAAGACGATGATGCCCCACGTTGTGAGCGTCAATTTGTAAAGAACTTGTTTTATGGGTGTATTTAGTTATATGAGACTCCCGTGTATCAAACGTCAAGTAATACGTTGCAGGTGGCAATTCGTAACAATTAAAATGTTGTTACCTTGCTTAATTAATGTGTTATTAATAAATATACCTATTTGGTTGTGACCTATGAAACCTCCTGAAAATATATTATTAGGCAAACAAAATTATAATTATGTTCCTTTAATTTATAACCATACTACAATATAGATTTAACTTAGTTTTCAGTGGTTGGGTAATATTAGCGATATGTATAGAGTATTGACTGAATGTAATGGGTATTTTTGTCAACCCTAGTCACTCGATGTTAGAAAATCCTATTCAAATTTTGTACTAAACACCAGCTAGTTCAGCAATCACCCGTTCCACCAGCTGCAATCGTTTAGCGCTGTTACTTGTAATATGCGTACTTATAGGTTAGTTGTTCATCGGGTTTGAATCAACCTTTTTATAAATTATTCCAACCACTACGTATAGTATTTATTCTGCAATAACTTCAAACTTTATCTCATACAATAAAGATCCTTTATTAATTTTCTCTATTGATTCACAGTCCACGTTATCTCAAAATAATAATATAATCAAATCGATCACACAAAAATATATCGATTATCAATTATTCAAATTCTATAGACTTATACAAATGAAAAATAATAATAAATAGTTCTTATCCCAGGGTTCGTAAAGTTCTTGGAACCATTAGTAAGGCCAGGTAAAATGCATAATTAAGGTTACTCAAGTATTACAAAACAAAATTATTAACTCTAAATATATATTGAATTTAAAATAGGTTGTTTTTTACCAAGTCAATGAAAACTCCGATTGGCCGTGGACGTCTACAAACAGTTGACAAGGCTCAGCTTAACTCATCTTCATCCAGTAAAGGTGCTCTGGCTTTTAATAAAATTGATCGTGGCGTGTACTGGGAAACTCTCAGGAAATCTTCAGACTTCTGTTCTTCTACTCTGATCTTGATAATTGTCGGTCCCGGTGAAATGAAAATAGAATCCCAGCTTCTTCTTCTGCCAGTGAAGGTTAACTCTTACAAACGAGATCTTCTTGTATTTTCAATAATTCCGTTAGTTTCGTACTCTAATTCTCTTAACTGATCTTCTGGTTATAGTGGAAATCGTTTTAATAACGAATCCAGCGGAATTATCCTGGTGAATGAGGTGAGGGTTTTTCAACTCTTTTTACATGTATTCAATTATAATTTGGAATTCTATTTAGTTTTATTACTCCTCAGTATTATGATAGAAATAGGTTTCAATGAGGGTTTTTTAATTTTGATTTATATTTCCTTCAGAAATTATCATTCATTTTTTTTAAATGTATCTGTCCATCTCAACTTAATAGCTTGTAACAATCAGAACGAATGATTCAATATCAACAACTCATGTACATTTCAGTTGCCTTAACAACCATTTTTTCCTGTCATTGGGTGACACTAGATATCCTAGAGCCAGAATTATAGAATATTCCTACTCTTTTTCAATAAAATACTCCATGCTTGGATTAATATTAAATTACCTAAAATTCTCACCTAACCTTCCTTCTTAAACAGTAAATGTTTTACCATAGTTTCATTGGACTGGACTTCTTAAAAAGGTATTAATTTCCTTTCACAAATATGGAATTTAGGCCTATAAGTTTTCTTACAACCGTTATAACATTATTTGGTTTTTTAACTTAATTTTCTTTTACCTGACCTACTGTACAATTAATTATTGGTTAATGGTTAATTACATTGATTTTAATTTCCTGGTGTTTACTTTATTACACTAATTAACTGGTCATGGAACCCTTCCTTAGTTTATAATATAATTATTAGAACTACTTGTCAAACATTGAACACTGATTGCCCTCCTGGCCAAGTTTACAAACATTAATTAAAACAACGGCATTATACAAATTTAGACAATACTTAAAACTTAGTATAATGCCTAACACAGGTAACTATATTTGATTGTTTAAAGACAAATCTAACATAAATACAAACATAATTATTGATGAAGTATTCCTTATCTATTAAACAACATCAGTTTTCTTACCATACTCAAAACATAACATAAATATTCTGTAAACATTAACATGTTACAGTATAAAACAAGCATAATTTATTATATTTAACTATTAATTGGTATGTTTTTTTTTTATATTTAACATTAATTATTGCCTCTTTTGACTTGAGGTACTTCTCAGATGCATTAACTACTGAGCAACCTTAATTCAGGGTATGGTCCTTGACCATGTTTCATTCAATTTTTTATGTAACGTTGGGGGACCTCAACTCTGTTGCATTACAATATTTATCATAAAAGTTCTGTTTTTGTGAGCAATTATTAAAATAAAAACTTAATATAGCCTCTTGCTGTTATTTTAAATCTTATTATTCATAAAATACTCCAAAAAACCTGATGTGTTACCAATGCCGTAACACCAGTAATACACGTTACATTTTGTTGTGTGAAAAGTGTAAAAGATTTCAAAATCCTACACATGTGCTCTTTATTGTCATAGTCTGTAGAACAGCATATATTTGTTAGATACAGATTTTCCTTAGTTACTTACTTAATTCTTAGCTTTTCTACCTTTCGGTGTAAAGCTATGTTGGGGAGTTGAGTCCTCTGAGGTCGTCTTTTTCCACATATCTCTCCATTTCTTTCTATCTCCTGCGAGCTCCTTTATTTTCTCCATTTTACTCCTCTTCTTTCTGCAGCTGTGCGTGCTTCATCCTTCCAGAGCTTTCTTGGTCGTCCTCTCTTTCTTTTACCTGTTTCTCTGGATTCAAACACTTGCTTTACCAGTCTTTCCTCCCCCATCCTCATTACATGTCCCAGCCATCTAAGTTGTGCTTGTTCTCGTGTTATTGCTACAGGAACAATATCTAACTTTATCCTAAATATTTCATTTTGAATTCTATCTATTTTTGTCTTCCCTTCTATTTTTCGAAGAAACCTCATTTCAATACTAGTTAGCTTCCTTTTTATTCTCTCATTTGTTGTCCATGTTTCGCTTCCAATACTGGCTTCATGATTTTTCTGACTATTTCTGTTTTTATCCTAGTGGGTATTTCTTTTTTACCCAGGAAACTTGATTTAATACTATTGAATAATAATCCTCTTTTCGCTACTCTTTCATTTATTTCTTCCTCTAAATTCCCTTTGCTGTTAATCACTACTCCCAGATATTTATAATTTTTTACTTGTTCTAAATATTTTCCATCAAGTTCTATACTGTTTCCCTTCTGAATTTTCTGTTACCATAGTTTTAGTCTTCTGTATTTAATCTTCATGTTTTTCTTTCTAAGTTCTTCATTAAATACCTTTAGATTATTCTGTAACTGTTTTTATGTTTCTCCTATAATTATTAAATCGTCTGCATAGCATAATTCTGTTATTGTTATTATCTTCATATTCCAGTATCCGATTCTATATTTACTCATACTTTCTTTACGTTTTTTGACATCATCCAACACAAGGTTGAATAGCAGGAGGCTTAAAATACGCCCCTACCTTAAACCTATTTTGCTGGTGAAAGTTTTTGATGCCTCGTTTCTTACTCTTACATAACTGACAGTGTTTTCATATAGGCTTTTTATCCCCTCTATAAGCTGTTGTTCTACTCCCTTCCTCTTCAATATGTTCTATACGTCCTTCCTTCGTATACTATCGATCGCCTTCTCCATGTCCACGAAACATGTCTTCCCACTTTGGCAGCTTTCTCACATAACTATCTTACTATGAAGATTTGGTCCACTGTTCCTCTCTTTTTTCTGAACCCACTTTCATGCCTTTTTTCCATTAATACTAAGAAACTGTGTGGAGAAACACTTGTTTAACCAGCAGTATGCATAAATATGGGCTTAATCCTTTGTAACAATGATACAATAGTGAAAATTATTGATTAATTAGGTCAGTTTATTTGTGTTTAAAAGTACTGTACACCCATTAAAATGGAATCCCTGAGGAATATACTTGTATGCCATAAATCAACTGGATGTACAATCCATTACGCAAAAGTACTTAATTCCTGGTCACACCCAAGATGCTGGTGACTCTATGCATTGTTATTGAAAATAATATTAAGAAACTTACTAAGAAAACACAAATTTATACTCCAAATTAACTAGCAATAGTTGCACAACTAGCCATAAAAAACAAAAATCCTTATGATGTTAAAGAGATGGATACAAAAGATGTTTATGATTGGCAGGCAGTTTCCAAGCAATTTGGAACTAACTATCAAATATCTACTTTAAACGCAAGGATAAGGTGGAATGAAGTGAAACATTTTCAAGTCAAAAAGGAACCTCCTAGCTCTGTATTCTACACTTACTCCTATAAGGAAAATGAAGAAATTATGGAGTTTAAAGTTGACAAAAAGCGTTTGAGAAGGTCAAAAGGTGCTGAAGTGATACAACTAACACCATTTTATGCTGCACCTCCTGGAATAAGTAAATTAAAGAAAGAATATCTATCACTCTGCAAGATCAAGGCAATTCCAAATACTTATCATTGGTTCTTTGAACAACTAAAAATTAATCAAAGTGTACCATCTGAGGAAGTACAAGAGTTGTTTTGACTTAATATTAACCTATTTCTACCTTGAAAAATTAAATTTTGTTAAAATTATTGACACTATTTTTTAAGTACCGGTACCTATTTCAAATACAAAATAAATTTTAATTTTTCACGTAACAATGAATAATTCTTTATTTCTCCATCTCTCTCCATCTTTTGAAAAGAATAAGCACCTGGGGTGAATTTAAAGTTACTGGTTTCATAAGGAACACTACAGGTATACAGAACTAAATCAATTTTAGGAAGGCAACTCCAAGGAAGTAGGTAGTTCTGCTCTCCTACTTTACTCAGTCTCTAATTCAAAAAAATATAAACTGAAGAATAGTAAGTATTTTCCATTTAGTAAAGTACACATAGTGAATCGTAGTTGATTTTCGGTGAATGTCACTGCATATTTATTACTTGTTTTCATTTATTATAAATGATTTTCTGTTGTAAAGAATTTGTTTATATTAATATTCTCCTCTGTTGGTTGTTTGTAACCAGTGAAAAAAAAGAGGGGTATTTTTACATGTCAGAATAACTTGTAAAAAGAATTAGTGCAATACAGTAACATCTCAAAATACATTTTTTTAATTTTTATATCTTATTATTCCAAGGAATAGAACTGAAAATATCAATTCAAATGATTAGAAGGGCTATCGACCTTTGTACAAAAATAAATAAATAAAAATACACTGTGTATTTAATACAGTGTACAGTTATTTAATAATGCCTAACACAGTTGTTTTGCCAAGCTAAAACTTTAAACTCTTGTTGCTAATAGTTCTGAAGGACGCCCTTGTCTGAAAAAGCCACGAAACCTGCAAAAACCGATGTTTTTGTAGGTTAAACGTAAACTACAGACCAAAAGTAGGTGCGGAAGCGAATAATCCGCAAAAAAAGTTTTTGCATAAAATTCCCAAAAATTTATTTTGGGGCCTAAATAACGTAAAAATGCGTTATTTCGTATTTTACATGAAACCTACGTATAAACAAAATTATACATCACTCTTTTTGAAACAGAACTCAATGCTGTAATGTCCTCGGCCCGTCGGCGGGCCTCAGTCTATTCACACGCGCGTGAATAGACAATGCCTAGACCGCCCGTCTTCGGGGCTTCGCCCCTCAGACCTTGTTACACAATTCCCAAGTCATTAATAACGCTACGACTCCAAGTAGTATATATATCTACAGTACATTCATACGTTACATATATCATTTGTCTAACATTTAATCTCTGCGCACTAGCAAATGAAGGCATACCTGTACTTGAAAGTATTTTTACTACCTCAGTAACAGAAAAATTACCGATCGATGATGCTAACAGTAAATCGATGCTATTACCGTTTTACTGTAACCTGACTTTTCTTTATACCTAACGTTCACAAAAACTCTCTCTCTCTCTCTCTCTCTATTTATGCACCTAAGCATTCAAAGAATTTCGACGAAACCGAAACATCAAAGCATGATAATGTTTTTAGGCTTTTGAAACGTATAATGTGGATTACGTAAATCATTTCCAAACCACAGACGATCACAAACAGAACATGTAAAACCAAATTTTATTCTCACTAAAACGTCTGCTAATCTCAATGTCAGCAGCGATTATTTCTGTCTTGATGCGTTTACATATCAAATTTCTAGACTGTGGGGAATCGAAAGTGTGGAAGAGTTACGTTTTTCGATGACGTTTTTGTGGAATGACTCAGCCTAAAAACATTATCATGTTAAAAAAAAGTGCAGAAATTCTTAGTTAACAGGTATCGCTAATCGGATAAATTTGTATATGAGACTTACCACTTAATATATTAAGACTACTATATATATTACTATAATATACTATATATATTAAGACTTACCACACTTGGCACGTACGTAACATCTCCTGATGAAAACGTAATGCCACTTTTAATTCTTGTGATTCAGTTAACATTTTTTCTAAACGCAAGTTATAACGGCTAAAGCCTTAGCAGACATTAAACCGTTAAACTAAAAATTCAAACGCGTCGCCAATGCCATTTTATACATGCTCAAAGTCGCTAAATACCACCCAAAGCAACTCAATTTTCGGGTCCCCAATTTTCAAGTAAAAATCCTCTAGATTTAAAAATATTTATTTAATATTTTGAATTGTTTTTATTACGGTTCGGTATTGTATTTTTCACAATCTCTGGCATATATTAATAAATATTAACTGTTTCACAATACATAGTAATGATTCAATATAGGCCTATTAAGGAATACAATATTTAGCTCTGCACAATGTAATGGATATTTTCCTAGAATATATATTTTTTTAAGCTTGTGTATTACAAACCATACATATACATTTGAATTATGTTCCTCTTCCTCTTATTGTAATTACTGATTACTACTTATAATAACTTATAATATACCGAATAGCCTAATAAAAATAACAAAAAACTTGTTATAGGATTTCACTATTTTTACACGAATTATAATGTGTAATTTTTACACACATCATTAGATGTGCACCCTAATATTTCTATAGGCCTCCAATGCTGAGCAGCTTCATTCACTTGCGTCTGTATTTGTGCCATAGATGTTGCGGAGCCTGTAATCTGTCGGCGTGGTGGGGCGATGACCGAGCCGCGAATCTGGCATGGTAGGGAGCTTAGCTGACTATGGTACGAATTTTAACGAATGGTTGGTATGGCACTGTCCATGTCCATACACGAACACACAAACTCATGAAAGCAAGAGTTACAGTCTATGCACTGTAAATGACATGATTTGCAGTGTTTAATCCGTTTTAAGGCGGGTTTACACGCTACGTTTTATCGGTCATATAAAAGATACGACAAAACGTACGTTTTGTGAAGTGTTCACACGGTAACGTCTTTTCTTCCGTTTTCGACGTCAGTTTCGACAGAGTGTCCAACATGGAGGAAGCACTGTTGCTGTTTTTTACAATTGTTTCCCTCATACGTGTGCAACAACTTGTGAGAAGGGGAAAGCTAAATAGGTCAAGGACGTGGCTTTTAAAAAGAAGCCATTATACTCACATTAAACTACTGAGAGAGTTGAAAGGCGAACCTGACGTTGTGAACCACAACTCAGAAATACACACAGCCATCAAACTGAGGGAAAGGCACACAAACACAACATCACATTTGTAAAAGCAGACAAAGGCAACACGACTGTACCTGTAATCATCTCCACAGACAACCTACACAACAAAGTACAAAACTTCATGGAACAGAACAACATCACAGAACTAAAACATGACCCCACCGACAGATACCAAAACACAGTAAAACAACTAGTCAACAAAGCCAAACACATAATGACACACAAACAAAAGCCCTACCGGTACATGAAACAAATCCGACCATCAGCCCCTACCCTCCAAGCTCTTCCCAAAATCCATAAAGAAGGTATTCCGATCCGCCCCATTATCAACTACCGTAATGCCCCTGCATACAAACTCACAAAACATCTAGACAAAATTATCAGACAACACACACAACTAGACAACAACATTACAGTAAAAAACAACACAGACCTATTAACAAAAATAAAAGACAAACATATCCCCCATAATGCCACATTAGCCTCCTTTGACATTAAAAAACTTCAAACATCCCCATCTCTGAAACAATCACCATCCTACAAAACAAACTCAAACAGAACAACACACCAGACAAACTTATCAACGAAATAACAGAAACTCTGAACATTATCACAAAACAAAACTACTTTACTTATAACAATAAATATTACACACAGAATGATGGTCTACCCATGGGCTCCCCCATATCCAGCATTCTAGCAGAAGTCTTCCTACAACACTTAGAAAAAACAAAAATACTCACAAACAATGACAGACACTCACAAAAAATATTATATTGGCACAGATACGTTGATGACATTCTAATACTATGCAGGGGAAACAAAAGACAATGTGAACAGTTACTAACGCACATAAACAAAATGCATAAAAACCATAACCTTTACAGCCGAATACGAATACAACAATACCATAAACTTCTTAGACCTCTCCATCACAAAACTTGAACACAAGCACAAATTCAGTATATACAGAAAACCGACTACAACTGACACGCTAATACACAACTCCTCCAATCACCCAATACAACACAAACTAGCTGCTTTCAGAACCACGATACATAGACTTAACAACATCCCCCTAGATGAAAAATCCTACAAAGACGAACTAAACACGATAAAATATCTAGCAGAATCTAACGGATACAACAGAACAATATAGTCAATAAACTCCTACACAAAACAAACAACAGACAAAGACAGAAAACAATAAAATTCATAACACTAACATACATCAACAAACAAACTGAAAAAATAGCCCACCAATTCAGAAAAACAGGATACAGAATTGCTTACAAAACTACTAACAAAACAAAACACACACACAAAGCACAAAACAAATTCGATATACCTGGTGTTTACAAACTAAATTGCTCAAATTGCAACAAATTCTACGTAGGCCAGAGAGGACGTAGCTTCAAACAGAGATACATTGAACACACAAAGGCACTCCACTCCACTACAGAATCCACCTTTGCAAACTACCTCATTGAAGCAAACCACATATACAAAAACATCGACAATAACATGAACATTCTACACGTACACACAAAAGGCCAGAAACTAGACACTCTAGAACAATTGGAAATATACAAACACACGAAAACAAATTAAAATGACATCCTAAACGTACAGACACAATTCAAATCGCATGCATTATTCAAACATATCTCATCCCACACACACAACATCAATCTTTCAAAATTCGATTCCGTCGCCCACAACAGGACGGACAGCAGCGCTACCAGCGGCAACCTCTGAAGAAGCTTTTTAAAAGTGAAAACCGGTTCAGGTTGTAAGGTAAAACTTTGTTTTTACTCATAAAAAACTTTGTGTGCCAGTCGTTAATGAAATAGTTGTATTTAATAAAATATTATTATTCATTCCGGAAAAGTATTGGATTTTGGCAAAAAAAGTATCTGAGTAGTAAAATATAGGCAGAGAGGTGAGAGTTTTGTGATCTGTTAAAGGCTGTACACGAAGGTACAGACTCTTTATGAAGACATTCATAAAGAGTTGAACATTTTTAATATCCAAGATCGTATTGGAGAGAACAAAGAGAGATGGATTGCTCATCTGAATTGGATGCCAGACGGCAGGTCACCTAAGAAAGTTTGGCAATACAAGCCTGTTGTACAGCAAAGTATAGGAAGATTGAGGAGCGTTGGTGAAGTGTATGTATTCCTTTGGGATGGGAACAGGTGATTCAAGTAGTCCCTGATAGAAGAAGAAGAAGAAATAATAAAATATTATTTTAACTGAGAACTGTCTTGATGGAGTAACCTATGAAAAATTATTTTACTGATTTGCTTATAAACATACATATTTCACTTTATTTGTTCACTATATTTTTTCTACTCATCTTTTATTTTCATCATATTACGTATGAGATCCACTTAACTTTCTTCTGTACCTTGGCTAGACAAAGCAGATGCCTTGTCTTATGTTTCATCCATGATTCGTAACTAGTTGCATCTATTATTCAAAGCTATAGTACTACTGTGTACACAAAATACAGAGATAGGGATTACACAAACATCCTTATCTCTAAAACAATCACCATCCTACAAAACAAACTCAAACAGAACAACACACCAGAAGAACTAATCACAGAAAATAACAGACTCTTAACACAATCACAAAACAAAACTACTTCACATATAACAGTAAATTTTACATACAGAATGACAGACTACCCATGGAGTAACCCATATCAAACATATTAGCAGAAGTCTTCCTATAACACTTAGAAAAAACAAGAATCCTTACAAACAATGACAGACATTCACATAAAATACTATATTAGCACAGATACGTTGGCATCATAATTCTATACAAGGGAAACAAAAGACAATGTGAACAGCTACTAACCCACATAAACAAAATACACAACAACATAACCTTTACTGCTGTATACGAGCACAAAAATAGCATAAACTTCCTACACCTCACCACCAAATCCACATTTGCAACCACCTCATTGAAGCAAACCACACATACACAAACATAAAAAGTAACATGGATATTCTATACGTACACACAAAAGGCCAAAAACTAGACACTCTTCAACAACTAGAAATATACAAACACACAAAAACACATAAAACGACATCCTACATAATTAAAATCACACGTACTATTCGAACATATCACACTGCACACACATATCAATCTTTCAAACAACACCGCTGTCACAAAGAACAAGATGGACAGTGCTCCTCGTGGCAGCCTCTGATGAAGCTTGTAATAAGCAAAAACTGGTTCAGACTATAAGGTAAAAATTTTATATTTTTACCAATAAAAAACATAGTGTTCCAACTCACTAGTACTATACTTATAACGAGTTAATCAACGGACACGTCATGGACAACAAAATCAAAGAATTCAAAGCTACATTTAAGTGTTTTCAACTTGATGAGAATATTCCTGTTCCAATAGCTTTATCAGATCAACATCAGTTTTCACATTGAAAATTTTAGGTAAATATACAATTCTGCATTTATTTGTTTATATTCTTGGATTTTGTTGTCCATGTCATGTGCATTAAATAACTAATATTATAAGTATAATACTACCGACTTCGAACAATAAGTTTTTATTGATAAAAATGTAAACTTTCGACCTTGTAGCCTACACCAGTTTTCGCTTATTACAAGCCTATGACAACCCCGAGCTTACAAGCTTCATCAGAGGCTTATAATAAGCGAAAACTGGTTCAGGCTACAAGGTAAAAATTTTAAGTTTTTACCAATAAAAAACTTACTTTTTTCTTCATATTGTTTAAATTAGCAGCCATCTTTACTATTTCTTTTATGAATTTGCTAACTGCTATAATTTTTATTGTTTGACTAAGCTTTTCGTCATCACTGACATTATCAGGTCTTAAACAACGTCTATCAACTGTACGTTGTAGGCTTTTATAATTTAGGCCCCTCCCCTTATGTCATCGCCCCTCCTATTGGTTATAGCTGCTGCCGCTCTTTACGGGAACTTTGTCTACATTTTTCCGCTAGGCATTTTTCTAATGTCCATCAAATTGTTTTAAGAACCTCCCATTATTTCTTCATTCTTGACTTATAATTTTTTTGTAACCTTTTACATTTCGTCATTTTTAGTGTGTTATTCTTATTATTTTAATTTATTTTTGTTTATTGTTTAATATATAATAAAATATTTCTTCATTTGTAAAATCCACTTTTATATTCATTAATTTATTTTTATCTTCTTTTTTAACTTTAAGTATTTCTAGTTCTTCTATTAGTTTTCTTTTTTGCGGATTGTTTTCTATTTTGATTATTTCCATATTTTCATTTGGATTAATGAATTTATGGCCTGATTCATTGAAATGTCTTGCATATAGTGAGTTCGTTACTCTAACCCCTTCTCCTTTTGCGTGTTCATTCATTCGAATTTTAAATTTTCTTCCAGTTTCGCCCAGATATATCTTATTACATTCCCCACATTTTAATTTGTATACGCCGCTTTTTTCTGTTAATGGAATTTCTTCTGTTTTAGCATTTTTTATATATTCGAATACATTTTTCGTTTTCTTTATTCCTATCTGTATTTCATATTTTTCGAAGCATTTTTGTTTGATATCCTATGTATGTTATTGCTCCTTTATATTTCTTTTCTTCATTTGTTTTTTCTTTTTTGTTCTTTTCTATTTCTTTATTTTCCTCTATTTTCTTAACTATTCTATTAATTATTTTAGGGTTGTAATTATTATTTTTTGCTATTTGTTGTATTTTCTTTAATTCTTTTTGTTTGAGTTCTTCATTTTCTAGATAATTTATAGCTCTATAGCAAAATGAATTTAATGCTGCCATTTTATAATTGACTGGATGATATGATTCTTGTGGAATTATTAAATCTGAGTATGTTTCTTTCCTATATATATCGAATTTGAGTTTGTTATCTTCAATTTTTATATTGATATCCAGGAAATTAATTTCTAATCCTCCAATTTCTTCTTGAAATTTTATTGTTTTTTCTATGTTATTTAGTTCTTCCGTAAATTTTTTAAATTCATTTACTTCACCTTCCCAAACTATTAGTATGTCATCTACATACCTGATCCATTTTTTAATTCTTCTTTCTTTATCTATATCTTTTAAAATTTTGATTTCAAAGCTATTCATGAATATCTCTGCCATTAATGGTGAAAGCGGTGATCCCATTGGTAATCCATTTTCTTGTATGTAAAATTTGTTATTAAATCTGAAGTAGTTCTGGCTTAGGCATAACTCTAATCCTTCTATTATTTCGTTTTTCCATTCTACATTACTTAATTTGTTTTTCTTTATTATTTCTACTGTTTTTGCTATATGTTGGTGTACATATCTTTTATATCTAATGACATTAATTTTGTCTTATTTGTTATGGTTATTTCTTTTAATATTTCTATTACTTTTTTGCTATTTTCTATGCTGTGGATTTCTTCTTTTTCATATGCTATTTTGATTCTTTTACTTATTTCTTTTGATATTTTATATGTTGGCGAATTTATAAATAATACTATAGGTCTTAATGGCATTTCTTTTTTATGTAACTTAATTTGACATCTACATTTTGGAGCTTCAGG
This sequence comes from Magicicada septendecula, assembly GCA_034769895.1. Lineage (NCBI taxonomy): Eukaryota > Metazoa > Arthropoda > Insecta > Hemiptera > Cicadidae > Magicicada > Magicicada septendecula. The sequence goes on from CM068375.1 coordinate 62,225,343, forward strand.
ATTATGTTCTATTTTTTGTTTCTTTTGCCATTCTGTTAAATATGTTGTCTTTTTATCAATTTCTTTGTTTGTGCTTGAAATTTACTTGTGTAATCATATTTTATTTCTTTATATGGTCCTTTTTGTATAAATTGTTCTGGATTTTCGATATAATCTCTTTTGTTCATTACCACTGCTGTGTTACCTTTATCGGCTTTTATAACTATCAAATTGTTCTCCGTGATTTTCTTTTTTAATTCTCTTATATTTCTTTTTATTTGTGTTTCGTTTTTATTTCTTACATTTTTGTTTTTCTTACATATCTTACATATTTTTTCTACTATTTCTTTTACTTCACTTCTTAATTGTTTTTTAGTTTCTTCATTTTTTATTTTATCGATTATTTCTTCACATTCTATTATTGTATTTTCTTTATCTATGTTTGTTTTTGTTGCATATTTTAAACTTTTCCCTAATAATTTATGTTCATTTTCTGTAAACTTTGTTTCTGTTAAATTTAATACTTTTTCAGCAAATTTTATTTCTTTATCTTTTTCTTTATTTTTATTTCTTGTTCCTTCTATTAATTCCTTGAGTTTCTTATTTAATCTCTCTTCCATTTTTCTTATTTTCTTTTCTATGTATTTTTCACCAAACTCTTTTCTCATTTCTTCTATTTCTATATAATTGTAACTTGTATATAATTTTTGATGTAATTGATACATTTCTTTGTTATATTTATTTATTTTACTGTATAAGTTCTTTATTTCAAGTTTTATCCATATTTTTTTCGCCATATTTTTCACTTGGTTTGCTACTTTGCTTTTGTTATTAATTTTAATTTTTGCGTAATTTTATTAATTAAACACTGTTTATTAAACCAAATTTTCCCTAGCGTTTTTTTCACTTTTGCTTTAATTTTTAAATACTTAAAAAATTCCCTTACATTTTTATATTTATCTGCTTGCAATTCGCATGTTTTATTCTTCGTATTGTTTAAATTAGCAGCCATCTTTACTATTTCTTTTATGAATTTGCTAATAGAAAAATTAAAAGAAATAACCATAACAAATAAGACAAAATTAATGTCATTAGATATAAAAGATATGTACACCAACATACCAATAGCAAAAACATTAGAAATAATAAAGAAAAACAAATTAAGTAATGTAGAATGGAAAAACGAAATAATAGAAGGATTAGAATTATGCCTAAGCCAGAACTACTTCAGATTTAATAACAAATTTTACATACAAGAAAATGGATTACCAATGGGATCACCGCTTTCACCATTAATGGCAGAGATATTCATAAATAGCTTTGAAATCAAAATTTTAAAAGATATAGATAAAGAAAGAAGAATTAAAAAATGGATCAGGTATGTAGATGACATACTAATAGTTTGGGAAGGTGAAGTAAATGAATTTAAAAAATTTACGGAAGAACTAAATAACATAGAAAAAACAATAAAATTTCAAGAAGAAATTGGAGGATTAGAAATTAATTTCCTGGATATCAATATAAAAATTGAAGATAACAAACTCAAATTCGATATATATAGGAAAGAAACATACTCAGATTTAATAATTCCACAAGAATCATATCATCCAGTCAATTATAAAATGGCAGCATTAAATTCATTTTGCTATAGAGCTATAAATTATCTAGAAAATGAAGAACTCAAACAAAAAGAATTAAAGAAAATACAACAAATAGCAAAAAATAATAATTACAACCCTAAAATAATTAATAGAATAGTTAAGAAAATAGAGGAAAATAAAGAAATAAAAAAAAAACAAAAAACAAAAAACAAATGAAGAAAAGAAATATAAAGGAGCAATAACATACATAGGATATCAAACAAAAATGTTACAAAAATGCTTCGAAAAATATGAAATACAGATAGGAATAAAGAAAACGAAAAATGTATTCGAATATATAAAAAATGCTAAAACAGAAGAAATTCCATTAACAGAAAAAAGCGGCGTATACAAATTAAAATGTGGGGAATGTAATAAGATATATCTGGGCGAAACTGAAAGAAAATTTAAAATTCGAATGAATGAACACGCAAAAGGAGAAGGGGTTAGAGTAACGAACTCACTATATGCAAGACATTTCAATGAATCAGGCCATAAATTCATAAATCGAAATGAAAATATGGAAATAATCAAAATAGAAAACAATCTGCAAAAAAGAAAAGTAATAGAAGAACTAGAAATACTTAAAGTTAAAAAAGAAGATAAAAATAAATTAATGAATATAAAAGTGGATTTTACAAATGAAGAAATATTTTATTATATATAAACAATAACCAAAAATAAATTAAAATAATAAGAATAACACACTAAAAATGACAAAATGTAAAAGGTTACAAAAAAATTATAAGTCAAGAATGAAGAAATTAACGGGAGATTCTTAAAACAATTTGACGGACATTAGAAAAATGCCTAACGGAAAAATGTAGACAAAGTTCCCGTGAAGAGCGGCAGCAGCTATAACCAATAGGAGGGGCGATTACATAAGGGGAGGGGCCTAAAGTATAAAAGCCTACAACGTACAGTTGATAGACGTTGTTTAAGACCTGATAATGTCAGTGATGACGAAAAGCTTAGTCGAACAATAAAAATTATAGAGTTAGCAAATTCATAAAAGAAATAGTAAAAAACTTACTGCTCCGAGTCAGTAGCATTATACTTATAATTATTTGTTATATCTTCATTACATTATATTGACATAATAAAGATTATACAGTTAAAGATATGCAGTGAGATGTGTTAAATGTGTAAATTACCCCTTCTTTACAATTGAATACTGCTTTTCTTTTACCTTTACAATACTTGATGAAAATTGATCACTAATGATTTGGCCCTGTGCTTGGTTTTAGAGTGACTAGCGTTCAGCCAGTTCTAAGTTGGAAACCACTGCTGTAGAGTAAATGATAATACATATAATAAAGCCAATACAAGACACAATTTTTTAATTTAAATCTTTTTTGTTTATTGTTATCATACTTAAACTTGAAAAAGTGAAAAAATATATGGGTCTGTTAAATTCTTTGTATAGATTTTTCAGGATTTTCATGTCTGTTGCGACATGATGACAGGGGGCCTACTTGTTGTTTTTGGAGGGCAGAATGTGCCCCTAGTTGCACTACACATGAGCAAATAGTGTTATTTCAAAAACAGAATTTTTAGAACGCATCAAGAAATTATTTTTGAATTTTACGCCTACGGACTGTTGTAGATGTATTCTTCATTAATATGTCTGATTTAGAAACTCTGTCTTTTTCAAATTTCATAACTCTGAAGTCTGATTCATGTTCTTGTACAATGTGTTTGTGAATATTTAGAGACAGTTTCGGTGGCGATATTGAATTCTGTTGCAAGTCGTCTTCAGATGAACTCAGTGTGTTTATGTTACTGCATTCTTCGGAAATTATTTTTTCAATTTCAGTTAAAAAATGCTGTACCAAATTAAGTCGGTGTAAAGAATCCGCCATGCGTTCATCGTGAATCTGTACTGACTCTGATTCACCGTCAATTTTCGAATTTTCACATTCCAGTGCATTCTTTATTTTCACAAGGTTATTTCCAATCTCATTATTATGAATGAAGTAAATATTATCGATTTTGTTGTCAGTATACTCAATTCTTTCTATTAATATTTGATGTCTTTCATTAAGTCTTTTATTTTCATATTCCAACTTTCTGTTGACTTCCATGAGAGCTGAAATTTTATTGTTCAAATAATTTAATGTTTCCTTCATGAGTTCATTACTCACATGCAACTCAGATTTCATAGTCTCAAGTTTATTCTGAAAAAAAAAGAAAATTTATAATAAGACATAAATATAGTTGATATTGCAACAAACTGAATTCAAACAAAGAACAATTTAGTATAGCACCAGCGGCACATCAAAGGAAATTTTGTGCCCCTGTTAATCCCCCCGGAGATAAAAGAAAAAGAAACTGTCAAAAATTTCAAGTAATGTATTGGTAAAAATGTAGTCATACAAGCTGAATTAAAAAAAAAAATCAGTCATATGAGTACGAATATTTTCAGCTGAGGTTAGGCCTATGGTCTCTTCACGAGTAGGAATATACCCACATTCAGTGCAGTGTATCCAACCCAGTTTGCGATATTCATAGTGCAGCAACTTAAAACAACACAAACTAGCTGCCTTCAGAACTATGACACATAGACTTAAAAACATCCAACTGGATGAAAAAGACTACAAAGATGAACTAAATATGATAAAATATCTAGCAGAATCCAACGGATACAACAGAACAATAGTCAATAAACTCCTACACAAAACAAACAACATACAAAGACAGAAAACAACAAATTCATAACACTAACATACATCAACAAACAAACTGAAAAAATAGCCCACAAATTCAGAAAAGCAGGATACAGAATCGCTTACAAAACTACTAGCAAAACAGAACACACACTATCAAAACACACACACAAAGCACAAAACAAATTCGATCTACCTGGTGTTTACAAACTAAATTGCTCAAATTGCAACAAATTCTACATACGCCAGACATGACGTAGCTTCAAACAGAGATACATTGAACACACAAAGGCACTACACTCCACTACCGAGTCCACCTTTGCAAACCACCTCACTGAAGCAAACCACACATACAAAAACATCGACAAGAGCATGGCTATTCTACACGTACACACAAAGGCCGAAAACTAGACACTCTTGAACAATTGGAAATATACAAACACACAAACACATAAAAACGACATCCTAAACGAACAGATACAATTCAAATCACACACATTATTCGAACATATCATACCCCACACACACAACATCTTCAAAAGTAGATACTGTCACCAAGAATAAGACGGACAGTGCTCCCAGTGCCAGCCTCTGAAGAAGCATTTTAAAAGTGAAAACTGGTTCAGGCTATAAGGTAAAACTTTTACGTTTTTACCTATAAAAAACTTTGTGTTTTGAGTCAGTAGTGATTTTATTATATTTAGTTACAAAAATTTAAATGGTTTTTGCGTGCTATAGTAACTGGATCGTACACAGTTACTATATGTGTTACACAGTTGCTAGATTTGTGCCTCCTGTTTTACAGTTTTTGATCTGTATTCAATCAGACCATTTTTTTATTTTTTTTTTATTTAGTGTTTTATTACCATTGCAAAATTAAGATTTAAAACTTCTCCATTATCCCATATTGGTACTATATGAACATACAACTGAAGACATAATTCAAAATGCTGTTTTCAAGGGCTCCACATAGCCTCTACCAGTGAAATGTGTTCGAAGACTGGTACTGTCTACAGGCTCGAAGACAGTGTTGTACACCAACAGCTTGTTTCGCATTGACAATAATGATAATGTACGGTTTCCTGCATGACATATTTTAGTGTACACAGAAAGAGAATATTACTGACATTTAGCAGGGTTAGGCACATAACGGACTGCCATTTGGTTGTGTGACCACCATACCTTTCCTCATGGATTTTTCATGCTGAAAATTGCAGTGAAAATGCTGTAACTTTTGGTGGTTTGTAGTATGTTTTATTTGGCCCATATTATGTACATTCTCAAAAAGTTCATTGTATTTTAGTACATCCTTTTAGTATGACTGTTGAACAGGTGTTTATATGAATCTCTACAACAAGTAATGTTTTCTATTAATTATAATATGTTGTTACTTGAAAATGATTTTAGTAAAACTGTCTACAACAGGTTTCAACTGGATGCTCTCAATTTTCTTGGTCCTGTTTAATCCACTCTAACATATTTGAGAGCATAGCCCAGTGGGACTAAACTCTCACTGCAAAGGTGGTAGTTTCTTCTTGCCTTCTGCATTTACCTTGACAGGCTCGTCTGCCTTTTGCAGTGATTTTGCACTCCAAGAGAAACAGGTTGTTCTACCTTCTGACCACTCATCCACCATCCTTAGAGGCGGTTGGCACTTTATCAAAGAGGATCTTCATGGTTTTAGGAATACTATTCCTATAGCGAATACTATATGCGAATACTATTCCGTGTATACCGGGTTGTCTTGGTTTTAATAAGTACCACGCGCATGTGCACTATTTCTCACTGTCTTCCTACCCCTTCCAACCAACATACAAACTTTACTAAGGTACTACAACAATTCGTGCGGTACTATGACAATTCCTGGAGGTTATGTCTACGATTAAAAATCTGACTTAACCTTTTAGATTTTTAAAATTAATTAGCCTTAACTAAAATTTCCGAAGTGTACATTAAAAGGCTGTATTTATTGTATGGATAAAAGGTTGTATAAAGATTTAGAAATATAAAGTTGTATTTAGTCAAAGTACCAGAATTAAAACCTAGTTCTCATTTATCGCAAATGATTATGGTACAGAGACGATTTTACGTAAATCTAATGTATAACTAAACAAGTACATTAAAAATCCTCTTTTCAACATAATGCAATAAAAAGCAATGTGCAGTTTCTGGTAACATGCAAATGATTAAGTATTAATAATGAGTTACAGTGGAATTTTATGTTACTATTTGGTTTGAATTAATGCAAAAAATTGGAGAATCACGTAAAAATATTAAAGAATGCTTGTATATTACATACAAAATTACTACAGTATGGACCTTTGTTAATGAATAGAAACAAATAGGACTCTATACTTTAGAGTGTACCAATAAAATTCACCTTTTTTCAAATACCGGTATCTATTGTTTTTTCATACTCTTAAAAAAAGGTCATTAACAACATACATTATGAGAAAACATGATTACAAATAATAACCTGCTATTAGTTTCTTGCGAAGAAACAGATATAACATTTCCAAACAACTGCAGGTTTTTAAGTCCACTAACTACTTCATTTAATATACATAATTGTTCCTGTATCTTGTTGGGTAACATATTATATTAATACATCTGCTTCCTACTCATATGTGCAAACAATGTTTTTAATGTAAGGTCCTAAACATCTTTATCAACACTTTATATATTTAAAATTTAGAATGAGCAATTTGGCCTAGCCTGAATTTACTTTGAACTGGCTCAGAACAACTTTATTTTAGCAAAAACCAAGATGAAGACTCCGTACAGCCTGGTTGCAATTTCCTCAGGGCTCACACCTGCTGCCAGGCTTAGTTCTGTAACATGATAAGGAAGAAAGGAATCAGTCCGAACCTGCAACCACTGTGGGAAGGTTTGTACACCAACACCAAGAAGATTAACGATGTTACCTAAGAATAACTCATTAGGCCATTTAGCTTTATTTATACATTTAATGCATCTTAATTATTACACTAACAGCCCTGCTCTGTCTCACAGTAACACAACACATTACACTAACTCAAAATAATTTCTTGTTTTCAGTTAAAAAAAGTTGAAATAGTGTATTTCTTTTCTTTTCCATTCACTTTTTGTGAAAACGTGCTTTACATTAATATGTGTATCCTTACTATATTTTAATTCCAACGTTCACTATCCAATAGTTAACAATTTTGTGGAATTGTGAAATTAGTAATACTATGTACTAATGTGTGATTATCAATCTATATTATCAATTGAATTTCTGAAATCCTTTGATTCATTAATAAATTTTAATAATTTGTTTCTTTATGTCTATTGAATGATTTCTTATTAGTTTTTAATCGTTGTGTTTTCATTATTCATTTATAAATTCTTGGATTTTGTTGTCCATGCCATGACCATTGATTAACTAATTATCATTAAAACACACAGAGGACTGATCCTCGTTTGCAAGATCACAAGTATGTTTCAAGACCGTTTGCAGGTCAGGTATTGTTCTGTCTGTTCACTTTCTGAAAGTGGTTGAGGAGCAATGGGCAAGATGTCTCCATTAAAACACATACACACACATGTTCACACGGAATTCCTTTTTTCTTTATTTAATTTGAATTCTGTATTAGAACAATGTTTTCAGAGTTTACATGTTTTTTTTTTTTTAATTTCTTGGATTAAATATCACTATTACATTAACGACTCGGAACACTAGGTTTTTTATAAGTAAAAGCATAAAATTTTACCTTACAGCCTTAACCGGTTTTCTCCTTATGAAAAACCTAGTGTTCTGAGTCGTTAATGTAATAGTGATATTTAGTTAAGTAACGGACATGTCATGGACAATGAAATCCAAGAATTTCTTGGATTATTTTTTTTTAATTTATGCAATGTGGACACATACAAAGGAGTGTCAGTTTTTGTGTATATTAATAAATAAAAATGAAAGAGAGAGAGAGAGAGAGAGAGAGAGAGAGAGAGAGAGAGAGACCAAAAATGACACGTACAGAAATTTCATCAGATCTTTTCCTGATAGTAAAAAAAATAAATAAATAATGAATGGCAAAAACATTAACAAAATTAATGGAAATTATAGTTATAATTTGTTGTCTAATGAACAGGTACTAGTAATTACTTCATAAACTTCACATCTTAAATTATAAAAATATTACAAACATATTTAGTATACTCAGCTTGAAACAAACATTCAGACCAACAAAAATGGTTTAAATTTTGCCATGCTGCATTATTAGTACTGTTGAAACAGCAGTTTAATTATATTAATTATAATTGTTTTTAGAACAGACTTCTGGAATGATGTGTGCAAGGTGATTACATACAGCATACCTCCTTACAGTGTGCCTTAATGAGTTGTTGATTATTCTAACTGATATATTGTCATGCCATTTCATATGACAGTTCTCAGAGGTTCAGTAATAGTCATCTTTGCTGTTAACATGGACACATCTTGCAAATGTTCACTTCTTACAAGTTCTTCTCTTTACTGGACTAATAGTTTTGAAAAAACTCAATTGTTAGTTTTTACATTTTCAATTGTTACCCTTAATATTTCGACCCCATCATAAAATAACTATTGAGAAACTGAGAGCTTTTATTTAAAAAGACTTTCATTAGTAAATTTACTAATAAGTAGGCCTACATTTGTACTCATAATAAGAGGATAAGAATTAAGAAAAGGTGAAACCAACTCGTTACACTGAAAAGCTTCTAGGTATACTACTACTGAGTCAAAAAGACAAGATAACTCAGCATGAACTTGTTTTTCAAACCTTTTAACACCATGGATTTTGCTTTTATCCATAGTTACTTATCCCGTTTTTACATTTTATCAACTTGTGTTCTCAGAGTCACAGTATTCTGAATTGTTCATAAAATTTCCATTTAGGATTAAATGGACCCATCCATACTTATGTGTAGCACTTTATTAAGAGGCAGATTTATTCCTAGTATAGTTATCTTCGAATCCCTTAAAAAAGCTGAAAGATTACTTTAGAATAGGGAGTCAAAGAAACACAGAATTAAAGTAGCTAGTTTCCACTACTTTATAAAACATGTCCTAGAAGCAAACTTTGATATCCAGTAACTGTTGCTGAAAAACCTTACTAAGGGACTTATCAAAAAAACTGAAGTTTGATTATTAGATCTATCATGACCTAGTGATACTCCAAACATTTCAAGGATTCTCCTAGCCTTAAAAAACTGGGCTGGGCCCATTGATTGAATGATTAATGTTAAATTAACTTTGGGATACTTCCAAACATAATACAGTTTACAATAAACAAAATTTTATGCCTGTCTAATTTTTCCACAACTATGTACACACTATTTTGAATGTTCATCACTACTTTGTTCACAGTACTTTATTTATTATTAATAATATTGATGGTACTTTCTCTTGTGAACTTACTTGTTGTATTCTCTCATACGACGTTTCGGAGTGTTGTTCTCCTTCTTCAAGTAAGGAGACAAGTAAGTTCACAAGAGACAGAACCATCAATATTATTAATAATTATATGTACACATAATTTGATCTAGATAGAACATTTATTAAACAATAATACTATTTGATGCAAATAATTAAAAAACAATATCCTTCTTTTTATAATATGTGTTGCACATGTTTTCTAATATGGGACACTAATTATTAGATACAATGTTTACCTTCATTCATTTACCTTCCACTCACTGTGTGCTTTGTCAAAGGCCATAACATGTTATTTTTATCGTTGTTGAACATAAATTGATGTTAAATTAAAAATAAAGTAACATAAAGGGTTAGCATCTGAAGTTTGCAATGTGCAAGTTGAAGAATCTATTTAATTATTGCACTTAACTTGAGATAAGCACTGATTACATTTCAGGATGATTATTTTCAGAAATAATGTACGTAAACCAATTTTCCCCATATAAATATAGTTAAAATTCTTTAATGCATAGCATTCCAGGCCTTTATGGAAGTTGACTTGTGTTACTAAATTTGAATTTTATTCTACACAAATAATTCCCTTTGATTAACCAGAAAGTTACACACACAAACTAAATGTTGAGTGTCCTCCTAGTGTATAAATTCAGCTAAAACACTTCCAATAACTTAACTTGTTAATAGAATATGTGACTTTTCATGTTGAATAGTTTAAATACTTTGTGTTGAGAGTTAAGCATTTTAATAATTTTTAAAGGGTGGCGCAGGGAAACGGGAAAATTTGAAATAATTAGAAAAAATGAAGGAATGTTACAAAACTTTATTTGAGGCTCAAAATATGTTCTACAAGACTGGAAATTATATTAGGCATCACTTTTTAAAAATTACATCAGTTAAATGCTGCCCATTTTGCCGTACACATTCAGTAAGTTGTTTCTGTAGGTTTTGCATAGCGCGGCGAAATGTATCACCTGGGATTTTGGCAATTTCCTCTTCAATCTGTGTCTTGAGCTGAGCAAGGGTTCTTGGTCTAGTCTGGTACACAATGCTCTTCAGATGTCCCCATAAAAAGAAGTCACCACAGACTGAAAGGTCTGGAGATCGGGGCGGCCAAGTGATGTTAGCATTCCTTGAAATTATGCGATCCCCAAACAAACGTTTCACTGCTGCCATAGACTGTCTGGCAGTGTGTGAGGTGGCCCCATCCTGTTGAAACCAGGTGTGCTGAATGTCAAGATTTGGAAAAGTATGGAGTCTTGGAGCCAATAATGTCTCTAGCATGTTGACATAACATTCAGATGTCACAGTGACAGCAGTGCTTCGTTCATCTTCAAAAAAGTAAGGGCCTGTACGGTAACTTTGGTACTGTGTAATGGACGCTGGTGAAGCTGAGCAGGGTTTCCTTGAGCCCAGTAACGGAAGTTCTGCTTATTCACATATCCACTTAAGTGAAAATGGGCTTCATCGGACATCCAAAGATTTTGAATGAAGTTAGCATCCTCATTGATTTTAGCCAAAATTGTTCACAAATTTGCAGGCGCAATACACACTCATTAGGATTCAGTTGTTGCACAATCTGAAGTTTGTATGGATGAAATTGAAGTTCATGGAGTATTCTTTGAACGCTTCGACATCCGAGCTGCAATGACGAGGCAATTTTTCGCACCGAACGATGAGGACTCCTTAAGATGGCAGCTCGCATGGCATTAATGTTTTCTGGGGTACATACAGACCGTACACCCCCACTAGGCTTTTTCTTCAAAGCTGAACCAGTCTCTTCAAAATGAACCCATGTTTCGATTGCGTGTAACGAAGGAACTTGACCGCGGGGCAGGATCTGATAGTGGCACCGAAACTCTCGTTGTGCAGCTGTCAAACTGTCACCATGTCGGTAAAACGCCTTATGGCGACCGCACGCTCTGCACCGCTCCATGGTAACTAAATGTCCGTTACTGCTAGACAGACAGTTTCACTTCTGCTACATCTACAGGGCTACATCGACTTCAAATTTTCCCGTTTCCCTGTGCCACCCTGTATAATCAAGATTTATTTATGCAGACGTATAGCAAAATCTGATCATCTTGAAAAAGCAATAAGGCATTTTGTAATAGCAATTAACTAATTATTTCCTGCTGTATTACTGACTCATATATAAGGCTAGGTGAATCCTTGAAATGTTTGGAGCATCACTAGGTCATGATGGATCTAATAATCAAACTTCAGTTTGCTGTGAAAAACTGGCAGATTTCAGTAGTCACTTGATAAAGGATGGTGTTGTAAAAGCAACAATTCTTTCAGAATTATTGTATAGCCCTGTCAGTCTGCAAATAACTATCATTCTTTTAGATTTTCAACAGATTTAAACTTTTCTTATTCATGTTAGGAATGTGTCATGTAAAACTGCTAGAAGTATGGAATACAAGGACAAGTCGAGCATTGTACATTTTTAGGTTAGGTACACTTTACAAAACTTTTTCATCAGATATTCAAAAGAGCAAGCTTGTAATTTTTTTTATAAGTCCCTTAGTAAGGTTAAATAAAGAAAAAATGAATTGTGTGTGTATGTGTGTGTGTGTGTGTGTGTGTTTTAATGTCAACCACTTTCAGAAAGTGAACAGACAGAACAATACCTGACAGTACTTATAGCACTATCTTTGTAATCAAAGGCCTGCAAATGCTCTTGAAACATACTTGTGATCTTGCAAAAGAGGATCAGTCCAAGCATCCATATTCATGGTTGAACAACAGTGTTTTTTTTTCTTCAAGACATTTGTATTCTTTCAAACTTGCACACCATTACAATTTGAAGTAGTCAACATTTTTGACTTCACTGCACTGGAGTCTTCTAAAGCTGGACTAAGCACAATAATATTTTATTCTTGCAAAGTATATTGTAAAGGTACATATAATCACCATACAGGTAAATACCCACATAAGATGTATTTAAAATAAAGAACTAACACTGAAGAGAAGAAATGATGAAAAAGGTATAAAGAAAAGTGTATTTTAATATGATTATCCAGCCAACTAAAGAAAAGTAATAATAAAAGCAACAGTTGAAAGTAGAACAAGAGACCTAGAGAGCAAAACTTATAAAATCACAGTACAATACGATTTAACTCCAATGACCCAATAGACGGTAAGTGAGAGGATACAAACACCAAATACTATAATCCCAACAAGGACCCAAGAACACCAATTATTATGATCCCACATGGACTAAGAAGACAGAAGAAGAGGATAGAAGAAAATGAAGAAAGAAGAACCAGTAGTGCCAGAACAAAAAGTGTATAAGTCAAGAAAAGTGTTTACAAAGGAGTACCTTAAAACATAGTGAAACACATAACGAACTATGACTAGTGACTTGACACTGACCTGTAAATATAAAAAGATGATCAATAATAATGAAAGAAGAGAAAGACATAATGATTGTATAAAACCTAACTAATAGTAGGGTAATTGAGTCAAAATAAACTCAGTGCATAATACCCCAAATGACATGCTAAGTAGACCAGCATTAATAGCTGATTATTCTATAAATAAACAAGATAAGAATGAGTAAGATAATAAATAATGATCAGATAAGACTAATGTGCAAACACCTGTGGGTAAAACTTGATAACTATAGCAAAATATAGAAATAACAGTAAATTTGCATGAATGCATTGTTGTCAACATACAGGGGTTCCAACTAACCTCACATATGGTACAGAACCATGTGCAAATACAAATAAATGGTAGTAAAAGCCTGAAGTTTAGTAAGTAAATTATCATAATGAGAAAATACATTATAGGGGTAATCCCAATACTAAATGTAATTAGATTAAGAGTGTTATTAGTGCATATAAAGTGTAAATACATGGGACTGACAGAGACAGCAAAAGTGTACACACAAAACACCACAAAACCACTATAATTTAATTAACCAGGAGAAACCTATTGTATAGAAAGGTCAAATAAATCCTGTTACTACTATTACTGTGTAATACTAATGATATAAGATGACAATCAAGTCAGAATAAATATAGATTCATGCAAGTGTCTGATCACACTAACTGTAAAAAGTAAAAACACTTCAATCAAGGTTAAACCTGTATATTATGAAAATTCCAACATAAAACAACAATCAGTCTTATCCAATAACGATAACTATCAAGTATGAGGCATTAAAACATAAAACTAAATTAATTATTTGCAATTTTTGAGAAGGACCTATGTCTAGGCCAATGACCTACTTAGCTAAAAACATTCAAAATAAGAAATATATACAGTGTACACAAAATCTGAGGTGTACAAAACATATAAAAGACATGTCATAAGATTTATTTAACAAAAGAAATAATCAGAATGGGCGAATTGTAGGAATAAATATGTAATTAAAATAATTCCAAACATAGGCCATAAAGTTTAAACCTAAAACTGACAAATCAGTGTATTAAGATAAAAATAATAATTATAATTGTAATGAAAGTACATCTAAGGTTAAAGATGATCGATGTACAGCATATACAAACCGAATAATGACAAATAAATGCTTATTGTAAATAAAATAAGTAAAAATAATAACGAAAAACTGTAGATTCGTCAATGTAACACACAGACATGCCTTGTAAGGACTTAAAATAATCAGTAATGTAAATGCAAGCGCATGGTCTGGTCATATCTTTTGTAAATAGTAGTATAAGATTGTTAAATTAGTTTTAAGAAATCATGTGTAAATTGTGCAAAAAGAGACGCCTTAGCGATATACTCTCAACACCAAAAACGGGGAGTAAGCTCACTCATTAGAATGGATTACGTAATTTTTGGGCCAATAAGAATCGAATAAATCATTGGGGAGTGTGTACGATTTACAGATCATCCCAAGCCCGCCGTGTGTGAAGGAATTATTATTGTTGTAACTCTGATAGACTGCGCGTCGCCAGCCAGAAGACAGAATAAGTACGTCGAACCCGCGATATCACCTGTGCGGGTATAAACAAACCAGTAAGGTTATGTAAGATAACCTCTTTTTTATCAGTGCGAATTATTTGTAATATCAGAAGAATTAACCCAATAATAACAGTGCGAGATTGATTATACAGTGTATAATCCAGTATAATCTCGCGAAGTGAATTTATGAATTTTAATGGAAAAAGTGAATTACAAGGGAGTATGGTGTTTGACATTTTTAGTTAATGACATGAACGATGATGACTAATATCGTCATGATTAATTTTGCACATTATTACAATAAACAATAGAGGCAAGAACCTCGAGACAATTAATTTATTCTTTTTTAATTTTAATGATGATAATTAAAACTTGTTTACCTAATATATAAACGTTTGTTATGAAAGTATATACGCTTTCTAATGTTGCTATTAACTAATAACAAGTAACAACAAGGGATTTCAAACCTTGTATACAAATTTTAATGATAAATAATCAGATTTAATTTCCTTTTTAAATATTTTGGTTCTGTAATTCAAGAACAATTATCATATGTAATGACATCAAGGTCAATCTAATCTATTTAAATGTCCTAGTCATAACAAGACTGAAGTTCACATTTATTAATATGATTAATACGAATTAGGGTATTAATGGACATAGTCCAAATTGTTAAAATACATTTAATATTTTTTAGTTATATGGGATTGAACTACCCATGCCGAATTAAGTGCACAGATAAATTAAACATACTTTAACCATTATATGCTTCATGTTTACCACACTTTTCAGGTGGAATGAATGTTGATAATATCCAAACATATTATTTGTCTACAGACTAATTAGTTATCAATTATTTTTGTTCAACCATAACCATGTTTAGTTTATAGATTGTAACTTTTGTGTGTATCTGTTTTCTTGTATCTTGCAGACTACAAGAACCCATAACCTGTTAATGTTAATTAAGGACTAAATGATGTTGATTTAATTTTAATTATAACCAAATACCCTGAGATTGAGATTGCTCATTGCAAATCTAAGAATTTAATGTAAATGCAAGGCCATCAGCCGATTATTCAAAATCTAATTGTGAATAAACCATTCTTTTATTTGTTTACAAAAAACAGAGTTGACGAGCATCATTTATCAGAAATAATAAAACTTTTCAGGTACTCAGTTAATAAATCACAGGTGACATTACAGTTGAAAGTGACTGACTCCAACAGTAAGTAACATCAGTGATCATCAACACCTGCAAGACTATCTGACAAGGTACTTGGTAAGTGAAGTGCGGAATATTCGTCAATGGAGATCCAGAATAAACAAAATAGATAAAATAAATAATACAATTTTTTAAGAGAAAAAATAAAAAGATATATTACAACATGACGCCAACAACGAGTGGCTATTAAAAAACCCATATAGACAAGTATTATTACAATATACACATCACTAACCTAGACAATTCACTCTGGCATTCTGCGAATAGCTATCACTCTTTGTAGAAGTTCAGCATATTTAAACTTTTCTTAATCATGTTAGGAATGTATCATGTAAAACTTTTTCTAATCATATAAAACCATTGGAAGTACGAAACACCAGAACAAGCTGAATTGTTTTGTATATTTTTCAAAACTAGTTAATCATACGATCAAAAGTGCAGACTATTAATTGTTTATTTTGATAACTGGATGTCACAGTTTGCTTCCCAGTAATGTGTTATTGAGACCCTTATACTTTATGAAAATATATTCAGTGCAGGTCTCTATCAAGATATTATTAAGAAGATTACTGTAATGATTGCAACTTAAAATGTTGCAAATTACAACTAAAAAAAAAAACTAAAACAGCGAGAGAGGAAACAGCATCCTATGAAATTAGAGAACTGTAAAAAAGAATTTATTGGCCCTTTGGCTATTCTAAGCAAAATTCAAGAGCTTTAGGAAAAAACTCTTTAAAACAAATTTAAAGACTCCCTGTATTAAGTCTTTTAAAGCTTACTAAATTATCGTTTCTTTTTTCATACACTTGTTATTTCAATTATTTTCATAGCAATTAACATTAAAAATTGCTAACTGGAGGTAGAGACACACCATACATTTGTGGTTAGGTGGGGTAATTGTAAACGGAAAATGAAGGATTGAAACATTTTGATTGATTAAAAATCGTGTATAGGTTTTATAATTGAAATAAGTGCAAATAATAGTTTTTTCAACCTTTGTTATTATGTTGCATACAAAAAACTGTTTAAATATAAATAATAAACACAGCTCTAAAATTCTATTTACAATTACCCTTGACATCTTAGAGGTAATTGTAAACAAGTGTTTTCTTTATCCTTTGAAATATTGAAACAAATGTAGTGACAATTGTAAACTAGTTGTCATTGTACTATTTCATGTTGTGTTTATAATCCTAACTGTATGTTTACAAGTACCCCATCTTCGTCTATATGGAAAATAAAAGGAAACAAGTTAATTCAAAATACTATGTTTATTAAAAATCATAAAGAAATGATAAAGAAACGTTGTTTTGTTACATAATGTAACAAGTGAATGATAGAATAAAAGTTTATAATTTTTCAAACACTTCCATGGAACTCGTATACAATTTGTCTGTCAATTTCCTTCATTTCTGGATTGGGCAAAATTGCCAATATTTGTTAAAAGCTAACAGTACTTTCATCGTTTTCTTTTAATATAAACTTTGTAGAAATTCCATTTTTGCTTTGATATCCTGTGATATAAATTTCTCTCTCATTAACATCTAGCTTCAGTACACAGCAAACATACTTGTAATGAGTTTTATTGCTTGGTGTTCCAACAAAATCAACAAGAATAAATTTGCTTAGTTGAATCTTTTGTCATTCTGGTATTTCATATGTTACTTCCATTGTATTGCCTTTCAAAACACTTATTGCAAATGAATCTTTGTTATCATCAGAGTCATCACAATAAATAGAATGTTGTTCAGAATCTTGTTTAGATTTCTTTACTACTTTATGATCATAATACACTTTCCTTCATAGATTTGTTTTTTCAGTTCCTAGACATTTCTTCTTTTCTTTTTGATTATTTCCAAGCTTTTTTTGGGAGTTTTCAGCAGAGTCATCCCGACCTCGCACACGACTATCTTGATCCAAGTCCGCCTCGATGCTCATTGCCCGTTGTAAAAGTTCCTCTAAAGTTGTAGGTGGCGAGAACCTCAGCGCGGGTCGAAGGCGTGGCTGCAGCTGTTGTGTAAGCATGGCTACGCTCGTCCTCTCGTCACCTCCAGGGTACAGACAGCGAAACAGCTCGATTTTTCTCAGGATGAAGATTTCCGCTGATTCCTGCCGCTGCGTTTGTCCGTACAGCTCGGCCAGCAGCTCTGCGTCGCGTTGCGTCCCGCAGAAGTGATGCCGGAAGCGGTCGCAGAACTCGGGCCAATTTATCTGCAATCCCGTGTATCTCTCTGCCCACGTGGCAGCTTCTCCTCGGAGCTGCCGCACTGCGTAATCTGCCCGCTGTTCAGGTGGGACTCTGTAGTCCCGCAGCTGTCGCTCTAGCTGTCGAAGATATCGTTCTGGATCCTCGTACTTGAGGCCATGGTATGTAGCGGTGATCACCGGTGGCAACGTGCACCTCAGAGCTGCGGCGAATTGCGCAAAGCCTTGCTCTACCTCGAACCCGGTGTCCCGCTGGGTGTAGGTGTTGGGCGCCATGTTGTTTTGTGTGCCGACTGGTAGCTCTCTGGCGTGGTTGGATCTTGCATCCGCAAGATGATCGTGGCCCCACTTGTCACAGGACAAATGGCGCCAATCGTACACACTATCGTTTTTGAGGTCCTTAAAAGGACCGTTTGTCAAGGAGGCTAAATCATTTGCATACGCTGCCCGAGCCGCGCTGTGATGTTCGGCGGCTGCGTCCGTTGTTCCGGGCGTGCTGCGGTCCTCTTCTTTCGGCAGCGGTATGTAGAGCCCGCTGCTGTCCCAGTCGATGTCCATCACTGCTTCTCCTGTGCTCTCCATTCTTCCTTTTCTTCCGGCTGGCTTCACGACATCCAATGAAGTGCGCCAAAATTGTCTAGCGGCGCTCTTTTTATGCCCTGACAGGTCGTGTGCCATGAACCTATCGCCCGGTCCTTCATACGCGGCTGTGGCCGCTACATCAGTCCCGCCTTCCGCTCCTCGGAGCTCCAAACCGAAGCGCACTCGTCGCCGTCAGCGACAAGTTCCACAGGCCTTGCCTGTAAAACCTCAGCGGGCCCCGCCCGCCCCCAGCCATCAACCTAAGCTCCCAACTGAGCAGACCCCACGTCCGTCCCCGAGCCCTGCGCCATCTGCAACACCGGCCGAGGCCAGTCAGGTCCGTCTTCCGGAATCTCGGGAATCTTCCCGGGCCCCGGTGGACCCCCTGACTGCCTGGGCTGAAACTTTGGTAAACAACATCAGGTCTGCTCCAGATACAACCACGGTTCTCGCCCTGGTGTTTCAATCACTGTCTACCCTCTTTCCTCTTCTTCCTTTGAATGGCTAGGAGTCTTAGGATCGTTGCGTGGAATGCCCATGGGGTAGTCCCTCGACGATCTGAACTGATGACTTTCGTAACGGAGTACGACGCTGATGTCGTCCTCCTTTGCGAGACTCATCTGGCTCGCTACCATACCTTCAACCTGCCATCTTACATCTGTTTTCGTCAGGATCGTCCCCAACGGCCTGGCTGTCGCCCCTCGGGGGGACAGCCGTCTTAGTCCACAGGCGGATATCCACAGGCCACTACCCCCTTTAGATACATCTCTTGTTGAAGGTTGTGCGGTGGCGATAGACGCTGGCGGATCGGAGTTGCGCGTTGTTGCGGCGTATCTCCGGCCCGGCCTGCGGATACCTCCACCGCCCGAGGAGTGGGACGCTCTCCTCGATCATCCCCTACCAACCATCGTAGCCGGCGACTTAAATGCCAAGCATCCCTCCTGGAACAGCAGAGTAGCCAACGCCTACGGAAAATCTCCGTATCGGTTCGTCTCCGACTTCAAGTCATCGGCCCTGAAGACCCTACTCACTTCCCCTTTTCCGGTCATTGACCGGACGTCCTTGACATTGTCATAGCCAAGGACGTGACCCGTCACATCCAGGTCTCGTCAGTGTCGGATCTCTCATCCGATCACAATCCCCTTTTCATAACTGCCCGTGAGCTGTCGGCCTCACCCCGACCTCCCGCTCAGACTGTTAGGAGAGTCAACTGGCGCTCCTACCACGATGAGCTCTCACGGCGGTTACCATCACTCCCCGCGGACCCGATCGTCACTTGTGACGATTTGGATCTCCGAGCCACTCATCTTCAGGAGTTGGTCCAAGGTGTCATGGATCGACACACATATACTCTCGAGGTGAATCATCGTAAATCGGCCTTACCTGCGGAAGTACTCCACGCCATCTGGCTCCGGCGCAATCTCCGCCGCAGATGGCAAAGAACCCGTGATCCCGGCGTCAAAAGGCGCTTTCAGGCCCAGTCTCTTTACGTCCAGCAGCTACTGCGGGACGTAAACTCTGATCGATGGGACTCATACCTTGAGTCTCTTGAAGTCGACCACGCCTCCGTCTGGAGGGCGGCGAGTAGACTGACCCGCGAGAAGAGAACTCGCAACCCACTTGAAACTCCGAACGGGGTTGTATCTTCATCAGAAGGCAAGGCCGAGGTCTTCGCCGACTGCATGGAGGTGCAATTTACTGTTCACCAAGGCGTCTCGGACCCTGCCCACTCGGCAGAAGTCCGTGACTTCCTATCTGGACATTTTTCACGCCCTCCCGAAATCCCAGCCCTCCCGTTCGACAGGGATGAACTAGTTTCATCTATCTGCCGACTAAATCGCCGTCGCGCCCCCGGTCCTGACCGGATCGGGGCCGCTGCTCTACAAAATCTCCCGGCCTCAGGCGTTGACCTCGTTCTTGAGCTGTTTAACTCCCGTCTCCGGCTACAGTACTTTCCCCGCCTGTGGAAATCAGCCAACATCGTAATGATTCCGAAGCCTCGCATGCTTCCTGAAAGCTGTCGTCCAATCTCTCTCTTGCCAGTCATCTCGAAGGTGTTCGAGCGTCTCCTGCTGGCTCGCATCTCGCCGCTGCTAGATGGTTTCATCCGCAGCGAACAGTTCGGGTTTCGCAGAGAGCACTCGACCACGCTTCAATTGGTCCGCGTTGTTACGCACTTGTCAGACGCCACCAACAGGCGAGCGGCTACGGCCGCCGTACTGTTGGACGTGAGCAAGGCCTTCGATAAAGTCTGGCACGAAGGTCTTCTCTTCAAACTTGCCAATTCCCCTCTACCATCGACCATAGTGTTTTTCCTCCGGTCGTATCTCAGCGACCGAACCTTCAGGGTGAGCGTCGACGGGTCCTGTTCTACAGTTCGACCCGTCGCCGCCGGCGTACCTCAGGGATCTGTCCTCGGCCCCGTTCTGTATCTTGTGTACACGAACGACCTGCCTGTCTTGCCCGGAGTCACGTTGTCTTTGTTCGCTGACGATGCTCTATATCACTGCAGCTCCCTGTCCCCGCGATTTGCGAGTACAAAGCTGCAGCGTCAGTTGAACCAGCTTCCGGACTGGCTACGGAAATGGCGGGTGACGATCAACACGGAGAAATCCTAGGCGATCTGCTTCACCCGTAAGTCCATCTCCCGATGCCAGCCCCTCTCCCTAGCAGGGAGACCCATCGCCTACAAAGAATCGGTGAAGTATTTAGGCGTTCGGCTAGATCGTCGCCTTTGCTTCAACGCCCACGTGACGGAAACCCTTACCAAGGCTCGCGGCGTCCGAGCCAAATTATCTCCTTTCCTCTCGTGTCGCAGCCGCCTGGCCATGCGCACGAAACTTACCATCTATCTACTATTTCTCAGGTCTGTATTGACCTATGCGGCACCCGCCTGGTGGTCTCTTTTATCCACCACCAACAGATGTAGGCTGGAAGCTTTCCAGTCCCGAACACTCCGATCCTTGACGGGGTCCCCTTGGTTTGTAAGGAACGACGTGATTCGAAGGGGTCTCCGTGTTCCTACCTTGACTTCCTTTGTCCGGTCGCTGGCTCTAACTCTCTTTGCTAAAGCCTCGACCTCCACCTTCCCGTACCTACGAACCATCAGTGCATCAGAACCACCACCGCCCATTCGGGTCAAGCGCCCTCGGGCGCTTCTTGATGACCCGCCAGAACGCCATCCTCTTTAAATTAAACAAAAACAAGTAATCATCAGTCCTAGACCAGAGTAGTTCACCAAACTGTCCTTCTCTCCTTCCTGTCCACCTCCTAGCACGCTGAGCCGGCTGCTTGTCGCTGTCATCAATCACTGGCACGGAGGCTCTCCGCCTCGCGGGGAGCGACCGACGCCCTCAAGGCGTCTGCTGACTGGACTTGAAACGGGCAACATCTGTTGCTCGAATCGGTACCAGCGGCAGTGCATTAAACAAATAAAAGTTATACTCCCCCGCCTTCTCAGTTAACTGGTTGGCGGTTTCCTTTTCCAGTTTTAGGTAACCTGTCGACATGTACCAGCACTATGTTTACTTCTGGCAGCCATTGGACACGATCCAGATGCTGCAATCAAGCCACGGGTGCAAAGACACCCCGCATCCATAATGCAATGCAATGAAGCAAGTTGGAATCCATTGTACAGAAATTTGGGAGCGAAATCGTTTATGAGTACTTACGATGTCAGGACCTAGAAACGGGGACGAAGTATCTGATTCGCCTGTTACAGAACGAGACGACGCGGTACGGACCTTCACTGACAGCTGCTATAACCGGAGGAAAGGATGGCGCGGGATTACTCAAGGTCTACCTGCCGAAACGATACGTGAAGCTGTTTATGGACGAAGAACTGCAAGGCGTACAGGCGGACACGCTCTACCTACAGTACAACGGACAAAGAGATCGTGTAACGGACATTACTATTGCAAGATTGTAAAATATTGTTTGTTCGTAATTTTGTAACACTTTTGTATTTGTGTGTGTGTATTTTTTTGACAATACACGTATTGACTAACATTATAAGCATTATTATTTTCCCCGTTTGGTTTAGTGTAGGTGGCCTTTAGATGACCCCCCTTCACTCGAACTTTTGTACTGTTAGTGCTATGCGGGATTTGATCGACTCATTCTTCACCACGTAAAAAAAAAGCGTATCTTGTCCCACCTCACGGGTCGTTTGGAACGGGACGAGAGTACATACCGTTGTTGTAATTTCCGCAATGATATGTATGACCCTAATTACAAAATTCACTACAACAAAAAATATTTAGGTCAATGTATTTCACATCCCTTGACCCGGTTACGGGAACAGCACTATTGCACCATATCACCTTGACACAGTATGACACGATTCGATCGATAGAACTGTTGCATCATATTATTGTGCAACAGTATGGTGCAATAGTTACGCTCATTAGTAGAACAAAATTGTCTGTCTATATACAAGAGGTTCGTTCGCTAAACCCTTTAGTCTTATCTCGACACTCGCGAGCGACGCATCGTCCAGAGCCCGAGCTAGTTAACTGCAGCGTTCTTGGTTTATAAGGCGATATCGGTCATGTTTTGTATTTATTTTTCTTTATACCATTTTTTAAATTTATTTTTTATTATTTTAATTATTTATTTATTTTTTAATATATTTTTGTAATATCTACGATTATTTTTCTTAATTATACTAGTTACATTGATTAAACATTTTATTTTTTATATGAGGTGTTTGGTAACGCTGGAGTAGGCCTGTTACGTATGGCCCGAGCCCGAGCCTGAATACGAACCGACCGAAACCGAAATGAACGATAACTATACCGTAATGAATGAGAAATAGACCGAAACGAACGAGAACTAGACCGAAATGAACGACACACGCCACGCCAACAGTACCCCCGCCCTCCGCGTACAACATGGGGAGGATACGAGGCCACTGATAGACCGTGGGAGGTGGTGGAGAGCTCTTGACCGATGACATCATGATCAGCTGTTCGTGACGTCACTTGTGACGTCATGTTGTAATTATACGTACTCGCCGCAACATATGTATGACCCCTAATTACAAAATTCGCTAAAACAAAAATATTTAGGTCAATTTATTTCACAATCCTCGTCCGGTTACAGGAAACGTACTGTTGTACCATATCACTGTGTCTCATTACGGCACGATTCGATCGATAGAACCGTTGCATCATGTTATTGTGAAACAGTATGGTTACGAAGGAGGAACACACAGACACACACACCACGCCTACAGTACCCCCCTCCGCCAACCGCGTACAACATGGGGAGGATCCGAGGCCATCGATGGACCGGGGGGGGGGGTGGAGAGCTGTTGAAGTAGTTCAAGAGGGCAGGCGTTGCATCATATTATTGTGAAACAGTATGGTGCAATAGTTATGCTCGTTAGTAGAACAAGCGGGGGGGGGATTGTCCGTCTATATACACGAGGTTCCTTCGATAAACCCTTCAGTCTTATCTCAACACTCATGAGCGACGCGTCGTCGTCCAGAGCCCGAGCTAGTTGACTGGAGCGTTCTTGGTTTAATATACTGTAAGGTGATATCGGTCATGTTTTGTATTTACTTTTTGTTATTACATTTTTAAAATTTTTGTATATAATTTTTTGTAATATCTACGATTATTTTTCTTAATTATACTATTTATATTAATTAAACGTATTTCTGTATATGACCACACACACACACACACACACACACACACAGAGCCTGCCCCGCCCCATTTGTAATATCTACGATTATTTTTCTTAATTATACTATTTACATTGATTAAACATTGTATTTCTGTATATGACCACACACACACACACACACACACAGCCTGCCACACCCCATGATACAACATGTAGAAATACTAGGCCAGATGATGGGGGGGGGGGGATGACCTCAAGATTGTGACCTACCTCAACAGCCAGTGTTATCATTGAAACAATAGACGTTACTGAAACAATAAGCGGTATTAGAAAACATACACAGTGAGGAAAACAATAACCTGTTTCAGTTTAAAATGCCACTGATAAAAATAAAACCTAATACAGTACACATGAAATGGAAATACTATGCTGTTAGTAATAAGAAAGGGAAAAAAAATCACTTTATTCCTTAAATGCCTCCTCCACTGATGAACTACAAATTATAACAAAAATCCCTTTACAAAACCTTAAAAATTATAAAATAAATTACACCAAACTATAATAACCAACCAAAAAATTGAAACTATACGATTTTATGCAAATAATAAATTTTATAAAATTTTTAAAAATTTCGTTTTCCTTACCTTTGGGTTACATCCAGGGTCGTATAGAGGAAACAGTTGCAGAGGGGTTATCTGGGTTGCGTTGCAAAAAATAATTATGTTAACACAGTTTATGCTGACTAAAACAAATTACTTTTTGTTTATTACGCAAAATTGGTATTTTTTCCTTTTGGATGACAATTACTTAAATTCTTATCTTTTCTGGTAAATTAAAACCTTTATCTCCAACATAAAATTAAAGGTGTGAAATTAACAAATGAACCATTCTTACATAACTATAACAAAGTAATTTATATAATTAATCAACCAGTACTTTCCTTATTTTTTATAATTCCCCTTTTTAACCCCGTTTATAGAGCTCTTTAAATCTTTATTTTTTAATATTGAATTATTTATTTGTGATGCTTAGGATATTTAGCTGATAGTTTGTTATTGGTACTTAACCATTCCGGAGGCGTCCCAATCGATTTCACCACCTCCACATGTTATTTGCCATTTCCCTGATCGCTCCGCACTTCGGTGTTTATGGAGTTAAAAGTTTCTCACAGTAGTTTTATAGTAGCCACGCTCAAAGCGTTTCCAGGCGGAACGCTTTGATTCTCACTCAAAGGAAACCAGATGGTCTTGTCCCTAGTGTCACTCAAAACAAGCTGACAATGTTGCCAAGTTCTTCTCCCACCTATAGTGAAACTTAGCGTGAAATGATTCTCCTCTTCAATGTTATTATTATTATACGTATGATTAATTCATGTAGTAATTAACTTCTGAGAAGTCCTGAGTTGTATTATTATTATTACTACATGAATTAATCATACGTATAAAATAATAATAATAATAATACAACTCAGGACTTCTCAGAAGTTTCAGTTTTAAGTAAGTAAACCTGACATTTACATTATCTATAAAGAATAAAAATACAACAAAACCTTCAAAATATAGGTCTATACCTTTTCGACATAACTTTCAAAATGATTTTCATTATTAAAATCTCACAAAGCTTTGGGTTAAGCAAATCCCTGCAATATCAGAAGGCTATAATAATAATAATATCAGAAATTAATAAACCTGAGTAAAACAAGACAAAATCGCAAATAATTAATACATAGCCTGGGAGTAAACTACTCACCGTTTAGTTGGAGTCGCGGTCTGAGTCATCATCACTGTCGTCTGCAACATGAATGATGAGGCGGTCTTCTTCTTCCCACAGGTCTGCATAATATCCCTGTTCTACCTTCATAGTTTTTTCCACATTTCCTCCAGTATTCGGCATCTATGTTCTCAGTACAGTTCCGTAGGGCTTCACAGACACTTGCACTTAACTGAGGAGTTATGTTGCTCTTCCTGACGTTAGATTTTAACCGTGCCCAGACTAATTCGATTAAATTTAATATGCAGTAATAAGGGGGAGGTCGTAACACTTCATGACCTGCCTTTCGAGCCATCTCATCAACTGCGTACATTTTGTTTATATTCGCCGCTTTTATTCTTTCGAGCAAGATTAATTTAATGGGGACTGGGTCCGGTACTGGTAAATCAAATTTCTTCATAAATTCAATAATTTCGGACTTGTTTGACGATTTAGTTGGGATTTTGATAAGTTGTCTAGAATGGTAACTCGCATTGTCTAAAACTATGACATACTTCCTGTCTTTTGAAAGATTTTGCAGTAACAAATTTTTAAACCAATTCTCAAAAACTGTAGCATTCATCTCATCGTGGCTGTCAGCTTTAGCATCTGAAATATTTTTGGCAGACAAATAAAGACAATTAGGAGCCCACCCCTCAGCTCCACCAGCATGTAGCACCATGATGCACTTCCCTCTAGATACAGGGCCATTAATAGCGCAGCCACATGTTCCATCATCCCATCCCTTCTTCACGGTGTCATGTGTATCGAACCAAGTTTCGTCTAGATACACAACATCATAACCCTGTGAACGCAGTTGGTGTAGTCTATGGAGGTATTTGTATCTCCAAGACACAATTCTTGATGACTCCATTATAACACGCCTCTTATTAAGTGTCCGAAATCGAAAGCCGAGCTTCTTCACAAGGGATCTTAGCATTGTTTCTTTATAAGGAAAACTTGAAATGTTCTGAAGATGCTGGAGTAATTCGGAAATTGTGGGTGGCTGTCCTTTCTTGTAAAATTTGTAAATTTCTTGGCGGATAATGTCGCAAACAAAATTATCAATTTTATTAAAACGCGCTCTTTTGTTACCTGGCTTCTTGGGAGTCATGGGACCTCTAGAAACAATTTTACGAACAGTCGGGCGGCTTAATTTCACAATTTTGGCTGTTTCAGTAATTGAACCCTTACCTACTTTGTTATTTACAACATATTCATGCACGTTACACACTATAGTTTGGCTCTGTTTCAAAATTGTTCTAATCGAATTTTTGATTAGCCTACTAGTGCCTGGAGTGGCCGAGATTTCCCCGTCGTTCGAAAACTCCCCATTATTGTCACTTACATCACCACTATCACTGTTGCTAACTACATCAACAACGATTTCTTCACTATCACTATGACGATGACTCCCTTCTTCATTATCAGCGTGCTGAGGATATGGTTGTTCTCTCTCCCAAGGTCTCCACATTTGAAACACGTGAACACGGAACACAAACACGGATCCGAAAATTACAACTATAAATAAAGTAAAGCAGTATTACTGTGATATTTAAATATAAATATACTATGTAAAATACTATGTGCTGTAAGAAGGTAACAAATTAATAATTCCTAAAGCAGTGGTTTCTTTGGCAACGGACTCGAAATTCAGACAAGCGGGCACTTCCGATGGTCGCGCAAAGACTGGTCCACATTTCATTCAAGTTCAAAGTACGTTTGGCATCATTGGAGATGTTTCAAAAGCGGCTAGCTTTGTTCACAGCTGTCAGCAGCAGGGCGTGCCTTCGCTAATTGGGCTATTTAACTGTTCTTTGATGCCGCCTGGAAACACATTCAGTGAGGCTACTATACTCGTTCTTTGGTGGTTCACTCCGAATTTATAACTGATGGGTTATAACATTTCATCAGCCGACGTTAATTGTTCTGAAGCACTTATTTTTATTGGACTGCGCTGCTACCGGAGTGTTGTCGACTGCTATTTACTCGCACACTTTACTAGATAGGCCGATTATAGTGTTTTTGGCCCATATTACACGCCCGAGGCCACCGTTGACTTGTGACCGCTCTGTTGCAAGACTGCTATTCAGCTCTACTGTTAGTCAACTACTCCTGCGTTAGGCGTTGGCCCAGCTGCGCGCCAACATAGGTATTTTTGATTTCGCCTTTTCTGATTGGCTGGCATGTCCCAACGCTCAGCTCGGGAATCCTTATAATTTTTGCTGCCTGTTGAAACTGGCGTTTTCCGTGATTCACGGACGGCACAAACTGCAGACGGTTACGTAATACGTCTAGCCGGGCTGGCTCCTGACATAAACACAGACGGGTGTTTTATAATAACATTGTATGTGTCGTTGGTTAAAACGAGGTACCCCAAAGGTGAACACTGACTGCTTTGAAACTTATTTTCAATTATTAGAATTTATTCCCGTCCCTGATCGGTCCCGTTACAAATCTTTCTCTGAATTTCAAACGTATTATCATTTATCATACTAAAATCGATTAAGACAAAATCTTAAACACTATTGGCTTAAAGACCTAACAGACAAAACCCTAACACCTCTATATCAAATTTAATTGAAATATTTTGAAAATACCCATTCACTAATGACAAGGTTTGCCAAAATGACCAATATTAAATGAACAGCATCACTTCTACTATTGGGCAACTAACCTGTTGGAATAAGACAACACGATAAAGCCATGAATTTATCATATTCATTTTACTATTGTGCTGAAAAAAAGCACTAAACCTTTGTTAACTATTGTTTATAACCTACATTTTTTAGGCTATATTTTAGGTACTTGAGAATAATACTGGACTATTTGCTGTAATAATCATTATTAAAGCCTAAAATTATTACCAGTCCTACAGATATCAATGAACTAAAAGAACTGGTGGGATGTGTTTCCTTTTTACTAAACTGTTTAAATACATGATTAGATAAAAGAGTAAATACTTAAATGATTACAGTATGCACAGAATAAATATTTAAACACACTGTAATTATGTAATGCTGCACTACAATATAATTATCATATTCATAATTAGCCAAATGTTATTTACTGTTGCTATGAGTTATTGGTTTACTAATTAAGTGTGCAGTGCATGATCAGTTTCACTACCTATGTCTCAAATAATGTGTAATGAAGATTACAAATTATATGAAGAATAAATTCATATTTATGTGGTATTTGTAACATATAAATTGAATTACAATATATTAATAGACCAATATTTGATTGAACTTTTTCTTTCATGTTCCATTTGTTGGATTAAAATTTATTTTTGGAGGCTGGTAATTGTAACGGTTTGAACTTTTTACAAATTCCCCCCCCCCCCCACATGACTTCTACTTACCTCGTGCGATCTTTTGACGCACTCGCCCTGATTACACTTTACCCTGACTTACCGAAACAGAAGACTCCAAATTACTTATAGGTTGCCACCAATATCTTTAAAGGACAGATACGGAAACCTAAATACACTTTCCGCTTTTAGAATTCCATTACTTACCAGGTTCGTTAGGCGAAATTTTCCATACGGGACAGGTGATGTTAATTAGGCGTAATAATTGACTTAACGCATGGTTACGCTATTAATCCATTTTATTTATATTCATTTTAAAAGTTAATTACTCTCTGTTTGTAACTCTTAACAGTTCATCAAATTCTTTGCTTTATCAACTCTCTATAATATTATGCATTAAACATTTAAGAAAACAAAATTTACTAATTCAACTAAGCGGTATACCTTTTATTTTTATTTGACAAACCAGTATTTGCTCACACTTTCATTCTTTATAGATCTTTTACCCCCTAAACTATATAACTAAAAGTTAGTTATATGCCCTTAAGACGGTCTACCATCCCATTCGATGGGTTGCCGCTGTTCCATAGTTATGGTGATTCCCCTTATTCACCCTCCAGTTAATTTCTAAATTCACCTCTTACAACGATTACAAGCTATGGCCAGACTTAGGCAGTGCGTAGCGTAATGTGCCCTGACCATAGCCAGTCAAAGCTGAGCCAATTCCACGGTCAGGGTTTGATGAGGCCGTGACCGCCCAAAAATGGGGAATCACATGTAAAATACACAATACATGTTACACATTAATACACAATTACATAATGAACATAATACAACATAATAAACACTTAACTTACACATTAACATCATTACATTAACATAAACATTTCAAATTTAAATTTTACCAAAATTTACACACCTTCCCAATGTTAAATTCTTTCAAACTCATTTAATTTCATTATTAAAACACTTTACTCTTATTCAATTTCATTATAAACCTCCTACTTACATATGGTCAATCATAAACTCAAAACTATAAACATTCATCGCAACAAATATAACGTGCATAACCCTATGTACCTTCTGATACATTATAATAACCATATGACTCAATACCTAAACATTTTACTTTTACTCATTTACTATTTATTATAAAGTTCAAATCTCAGAAAAATCATTTCAATTTATTACCAAAATGAAATGTTTTTGATATCTGGCCAATTGCTTATATTAGGTACTCATCCTTTTGTCGTCGTATCCACGTTGTTACACCACCACCGTTAATTCCCGGTTTCCCTAGCACACTCCAAAAATAAGTTTACACTGTTAGAACGTGTAGATTATGTCTAATTGATCACTATAACATGATTTCCCGTTGTATTAAATTACTTCACATGATTTAATGGTCGGCCAGCTTACATGGTTCGTATGCCCGGTTTTATAGCGAACCGCGCATTGACGCACCTGCACGGCTCGGAAGTTCGACGCCAACTCAAGTTTTCAACATGGCTCAGCGTCCCTCTGTGTCCGGCGACTTGCTTCGTGATTGGCTGGGCGCATCTCGCGGCTTTTTCGTAGTCTCGTATAAGGCGAGAAGGAATTCTTAGACGTGACTTTCACGTGTGAAAAGCGGCCCACACGTACGCTCGTACGCGTGAATACGCACCCTTCTGGCACTTAACATTCCCAGACTCTCAATGCTTTTGTGCCTCGCATGGCTTGGTACAAGGTGGACTACAAGGTGTTCAAAAATGTCAAGCATTTGTGATCCAAATGTTGTTCAGCTTGAGTTGCTACTATTTTTTGCAATTATTAAAGAATAAAATAAATCCCCATAGTTTGTCCCGTTACAATACCCCCCCAATGAGAGGTTTTCTGCTGAAACAGAAAAACTCTCATTGCCTAAAAACATAAGAGGATCAGCTAGGATATGGCGCCAACAACCCCCCTTAAATCCTTATTAAACTCATGGGTAACTTACCCCCTAGTCTGGTGACTATGGCTGCACCTGAATGACCTTACTGGACTTCCCTTGTCGAGATCTCAACACCATAAAGTCAGACAGGCACCCGCCACAGTATCACCAAACTCTGTAACATTCAATAAAAAATCAATAACTGGCTCTTCACCATATGATATCCTTAACTGACTTGTTTCCTCTTAGTCGTACTGGTTTGCCTTTAGCAAAATATTGGTTGCATATATATGTATCTTCTTAACATAAACATATTACATTTATTATTTATTACATTCCTAATCAAATAAACAATTATATTTCACAAAAAAAAACTTATATTCAAAATAAGCATTACTAACCTTTCAATTTCTAATAATTAAACATTTTAACTATTTATCCTGCATTATCATTTCAATTTTGAATTTTCCTCAAATATTTTAATCATTTAAATTTAATTGTCTACTATTTATTATCCATTTCAAGTCAAAAAATAAACTATTCCAATCCATTACACATATTTCCAACTTTTAAATTAGTTTACCCATCTCTTTCAATTAATTACTTTAATCGCATTACTAGAAACCTTTTACATTAATTAAATCCTCTCACATAAATTTTAATTACCTCATAATCAAACACTGTAAATTACTTCAAAACAATTTTAATTCATTTAATTTTATCTTGTATTTATTTACTTCATAATAAAATTCATTCATCATTTCTTCCATAACCTTTAAATCAAACTTTCAAATTTACTGCCAAAATGTCTATCTTTTAAATGAATTTAATTTTCATTATAAACCTTCATAATTATATACGGACAATTATTAAAAAAATAAAAAATTATTACTATCACAACATCAATTACAACTATAAATTGGTTACACAAAATATAATATACACATAACACAGTGCATCAGCTGAAATCTTATCAGCAGCATAACCTCATATAGAGAACATGAAAGCATAATACAAAAATTTTTTTTTTTCATTTCCATTAAGATTTATACTTATTATCTCCATTATAAGGCATACTACTTCGGTTACTTTTTATACAATACCAAATGTGATTATATACGACACAGAAAATCATTCAATACAATAGGTACATAAGTCATCACAACAATCTCCTCCAATACTTCATTACTATCGGCATAATTACAATAATTATCAACTTTATCTTCTCTTTATTCAATCAGAGCTTATTTATTAACAATTTAACAACCTTCTTCCACACACACTATGGCCCCCCTGGACTGTAGCGTCCAGTTGCCTCCACAAGAACTGAAGTTTTTTAGGGTGTAGACGCTGCCTACACTGTTCTTGCTTCGGCGTTACAAAACATTCAGCATTACTGGTATCCGAGGACACCAGTAATCCTACTAAAAGTTAGTTATATGCCCTTAAGACGGTCTACCATCCCATTCGATGGGTCGCCGCTGTTCCATAGTTATGGTGATTCCCCTTATTCACCCTCCAGTTAATTTCTAAATTCACCTCTTACAATGATTACAAGCTATGGCCAGACTTAGGCAGTGCGTAGCGTAATGTGCCCTGACCATAGCCAGTCAAAGCTGAGCCAATTCCACGGTCAGGGTTTGATGAGGCCGTGACCGCCCAAAAATGGGGAATCACATGTAAAATACACAATACATGTTACACATTAATACACAATTACATAATGAACATAATACAACATAATAAACACTTAACTTACACATTAACATAAACATTTCAAATTTAAATTTTACCAAAATTTACACACCTTCCCAATGTTAAATTCTTTCAAACTCATTTAATTTCATTATTAAAACACTTTACTCTTATTCAATTTCATTATAAACCTCCTACTTACATATGGTCAATCATAAACTCAAAACTATAAACATTCATCGCAACAAATATAACGTGCATAACCCTATGTACCTTCTGATACATTATAATAACCATATGACTCAATACCTAAACATTTTACTTTTACTCATTTACTATTTATTATAAAGTTCAAATCTCAGAAAAATCATTTCAATTTATTACCAAAATGAAATGTTTTTGATATCTGGCCAATTGCTTATATTAGGTGCTCATCCTTTTGTCGTCGTATCCATGTTGTTACACCACCACTGTTAATTCCCGGTTTCCCTAGCACTATAAAACAGGTTAATTACCTTCTGTCATGCTTCTTAAAATCCAAATACAGTATAACTCAAGTTTCGACAACTAATGTGTCATCATCAGATCCTCATGAATATAGTTAATACTACATTTGTCGATGTTTACACATCTCGTCGAATAATAAAAACAACACATAAATAGTACGAAAAATATTTAAATAATTTAACACACAGTAAAAACAAAATAAAACAGAATGAAGCGCAACACATGTGGCTGCCGCGGACCTGCACAGGAACGCGTTACGCAGTAAAACTAATCGATACCGACTTGACCTTCGATTAACTTTATCGATCTGACATAGCTAATATCCCGCTCTATATCATTGACTCTATTGAATAAACTATTATTTTTATGTATTGATTTTTCATTTAGGATGCAATCATAATTCTCTTTAGTGCCTTTATATATCTCAAACCGTTCGAGTGTCCAGTTTAAGTGAATTTCTTGCATTTATGTAATATGTCCAAACTCTCACTAATACTTTTTATATTGTGATCTTGTAAACTTAAATGTTCAGCAAATGTGGATCTTCTTATATTTGACTTAGAGCTTGGGATGTGTTCTTTATAACGCAATTTGAACGAACGACCCATTTGACCTATGGAGAATTGTGAACAATCTGAACAATTAAGTCTGTATACGCCAGTACCGTCATATTCATTGAAAGATTTATTTTTGTTTTTAAACTTAAGTTTGTTCTCGAGCTTATTATTTGCTTTTGAAGCCAATACATTTTGATTTTAAAGCCAATGCAGCCTAGCACACTCCGAAAATAAGTTTACACTGTTAGAACTTGTAGATTATGTCTAACTGATCACTATAACATGATTTCCCGTTGTATTAAATTACTTCACATGATTTAATGGTCGGCCGGCTTACATGGTTCGTATGCCCGGTTTTCTGGTGAACCGCGCGTTGACACACCTGCGCGGCTCAGAAGTTCGACGCCAACTTAAGTTTTCAACATGGCTCAGCGTCCCTCTGTGTCCGGCAACTTGCCTCGTGATTGGCTGGGCGCATCTCGCGGCTAAGAAATTCTCTGCCGTTTGGAACCTGTCACGGAGTGTTTGACTGACCTGTTCGAGATTGTCAAAACTGGAAAAACGCATGATTTATTTGAACAACCAATCAGCAGCCCGTATTTAAAACTGACGCCAGCTCAAAGCGAGGGGTAGCATCACTCTTCGTTCGGTACTTAAACACACTAGACGTGTATAATTCACATACAGAAATTTTTAAATCACGCAAAAGTGTAAATTAAGTTCTAATTCGAGAAGTAGTCCGCAGTGTAGATGAATTAATATCGTTCAATAACACTCGCTGCGTA
The DNA here is from genome assembly GCA_034769895.1 of Magicicada septendecula. Taxonomy (NCBI): domain Eukaryota; kingdom Metazoa; phylum Arthropoda; class Insecta; order Hemiptera; family Cicadidae; genus Magicicada; species Magicicada septendecula. The sequence continues at coordinate 62,260,150 of CM068375.1, forward strand.
AAACAACCGTTAATTAATTAAATAATTAATTAAGCATCAGCCGTGAAGGACCTGCGCTACAGAAGGCTACAGCATCTGTAATTGCCAGGGCATCTTCAAGATCATTGATCAACATCCATTCTTCTGTGCAACACCATCAAAAGGAGGACCTCTACGGATTCCTATCTTCGGTCAACGCATCAAACAGTAAGAAATAGATTCATTGATCAATGAAATAAGCACTAAACAAATAATAAAACAATAAACAATTTTAAAAAAGACACTAAGAAAAGCACACTTTGTATTTTAACTATAAGATTAGCTCTAATATAGTATAGGAGTGTTGAATGGAAAGTGGTGTGTAGTACTGGACATGCAAATTATTGCAGACCTGTTCTTTAGCACTGGTTTGGGAGATAGCAATCTCTTAATCAAAACAGATAAGAGCTATAGGTCGTTTGAGCGTCTTAATAATTACTTTTCACACTCACTCAATAATTATAAGTGTTAGGGTAGAATTAAGTCCTGCCATTAACAATTTAAAGTTTAAAAATAATTAAATAAAAGTTAATTAAATAATCAAGCAAATCTTAAAGTGTTGTTTGTAACGATTCCCCTTGAAAACCACAATCACTGAACGAATCCTGAGAAAGAGTGTCTCCATGCGCTGAGCTAAGCTGAAACCGTGTCATTTGTATCTGGGATTTGTTCTGGCACCCAGGTAAAGTAATATCACGGGTAAGTAACATTTTATCTAACATTACAAATATTAGATAATTGTGTTAGACGAAAGGTAGCGTTGTATAATATTTGGCGCGGCCAACTAAGGGGCTCGATTAAGCTCGATTAAACTCACAAAATTATATAAATAAAGTTATATAATTTGGCGTTGCTATTACCAAAGTGATTAGTTAAATTGTAATATAAATAAATTTGAAAAGAAAGTGGAATTCAAGGTTACAAATAACTGATAAATAATTGATAAACTAATTTGTTAAAAATAAAAATTAAATAATTAAAAATGGCTAAATCATCAGCAATAGATATGGCAGCAATTGAGCAAATGTTTAAGCAGTTGAGCACTAAAATTGAAAGTAAAATTGAAGATACTAATAATAAACTTGAAAATAAAATTGAAAAAATAGATAATAAAATTGAAAGTACCAATAATAAAATTGATGAAAATAATAAAAGTTTAGAAGAAAGTAATCAAAAATTGATAACAGATGTTAATCATAAAATAGAACAAACTAATAAATATTTGTCCAGTGAAATGAAACAAATAAATGAAAATTTATCTAGCCAAATAGAACAAAGTAGTAAAGAGGCTACATTTAAAATAGATGAAGAAATAGCAAATTTAGCTATTAACTTAGCTGGTAAAATAGATGAGAGTAATAATAGGTTTGATAAGCATACCGAAGAGGTTAAAACTACATTAGAAGAGTTTAGAAAACAAGTAAACACTAATTTTTGCCGTCAAGACGAAAAGCTAAATAAATTTAGAAATGAATTACATGAAAGGTTAGAACAAAAAGTAACCCTCATTAATCAACAATTCAGTGAAGTAACTGTTGAATTAAAAACACAATCACTTCTAAATAAAGAAGAAATCCAGAATGCTAGGGAAGAGTGTACCCAACTGGGTGTAAATATTAATGAAGTTAATTAACAGGTAGAGAGTAAGGCTAACAGTGATGAAGTACATCAAAAGGTGGAACAGCAGTTAAAGGTAATGCGAGAAGATCTGACTAAAGCAATGAAGTCACAGCAAACCAAAGTAGTGAGGTGTGGCGGCTATAAGGAAGAACCGGAAAACCTTGCATTTTCAGGAAACCCACATGAGAATCCTGTGGAATTCTTAAAGCTGTTTGAGGCGTATGTACCTTGTGTAAATCCACTGATGGACGACGAGGACAAGAAGGACATGTTAGGCCGATTTCTCAAGAATTGGGCACGTACGTGGTGGAAAGTCATCTCGGACAGAGTCCAAACCTACTCAGACTTCAGAGAAAAATTCCTTGCACAGTACTGGAATGTTCAGATACAAAGAAGGGTACGCGATCATCTAGAATTTGGTAAGTATCATCCGTCAATGAATATGACAACTACCAATTATGTGCTAAATGTAATGGCGCAAGTTAAACATCTAACACCGCCAATAGAAGAGAGAGACCTAGTATATAAGCTAGCGCGTCATTTTTCAGAACGCACTAGAGTAGCAACCACTACTAGAGGAGTGGATACTCTAGAGAAGTTCATAATGGTTGTAGATGAGTGTTGTTACAAAACAGATACAAGTAGATGTTATTATTATTATTTGAAGGTGTTATCTTCAATCAATCCTGCCCCGCGATGGAGCGCCAATCTGTTACAAAACAGATCAATGTAGTTGATGTAGATATGTGTAGATATACTCTAGTCGAGTATAAATTAAATTGAATTATTATTATTATGATTGTGATTATTAATAGAATTAGTGTGGGTGTTCACGTTTAAGTCTTTTAGTTTAAAAGAGTATTTAACACTTCGCTGTCAACCTCCCCACTTACCATATGTGGATGTTTTCAATGTTCTTGTTGGTGACTTCTTCTGCTGCAAAAAACACTTGATGCACATACATGGATATTCTGTTTGAATATCCTAAATAACGCACATGCACAAAAAAGTAAAATGATAGTTTAACTGTAATTTGAATGGTATTGAACATTCAAATCCTACCGCCACCTTCTGATAGAACTGATCATACAAAATTAAACTAATTTAAAAAAATCAAAAACTCTGTTCCACTGGTAAATAAATTGGGGTTTATTAACAATTGTAAAATGCCATGAACTCTTTTAAAAAAAAACAATCAATTAATACTGTCTTTACAAAACAATAATTACTATAAACAATTCTTGAGCTCTTTGTACCTCAAGGCTGGTAACACTGATGTCTGGTACAATAGTTTTAGTTAACGAGGTTATGTCCTCTTTATTCAGTTATATTACCAAATTCGTGTGTTCTTGGAAGATGCATGATACCAGATTACAAGATGTTATCTTATTTAACAATATTTAATAATGGATTACTACAAAAACAAACAAAGATTTAAAATTATAAAAGTCGGTACCATAAACCGATATATATCGTACTATCGTACGGTTAGTAAAATGCATACAGCAGTTGTGATGAAAACACGTGCTCTGTGCTGCACTGTTAAAAATACTATTATTATTTATTCGTTAATTATTAAAATTATTTATTGGCAAGAGAAAAAATCTAGAATAAAAACCTCTTGTTATAGCTTTCATTGGATTGAAATTATTTGAGAACAGAATCTTTACTTGGTGACAAAGTTATCATTGTTATTTCTAGGTTAGTTACTTAAGTAACTACTTATAGTTACTTTTACTTATAGTTTACTTACTTTTACTTAAAGTAAGTAATTACTTTGAATAAGTATATTATTCATTAAATTCTTAATACTATAAACACATACATTTTATTCATATGTCATCTGATGTATAATTATCAGTCGTTTAGAATATTTTCGCAATAAACTAGTTATTCGTTAATTCAAACAAATTTTTAGTCAAATGAGCGACTATTTATTATACGTGGATGGTCGATATTTAAATTAATACCGATTTTCTCAATCACGATAAAATCGTAAAATATTTATCTTTTAAATTAATAATTGCGCTATAATTCATTTATTCAGTTCTGATAATTTTTCATCGTGGGTTAAGCACTTCAGTACTTTTGACTAGTGCAGTCCCAAAACAATAGCTGTCGTATCTAACGAAAGTTATTATTTTAATTCAATTCATTAAAATAATTAAAATAGAGTACTCCCTGTTTAAAAAAAAACACAAAACACGACCTTTATTATACACTGTTCGGTTTATTATTTTAATTCACTTAAAGCACTGGACACTCGTTAGTATTCTGTCGTGTATAGGTTAGTGTATGTAGAGTAACTCTTGTTGGTGACGCGCACATTTTAAATAATTTTGACAACTTCCTTCATGAACCTTGCTTGTTGAGTGATACGGAACGAATGCTTACTTCACCAAAGCGTCTCCTTCTCGTCTGGTTATTTTAAGCCATTTGATTGGTTTAAAGGGTCAAACTCTCAACCCCAAAACACTTTGGTTAAATAAAACTTTTAATTTTTTACAAATTATCGCTTGGGTTCGAGGCTACGAGTGACGTATGCATCGATATAAGAAATGACTGAAAAGTTTATAAGTGTCATACCTTTTTTATTAATTATCATATTGTCGAACGGTTAGTGGCATTAAGTTGCGGACACTTGTGGCTTTAATTTAAGTCTAAACAAGAATTAAATCCGTTCATTATTAACTCACTTAGCTGTTTCACAAACTCATATGATGTTTCTTAATATAAATAAGTTTGTTTCACCATATTTTGTTCCAATTACACTATAACACTCATTATTAAACGTCTCGAGTCCATTTCTCTTTCGTTTTAATACATAAAATAGTTGTAATTACCATTTAAACAATATTTGGTAATGGCGTCCTTAGCAACTATATTCGATTGTTTATAATTGCATGTAACGCTATTATTTCTTACCTAATTATATTTGTTTGGCATTCTAACAATAATATATACATTTATTCACATTTGTTCACATTTTATTTTATGAACAATGTTATTTTTCATATACTAATAGTCTTATCAAAAATACCTTCTGTTCTCATTTCTTTAATTTGTCACTTTTTCAATTATTTTACCACATAAGGTATATAATGTTATAAATTAAAATAGTGTACAATTGTAGTACCTTGTTTGTTTAATGTATTTATCAGTCTTTCGTTATCTGAAAGCTTTCCAATTCTTAGTACTGTGTTTGTTTACATCTGGTTTTACAATGATAGTCAGTTAGTTTCTAATAATTCAACTACTAAATTACTACTATTACATTTGAGATGTGTTCTCATAGTAGTATCAGATATCTCTCTAACTACTGGTAACATTTTTAGTCATCTTTTAATAAGTTTTGATGGTGCATTTTGATTAACTATCTTGTCACATAGTGTTTGTTTACATCTGGTTCTACAATGATAGTCAGCTAGTTTCTAATAATTTAATTATAAAACTACTATTATTACAATTGTGATATGTTCTCATAGTAGTATCAGATATCTCTCTAACTACTGGTAACATTTTTAGTAATCTTTTAATAAGTTTTGATAGTGCATTTTGATTAACTATCTTGTCACATAGTGTTTGTTTACATCTGGTTTTATGATATCATATTTAATCTGATTCATTTGCTGTGTATTTCAGTACAAATGTTATTTATTAGTTTGCATTACTATTCATAATTAGTCTTTGATTGAAACAATTGTTGATAGTTGCTTGGTTTAATTAATATACATGATCTTATGTTATAGGTGCACTTTCTATGAGGTTATGTGTCAGTTATCTGGTAACAATGTGCAACATATTCTTATGCAGTATTTGATTCTACTATTATCATTTCATTATGGTACTCTACTACAATGGTTTAATTATTAAGTAATACACATGTTTACACTATTTTTTGAAACAATAACACAAGTATTCTTAATCTAATAGTATCACATTTCTTGTTGTGTTGTACCTAGTTTTTGGTATATTGATTGTTTGATACCTAACAAACTAGCTTATTTGTTACTATTTGTTCTGGATTTTATTTATATTTTATTCTGTCTTGCCGTGGCATTCAGTTATATTTCATTTTAAGGTTTACAAAGCTTTTATTATCAGTTCCTATGAACAATTATTTTACTGTTCTATCTCACATTTCTCTTGGTGGTCTTAATGATTATCTATTTTGGGTTACAATCTTGATTAAACTGGTCACACTAACTGTCTGTGCATTTTAACTAGTTAATCTTGGATTCTTCCACTTATAATGGTAACTCATTTTCCTCTGTTATAAACATTCTCACTTGCATTGTCTGTGGTGTTTATTTGGGGTAAAATTGGTTAACTTGTTACAGGTTGTCACACTTATATTAAGTTTTCACTGTTATTGTTTGTGATTACTCAATTATGCTAAACACTGGTTTCTTCATAGTGGATCTTCAAATAATCATTACACTTCTTCTGGTCATCAATATAGTTCCTTGTATACCTGGTGAATGGTGATTTCTTGTATTGTCTATAGATTATCTTCATTCTTCATGTTGTTTCCTTTGCTCTTCTTCTTCCTTTCTTCTTCTGGCTAATTGTTGTTCACTATCGGTGTTCTTCTGGGTCGTACATTACTTGTGATAATCAGTGTTCCCTTATTCTTGTCATATTCTTCAATATTTCCATTCGTGGTAGTCGTTGTTTCATAGTATTTATACTAATAAATAAATTTGTTTGCTTTACCATCATTGTAGTTGTTCTTGAGCTGTCTCCTCTTCATTTTAATGATTATTTTTGTTGTTTCCCCTCACTGTTTGGACTCTGTTGGCTCATCTTCATTTTAATAGTTATTTTGGTCGTTTCCCCTCACTGTTTGGACTCTGTTGGCTCATCTTCATTTTAATAGTAATTTTTGTCGTTTCCCCTCACTGTTTGGACCTATTGGGCCTGGTTTCTAACATTTTATATTGGCTCGTTGTCATTTTCTCTCACTTTTGTACTTGATGATGCTATATTACTCTTCCTTCTTCGTTGTTGGATTTTTGCAATAATATATCTTTGTAGATACACACTTTGTCTACATTATTTATGTACTTTGGAATACTTTCATGATCTCCCGTCACTTGACGTAATAATTAGTTACTTTATGTAACTGCCAATTTGGTACGTTACATATGCCTTCCTATAAGAATTGATTAATTCTGAATTAGTATATTTATTTTTTATTGAAGAATTCATCAATTGTTGTATATTTCCATGTCGACTCTTATGCTTTTTTATATATCCCTTCACTTTCTTCTATTTGAATCATAATTATTTCTTTTCTATGTAATTATCTCCCTTGTTTATTTAGTTCCCTAATTCCCTAACATAAGTTTAGCTGGGGCAGTTCAGAGTGGCTCACTTTGGCATACAACTCCACTGGCCATACTAACATCAATAAATACAGAGGCACATCATCTCCGTCAATAATATAAATGATTGCTGGCATTTTTCATCAGTCAATTCATCTCAAATTAATTCAAAAATATAAAGTGGTCGTTCTTTCGACAAATAATAAATATCCTTGGGATTATCTCACGCATCTGCGGTTTATACATTGTTATACTCTCTTCTTCTTGATTCAACTTAACTAAATTCTTCACATTTTACAGGGATAGTTTGTTTACATTTCATCACTGGTATACTCTCATGATCACCTTCGTTAGTATATTATTTTTTCATTCTTCTTTGTCATCAATTAATCTTTTCTCTTGGTATTACATTAAACGTCACTTCATAATCTTCTTCATTTTCAGGATTCACTTCTCTGGATACAATTCATGCATATATTCTCATGGTGTCAAATGAAATATAACCCATTTGATATAGGCTCTCTTCTAGTGTCTTGGCGAGGCACTATGGTTGTGTGTTATCTATTATCTACATTAATGATATTTATTCGTTTTCGTTCCTCCAACTTCTTATTTTCTTCTTCTTCTGTATATCATCTAGTCCATTGTCTCCTCTTTTATTCGTACGGGTAAGTTGTTGTTTATCATATATAATTATCGTATAATTCTTCTCTAATAGTACGGGTAAGCTGGTATTTACTTGTTGACTTGGCTCTTGGAAATATATTTTGTGCCAAAGATGTAATTTGTCAGTCTCGTATAATTTTATTTTTTACATGTAGTACGGGTAAGTTGTTATTTACCATATATAATTATCGTATAATTCTTCTCTAATAGTACGGGTAAGCTGGTATTTACTTGTTGACTAGGCTCTTGGAAATATATTTTGTGCCGTAGATGTAATTTGTCAGTCTCGTATTATAATTTTGTATGTATGGGTAAGTTGTTACTTTTACTGTTGACGTGGCTCTTGGAAATATTAATTCATGCCGTAGTTGTTGTGTGTCGATCTCGTATTATAATTTTTTTTTTCTTTCATGTAGTACGGGTATATACAATTTTCTTTATCCTTTACATAACTTCTTTAGAACACATTTTTATATTACAACATTACAATATAGTAAACGTTTATCTTCACAGTTATATATTCACTTCTTATTTAGTATAAACAACAAATAGTCTTCAATGCAATATTTCACTCTTTCTTCATATAGTCAACATTTATTCTCACCATTGTATTTTCATTTTTTACTTAGTATTAATAACAAATAATCTTCATCGCAATATTTCACTCTTTCTTTATAATTTAATTTTCAATATACCGTTTCATGGACGTTTGGTTGTAGGTGCCCTTTATTTTCTTAGTTACAGGGTCTTGTAATTCATAAGTGTTATTCATGTTGTTCTTGGTAACAGTATATGGGCCTGTGAATAGCAGTAACAGTTTTTTCGCAATACCTTCAATTGCACTAGGGAGTTCTTGATTTTTTAGGAGTACCTTGTCTCCCACTTTGTATTTTACGATTTTAGGTTGTGACTTCTGGTATTTGAGCCTGAGTTTGTCAGCTCGTTCAACTGCATTATTGAAAAATTTGGTTTTATTAAATCTAAATTCATTTTCTGGTGGAAATTTTATAATTTCTGTAATTTCCCGAGGTGGTCTTCGCTCAAACATAGCCGTATAGGGTGTTTCATCTGTTGACTGGTGGCAAGCTAAGTTAAGGAAGTCTTCAGCCGGGGATAGATATTCTTCCCATCTCCTCTGCTGGCTGTGACAGTAGGTTCTTAAAATCCTTCCTACTTCTCTCAACACTCTCTCAGCAGGGTTGCTGTTGGGGTGATACACGGATGTTTTGTATGTTTTCACTCCTTGACTGATTAGGGTATCTCGCCATCTTCGGCCTCGGAATTGCGTTCCGTGATCTGTAATTACTGATTGTGGTTTTCCTATCTCGGGTATGTATCTGGATATTACAATGTCTAATATTTTGTTAGTTGTTGCCCTGTTTATGGCATAAAGTTTTGTGAACTTCGTATAGTGGTCAAACATGATCACCACATATTTGTATTGGTGTCTTCCACCACTTCGTGGAAATGCTCCACAAATATCTAAGAATACTTTTTCTAATTTTTCTGCTGAAGTTATGGGTATCATTACCCCTTCTCTTTTCTCATTGCTACACTTGACTAATTGGCATAAATGACAATTCTGAATATATTTTCTCACCCTGCGGTTCAGTGAGTGCGGTTTTAGTGAATAGTATTTGATTGTAAGTACAGTAATATTGTATTATTTTTTCATCATTTTCTGCCAATCGTTGGATTATTTGTGAGATTTTAGGATCCTTATACTGATGGATTTTTATGTCAGATAGTATGTTGTGTAGCGGGTCAAATTTTGGGTGTTTTATTTTAACCGTTTGGGACATTTATATATTTTTATTCATTTCGTTTTCGGTCGGGAGCCTTATAAAACATTGCAAAGTAATTGTATTGTGCAACGTATGTGTCAGTATAGCAGTCAGTGTAACAGAACAATGAAACAACGCAATAAGACGCAGTCGTTGTTGAGGAATGCGACAGAGCATTTGTACCTCCACAAAATTCTTCGAACTTTGTACCTGTGTGTGGCAGCGCACATACGCAACTGCTCAATCACGCTCCAAGTGACGCTCTGACAAACAACTCAAGATGGCGAGAGCGTAAAAAAATATTCGTCGTCTTCTATAAGACCTCACGGAAGTCGCATTAACTCCGCCTACTGTTGGTGACATCAGCGGAACCAAGTCCAATATCGGCCTCTGGACACACACATATACCAGCTATAATCTATGCATAAACTGGATATGCCGCAGCAAGTCAACTGTATACGGCGACTAAAACCCGGTGGCTTTGAATTGCCGCTTCCGCCAGTTCAACCAAGCACATGCAGCAGTTCGTCCCAAAGAGTACCGGCCGGTGCATCTCGAAGGGGTTAGCTCTTCTCAAAATTTAAAAAATGTGGCAGTAAAAGTGAATCAATCTTTTTAAAACAGTGGCAGTGATGCGGGAATAACTACAGAACAACAACATCCATATTTGTTATTTTTTTGTTTATTTTTCGGGACGATTACAAACTGAACACGGGGCGGCCACGAGGTTACGGGTGAACGTGTTGCAGGCGGGGATTTTATATAATGCATTATATTAATCAATTAGGGTAACAGGGGTTGTTTTTAAGAATGTGAGAGTGTGTGAGCAGCTGGGCTATCTTCTTAGACGTAAGTAATATTATGTAAGGCTATTAAATAAGATGTATAAACAAGAGTTACCCAACCTTTAAAAAACATGTAAGACAATTTATTTGGAAAACAAAGTTATAAAATCGCACTATTTGATTATTAAACAAAAATAATTTCTCTTCCAAAAAATTGAGAGTTAGTTTCTTCCAAAACCTTAGTTCGTTATATGTATCGTCGGAGTTCGTCGAACGAAATGGGTTAGTCCACACTATGCGATCCGGCCAGATCAAAGTCGTAAGGTAAGTGGGAGTTGTAATTTGAATAAAATAGAATAATACCAAAATAAAGAAAGTTACAATTGGTGCCGTGATTTCCAGGATTTAATATAACTGACGAGGGGTTATTTTAACACCGGCCTACATCTGACGATGCATAGCGAAGTAGGGTTGTGAAAGCAAATTGATTTGGTAAAATATCAGTTTTGAAATAAAATTACTAATTGACAGTTGTTACGTAAGAAAAAATAGATAAAGTAAAAATGTCCGAAAATACAGAAAAAAGTAGTATAATAAATTCAATTAGGAGTGAAAGTGGCCTTGAGTCGCAATCGCTGGAGGAAAGTGGTATGTTGAGGGGGGAGACGGGTGCTGTTACAGAAACAGCTGGCGGCAGTAATGTAATAGTTCATTCCACTCCGATTGCGTCTCAACCACAACCAAACGAAATATACGTTGATTCGGGGATTCAATTGACCCCCGTTTCAATTAATAAAAGTAAACAATCAGAGGAAACAAATATGATGAGTGTTATGCTCAGTCAATTCGAGAGAATGAATAGTAATTTCAATGCAATGAATAGTCGTTTTAATGATAATGATATAATTTTGAACAATATGAATAGTAATTTCAATGCAATAAATAAACGTTTTGATGGTAACGAAATAATTTTAAATAAAATGAAAAGTGATTTCAACAATAAATTAGATGAACAGAGAAGAAAATGTGAACAACAGAATATTCAGTTGCAGCAGAATATTAATGTGCAATTTGATAATTTGAGTCATGTATTAGACAAACATATTGATGAACGTTGTGAAAGTATGAAATTACACCTGTCAGAGTCACTAAATGAGCAATTAGAGTGCCGTGTTTCTGATATTACTAATAATATAACTGATAAAGTAGAGAAACAGATCACGGAACAATATAGCATAATGAATACAATTTTTGAGCAACAAATAAGTGAATGTAACACCAATACTGAATGTAAGGTTAGTTACGCTATGAGTCAGATTGAAAATAATAACCTTAAAATAAGTGAAATAGAAAACAATTGTAAGATCGAATTTAAGACCATACATAATACAATAAATGACCTTGAATGTGATAATAACCTTAAATTAATGAATGTTAAAAATGAATTGAGCAAGGCCATCAGCCAACAAGTTAACACTGTTACCGAGCGAGTAATCATGACTCGTGACGTAAGCAATGAAGTTGAGTTAGAGACATTCAGTTGTGATAACAAAAAAGTACACCCTATGCAGTTCATAAGTAGAGTGAGAGAGTTCAATAAGTTCAGTACTAATAACTGGGAAGTCCAATTATTAAAAATTTTAAAATGTTTTAAAGGTAGTTCGGAGATATGGGCCGAGGTACATAAAACGGAATGGGAGTGTTTTGAAAATTTTGAGTCTGCATTTATAAATAAATATTGGTCTGAAGAAGATCAAGAAGTGTTACGCAGTAGAATCATGGGAACAGGGAATTTCGGGGGGCCCAATAATAATATAACAGGGTATGTGATGAAAATATTTAACGAGGCGAAATACTTAGAACCGCCATTGCCATTTAGATCCTTTGTGAGGCATATCAGCAAGCATTTGCCAAGGGAAGTACAGATAACACTTATGACAAGGGAGGTAGCTAATATTAGCGAACTAGAGAATATTTTAGATGTGTTTCAGAATATCCGGGACCAAGAATTGAGTCGCCGTCAGAACCAGCAGAATGGAAATAATGGAGGTAATCAGGGACCGCCGAGGGGACCTACAAATGGACCGGCATACCCTAGACGAGAACAAAATAATCGAGGACCCACGTGGACTTGTCCAGCATGTTCACAAGAGAATTATGCGACACAAAATTTTTGTTTTAGATGCAGGAGAGAGAGACTGGGTCAGCGACAGGGACCACCACCCGCACAGAACCAGCATGCATACCAGCGAAGGGGAGAGGGCCCAGGAGGAGCACAGAGAGGCCAAACTCATGAACCGCGAGGAAACCAGCATGAGCGAGGATACAACCATGCAGTGGCGAGCACCTCTGCGGGAAACTAAGAGAGACAATGGAACACCGGACCCGACCGTTGTCGCAGGAAGTTTCTGGGGTCCTAATGGATGATAGATACCAAAACAACGTTGTGATTACAGATTTATCTGAGGAATTATTGGAGGAGGAAGACTTCGAAGCAGTGAGACGGGAGAATGGACTGACTGAGGTGAAAATCAACATAGAAGGTAAGGAGATTAAAACTTTAATCGATACGGGTAGCGAAATCTCTGTTATTTCTGAACATGTATTAGATGAATTAAAAGAAATAAATAAAAATATTCCATCTTTACCGGTAGCGGGGGTGACGATTGTAGGTATTACGGGAGTTAGAAGTAAGAGAGTCACGAAACAAGTACAGTTAAACATGATAATTAACGGGGTAGGGTATGATAATACATTTCTAGTTGTACGGGGACTAAATCTTGAGGTGATACTGGGAAATGATTTTTTGATTAAACATAAGGCGTTGATTGATTTTCATAAACGGGTATTAGAATTAAATAATGAAGGGGAACCAGTCCGTATTAATTTTGAACGGGTGTTAGAGGCGGTAAGAATTTCAGGGGTAAGGGTGATACACAATCGGCATGATAAACAAGACATGGAAATTAGTATGAATGTATGTAGTGAGAGTAAGATAGAGTATGAGGAGAATGGGGATCACTTATGGAATGAAAGAGCACTGAAATTTTGTAGTGAGGGTGGCGTGATAGGGAGTTCTCAACGTGAATCGTTGTGGCGGGTAGTAGAGAATTTTAGAGAAGTGTTTGCCGATATACCAGGGAGGGCAAAAAATTATGAATGCGAGTTAAAGGTAAGGGAACACGCACCCTATGTGCAAAGAAGTTATCCGGTGCCATATGCGAAGAGAAGAGCGGTTCAGCTGGAGTTAGAGAAAATGTTAGATGGAGATATAATTGAGCGATCTGTATCACCATATTCCAACCCCTTAGTAGTCGTGATTAAAAAAGATGGTAGAGTTAGGTTATGTTTAGATGCCCGCAAAATCAATCAAATAATTATTCCAGATAGGGAGTCACCCGAAGCTATTGAAGAAATATTTCAGAAGTTTAGCGGCGTACAATATATGACTTCTTTAGACCTAACCGCCGGGTATTGGCAAGTGCCATTAGCAGCAAATAGTAGAAAATATACAGCTTTTTTATTTAATGGAAAAAATTACCAATTTAAGAGACTACCGTTCGGTTTGAACACAAGTGTAGCTAGCTTTATCAAGTGTCTTGACGAAATTTTGCAACCACACAACTTAGATTTTTTAACTATTTACGTTGATGACATTTTAATAGCATCCAGAACATTTGAAGAGCATGTAGAGCATTTGGAATATGTTTTGGGGAAGTTATATCAGGGAGGTTTGACAGTGAATTGGGACAAATAGAAATTTTTGCAAACGGAGATACATTTTTTAGGTTTCATCATAACACCTACAGGAATACGTGCCAATCCGGATAAAGTAGAATCCATCCTGAAGTTCCCGGAGCCCAAAAATGTAAAACAATTGCAAAGTTTTCTTGGTCTTTGTAATTTTTACAGGAAGTTCCAGCGGAACTACGCCCAGACGACGGCCCGACTCAGCGCAGTGCTGCAAAAGAATAAGCAATGGAGATGGGGCGACAATGAAAGAGCAGCGTTCAATGACATCAAAATCAAGTTCGCAGATATGATACTAATGAATCATCCCAATTTTAATAACAAATTTTATTTACAGACAGATGCTAGTAACATAGCGTTGGGAGCAGAACTTTACCAAGAGGACGAGGAGAAGGAACATAAAACTATCGCCTTTGCCAGCCGGACATTACTAGCCGCTGAGCGCAACTACACTACCACAGAAAAGGAGCTCCTCAGTATAGTGTTCGCCGTGAGGAAGTTCCGAACGTATCTGCTGGGTAACAGGACTATCATCAGGACGGACCATAAAGCGCTATCGTTCCTCAATACTTGTAAACTCACACACAGCCGGATAACCAGGTGGGTGTTAGCTCTTCAAGAGTATAATTTTTCTTGGGAATACATTAAGGGGGTAGAGAACAGGGTGCCAGACACACTATCACGAATAGACACAGACAGAAATAGAACAGGTAGAGATATCAAAGAGATAGAAATTTATAGACTATCCCGGGAAGATAAACTTTTTGGGGAGGAATTGAAAGATATAAATGTAATGCAAAGAGCTGATAATAAATTAAATAAAATAATTACTAGTATAGAATCAGATGTAGATGAGTTAGGGTATAAGCAATATTTTCAAGTGTTCAAAGGGAGTTTGTTTAAAAAAGTAGAGGGGAGAGAGAGAGATTGGAGGTTAGTCATACCTGAAGGGTTGATAGAGAAAATAGTGTGGGACTGTCATTTTAGATACGGGCATTTTGGGGCACGGAAGTGTGTGAATGTATTAAAGGAATCTTGTTTATTTAAGAACATGGAGAAACGAGTCCGAAGAATACTTAGAGTTTGTGAGTTATGTCAGAAATCCAAAGTTGTAAATTATAGGTTAGAGGGAGAACTAAATTATATTAAGGTAGAAAAACCATTCGATTTAGTAGCTGTAGATTTGTACGGCCCATTGCCGAAAGGTAGGGGTGGAGTGATGCATATTTTTGTTGTACTTGATACTTTTTCTAAATATGTCAGACTATATAGCGTGAAGCGAGCAACGAGCAAGGTGCTGAGCGAGAAGATCACACGCGACTACATGATCAACGTGGGAAAGCCGAAGGTGATATTATCCGACCATGGTCCGCAGTTCATCAGCGGAAGATGGCGCCAGACTCTTGGATGGGAAGGTATTATCCCAAAACACACCGCAGTATATCATCCACAGTCGAATCAAGCTGAGAGAGTCATGAGGGAGTTGGGCAGAATTTTTCGAACATACTGCCATGCCAAACATAGCGAGTGGCCACTCTATGTGCAGAAGATTGAAAACTGGCTAAACTGCACCACCCACGAGTCGACGGGGTTCACGCCTTACGAGTTGATACGAGGAAAGCGCCCACAGAGGATTTTGGAACAATTAATTGAATATCCACCGGAAACCAACACTATTAGCAACGATGTTAAACTTAGACTAGCGAATGAGAGTTTGTTGACGAAGGGAGAGCGGAGAAAACAGCGCCATGATAGGAAAGGTAAGTGGACGAAGTATGAGGTTGGACAGCTGGTATTGATACGACGACATGACTTATCAAGTGCACAAGACAAGGAGATCAAGAAGTTTTTCTTATTGTACGAGGGGCCGTACGAGGTAGTGGAAATAAAAATGAGAAATTCATATGTGTTACAGAATAGAGAAACCAGGGAGATAGTAGGTACGCACAATGCGACAAATTTGAAATTATTTTGGTCAGCATAAGTATTTCGTTAATTTGTAAAGGTATGAATGTTATTTAATTATTCTTTTATGTTTTTAGAAGGGCTCCTCCCCCATTTTCGGGCGGCCACGATCTTACCAGTCCTGGCCGTGGAATTCGGAAAGCGGAGGCGGGCCATGGTTGGCAGGATCTTCCTTCGGGCGGTGAAAACAACGATGGTCCGGCTCCACCAAAATTGGTACAAAATAGAAATTTAACCACATATATTTGAACGGGGAGGGGGACCCCAACAGGTACGTGACTCGACTTAAAATTTTTTAATACACTCATGGTGCAGCGGTTTTGGTGTGCCTGTCACGTGCCTGCACTGCCTTAGAGTGTTTGTATATAATGGAGGCTGCATTAAATAAAAGGCAGTGCATTCAAATTAAATTTTTTGGTGTCCAGGGCAAAATTAAAATGGAGCCTTTGACAATATTTGATGATTAGTCTGAAGGGACGAATTTTGTGGCAAGACGGTTGGGCGCACGGTAGAAAGTGGGGTAGAAGAAATGGTAGGAGAGGGGAGTAGTGTGTTTTAGAGGGGGGACGTGAATTCACGTAGTATATCTACCTAGTGCCGATCCGTTTTGCGGCGAAACCCGACTTTTCGGGCGGTTACTGTCTACCAGCACTAATCTTGATTTTGGAATGTTAGTCAGCCTCCAGTGTAAATAGAGTTTTGGAAAAAAAAAAAAAAAAAAAAAAAAAAAAAAATTTTGGATGTGTATAATTTTAAATTTAAGATATAATTTTTTTCTTCTAAATTTTTTAGCATTAGGTGACCAAATGTAATTGTTAGATTTTAGTATTAGTGGGTATAGGAACGTTTTGAAGAAATGTGTAGTAACATAAGAACTTGTTATCAATACAAGATGTGGGGATAATTTTGGGGGGTTAGTTTGGTGCTCAATGAAGTGACATAACAGTGTAGTGTGGAACTGCTATGGGGGAAGGTTGTAGATTTTGTATTTAATATTTTATGTTACTAATGATTAAGCTTCCATATTAAGTGGGTTAAAAACCCCATCTAAATTAATATTGTCATTTAAATATAAATTCGTAAATTTAATATTACGAAAGATACTTTACTTGTGATTCCCCAAATTTTCGGGCGGTCACGGCCTCACCGAACCCTGACCGTGGAATTGGTTTAGCTTTAACAGCTATGGTTGGGGCACATTACGATTACGCGCTGACCATAGCTGTTATCGTTGTAAAGGTGTATTTTGAAATTGATGGGGGGTAATAAAAGGGGAATCACCAAACTATGGAACAGCGGCTGCCACTCTGTTCGAGAAGGAACAGCAGAGCCAGGTGGTAGATCCGTTTAAGGGTGCATGATTATTAACGAGAACATGATGATGTTCACCAATTTAAAATTAACAGCGGAAGCAGAGACACGGAGAGGTAAAACCCTGCTCCAAAATATACAGTCTCTGTGGAAGTGAAAGGGCGAAACAGTCCTCCATAATCTGAAATAGAGTGTGTGGCTGGGAGGTGACGTAAAGGAGTCACGAATTTTAAAATCTTATGACGTAACAGTTTTGCTTATTCAAGGTTTAATCCAATCAAAAATGCTTGTGCTCTGTCCACATAATTATATGCTCAGACTCGTAAATTAAGGTGTTCATGCTATAATTTTAAGTGTATTATTTTATTGTTGTCTATTAGATAAGAATATGTAATTTTATTATGTGTGTATTTTTTTTTTAAGCCATAAGTAAATCGTCTGGCAGGTTAACATAAGCATCAGAATCAGAAAAATGGGAAACAATGAGGTGAGAAGGGAGAATAAATAAAAATAAATATGTATCTTCCATGTAATTTGGTCAATTTTAAGATGTGCTTTTATTATGTTAGGATATCAGCTGATCAACAATACCATGTCACTGGTATATTGGTTTGTAAAGGTTACAAATAATTAATGTTTAGTGTACTACAGACATTTTGAAGTAAAGACAAAAAGAATATGAGAAATAAAATAACAATTTATGCAAATCAATAAAAGATAATTCGTGGGTGATAAATGTTTTATGGGACATGCAGACCTGTCCAAGTTGAATTAAAAGTTGAATGTGAAATAGTAGAGATGATTATGCTGCAATGTTGTTTTTGAGTTGATGTGATGTAACAGAATTTTGAGAAATATTAATGTTGACACAGTGGTAATGGAGACTTTATGTAGATTTTGAATGATATATTTATGTTTATAGTTAATGAGGTTATTTTGGGTATTTGTAGTGAGGTAATGAGATTGAGAATTTTGGGGATGGCAATTTTGTATTAGGGGGTAGTGTATTTGGGGAGTCCGCAACAAGGGTTGGGACGGGATTAGAATAGATTTTAGTGGGGAAGGGGCCGCCTTAGGTAAAATCCGGGGGCCAAATAAGGGAAATGAGTTTTTGGGTAGGGGAAACACGTATCCTATGTACAAAGGGTTGGAGAGTATTTTTTTATATGTAGAGAAGGCGGCGTTTTGAGTTAAATGGTAAGTTGTGGATTAGAGTGTTTTGATTAGTAGATATTTTTGATAGAGATGGGTGTCATGATAATTGAGTTGATGAATATTAGAGTCAGAGGGAGAAAGTTTATATAGGTATAGAAATCTAATACAGAAAAACGAGAATAAATAATTTACATCACCCACAGTATATTAAAGTAAGATTGTTGAAAAGAAAGAGAGATTCATGATAAAGAAAATGCAATTGTTTTTTAAACCAGTGACAGAATTTTGATAGAAGTGAAAATAATGTAAAGTCAAGAAGTGTTTAATTTAAATGATTTAAATGCCAATTTGATTATTATTTATATTAATATTTTGTTTATTATAAATGTTTTATGTTACTATGTTTTGTATTTCAAGGTAGGATATTACAGATATTTAAAGTGTTTTCAGAAATCATACATAACATATGTAGGTCAAGGGTTTGGGACTTGACCTAGTTATGATCAGCTGATGAGTTCATACACCTACTAAGCTTGTAGAGTAGGAATTCAATTTTAATTTGTTTGTTTGATTAATTCAAACTAATCTTTGAATAATTTTAATAAATGTTATTTAATAAATAAATTTAATAAATATTTAATGAATAATTTTTTTTTTTGAATTTTAAAATTTTGAAAATTTTAAATTTTTTTGAAGAAAAAAAAAAAAAAACTTGATTTGTCGCCTGCCAGCGAGTGAATATGTTAGATAATTATTATTTTGTTGTGTATGTATTAATGATGTTTCTTTTATTGTATTGCTTTATATTGGTAGGCTATAAATTGTTCTCATGCTAGAGTAAGGATGTATTTGTATTAATAGGAATGTTTAGGTTAAGTCATTGAAACAAAAATTAGAAAAAAGAGGAAGAGAATTTTTTGGTAAAAGATTTTTTTTTGAATATTGAATTTTTTGAATTTATAATAAATTTTAAAAGGAAGTTTTTATTTTAATGTGTTATGATAATATGTAATGTTAATGTGTGTGAGCCCAGTATCTGCTAAAGGCAGCCCAGCTTGCTAAAAGGGGAAACATGTCGGCGGAGGAGCTGGGATAATTTTAGCCCGGGATTGAGGATTTTGGGGGTAGCATGTTAGAAGGCGAGGTGTGCCGTGGTGCGAGTCTGATCAATTTCTCGGTGTTGGGATCTCTAACGGAGAAGTCCAGTGATCTCGTTCAGATGAGTCCATGGTCGCTGAGCCAGGGGGGTCGTGTACCCATGCAGATTGAGAACCAGGGGGTTGTTGGCACCAGTTCCTCACCGGTCCTCTTCGGGGTTATCGATGAGATTTCTTCTGTTGTGGACAGCAGAATTCTCATCGAGGGGGTATTGTAGCGGGTCAAATTTTGGGTGTTTTATTTTAACCGTTTGGGACATTTATATATTTTTATTCATTTCGTTTTCGGTCGGGAGCCTTATAAAACATTGCAAAGTAATTGTATTGTGCAACGTATGTGTCAGTATAGCAGTCAGTGTAACAGAACAATGAAACAACGCAATAAGACGCAGTCGTTGTTGAGGAATGCGACAGAGCATTTGTACCTCCACAAAATTCTTCGAACTTTGTACCTGTGTGTGGCAGCGCACATACGCAACTGCTCAATCACGCTCCAAGTGACGCTCTGACAAACAACTCAAGATGGCGAGAGCGTAAAAAAATATTCGTCGTCTTCTATAAGACCTCACGGAAGTCGCATTAACTCCGCCTACTGTTGGTGACATCAGCGGAACCAAGTCCAATATCGGCCTCTGGACACACACATATACCAGCTATAATCTATGCATAAACTGGATATGCCGCAGCAAGTCAACTGTATACTATTGGGCCTGGTTTCTAACATTTTATATTGACTCGTCATTTTCTCTCTCTTTTGTACTTGATGATGCTATATTACTCTTCCTTCTTCTTTGTTGGATTTTTGCAATAATATATCTTTGTAGATACACACTTTGTCTACATTATTTATGTACTTTGGAATACTTTCATGATCTCCCGTCACTTGATGTAATAATTAGTTACTTTATGTAACTGCCAATTTGGTACGTTACAGTGTCTACATTTAGAGAGGGACCTACAGCGGGTAAGTAATCAGCTGAGTAACTACTCTAGAGGCGATCAGCAAGAACCAACTTTCTACTCAAATAAGAGGAGAGACTATGAACGTATGAAAGAAAAAAGGTTTACCCCATATCCGGGTAACAAACCACAAAATCGACAGGAATTTGAGGAGAAAGGTAGAAGTAGAAGTGTAGAGAACAAACCTAATAAAGGGTATAAAGTGTGTAAAACAACTATAACCTCTACCGAGCAGCAACCGTCGACTAGTAAAATGAATACAGGAAACGGGAAGCCACTGCAGGTAGAAAAGAAACAAAACTAAACCTACCATTACCTGCAGTGAAACAACTAAAGAAAACACGTAAAAAGAACGTAGCTAATAATATAAAACAAGTGAGCGATAGGGAGTTCTTGTTAAAAGAAGAGCAAGAAGTGGGTAGAAACCATTATCCTGAATGTCCGGAAATAATTTGTAAGATCAGTAATCTACTGGTAAGAGCGCTTATTGACACTGGCAGTGAAGTTACCTGTGTTAGCTCAAAATTTGTAGATAATTATCAGTTGCGAAATTGTCCCAGACTACCCGTAAAACATTGTAATGTACAGGGAGCCACTGGAGCCAAAATGCAAAAGATAACTGAACAAATATATTTACCTGTCAGTATAAATGGTAACCAAACCCAAATAGTAGCTCTAATAGTCCCGAAACTCATTCATGATTATATTATTGGGGTAGATACGGTGCTTGAATGGAAAGCAAAAATAAATTTTAAAAGAAATACCATTACTATGGAAATAAATGATAATAAAATAAATGTAGGTATTAAAGAGTTTAAGCATTGGAACTCGGTAAGTGTCATAAAAGGGTATATAGAGAAACCTGTAGTTGACGATAGGAGTGACCAGCACTGTATTGATAATACTCCAGAAATCAACATTGGGACTGAGTTGAACAACGAGCAACAGAACCAAATTCAGCAACTCGTTGATGAGTATAGTGGTGTTCAGAACAGAGCCTGGAAGAGCTAGGTTCTATGAACATCAGTTAACACTAACTGAAAATGCATCATTTGTACAAAGGACTTATCCAATCCCTCTACATTATAGAGACGAAGTGGAGAAAGAGATCCAACAGATGTTAGCGAATGGTGTTATAGAGAGAGCAAGTAGTCCCTATATAAACCCTTTAGTAGTAGTCACCAAGCCGAACGGGAGTATCCGATTATGCTTAGATGCTAGGAAACTAAATTCTTTATTAGTACCAGATTACGAGTGCGCTAGGAGTGTGGAAGAATTGTTTCAAAAATGTAATGGGGTTAAGCATATGACTAAACTGGACGTAACATCAGGTTTTTGGCAGATTCCCATCCGAAATTGTGATAGAAAGTATATGGCATTTTTGTATAAAAACAAGTGCTACCAATTTAAAGTGGTACCTTTTGGCCTGAGCACCAGCTTAGCTGCAGTGGTAAGGTGTTTAGACAGTGCCTTAGGTAATGAGGTAGAGAAGTATACATTAGTGTTCGTAGATGATATTCTGTGTGTGTCACAAACATTCGAGGAGCACTTAAAACATTTAAAGAATATTTTTGAAAAATTAAGATCAGCAAACATGACGCTGGATCTAAGGAAATCAGAGTTTGGTAAGGAGGAAATTAAGTTCTTAGGTCACCGAATCTCAGTGGAAGGCATAACCACGGACCCAGAGAAGGTAAAAGCCATACAAGAATTTCCAACTCCAAAGAACTGCAAGCAGCTAAAGTCATTTCTAGGTTTAGCTAACTACTATCAGAAGTTTACAAGTAAATACACGGAAAGTACTGTTCCATTGTTAAAGTTGTTAAATAAAGGGATTAAATGGAAGTGGACAAAGGACCACGATGAAGCACTGCAACAAGTGAAAAGTCTTTTTATAAATACTGTTGTATTCAATCATCCAAGGATAGGAGAAAGATTTTACTTGCAAACAGACGCCAGCAATATAGCTATTGGAGCACACTTGTATCAGATTGATTAGAAGGGCCAAAAAGTGGTATTAGGATTTGTAAGTCGCACACTTAAAGTGGCAGAATTAACCTATTTTACGACAGAAAAAGAGCTATTAGCGATAGTGCATAGCCTGTCAAAGTTTAGAAGTTAATCTGGGTGCTAAACTTACTATAATCACCGACAATAAGGCGTTAGTGTTTTTATTAAAGTGTAAATTGCTAGGTGCTCGTCTGACTCGTTGGATCTTAGCTATACAAGAGTATCAATTTGATATACAGTACTGCAAAGCGAAAGACAACTTGGTAGCAGATGTACTCAGTAGAAATCCACCATCAGAAAACAACATGGAAACAGATAATATTAAATGTAGTAGCAATGATATTGGTATTTACATGGTAAAACATATAACAAAACCTGAAGTAGTTAGACGACTCAAGGAAATAGGGACTCATCAACAA
Source organism: Magicicada septendecula (assembly GCA_034769895.1). NCBI lineage: Eukaryota > Metazoa > Arthropoda > Insecta > Hemiptera > Cicadidae > Magicicada > Magicicada septendecula. The sequence continues at coordinate 62,283,077 of CM068375.1, forward strand.
CAAGACCCTAGGATTAGTGTAGCTTGGAGGAGTGCAGTTACCAACTCCAAACCAGGATTTTCTATATACGACGGTAAGCTATATAAGCTATGTTCCCATAAGTGGAAGTTACTATTACCTAGCTGTATGATAGATGAACTTATTTGGGAATGCCACTTGTCATTGGGCCACGCTGGATTTAAAAATTGCCATCTAGCCTAAACAGAAAGTTTCATAGGAAAGGGGTTAGCAAAACGCATGAAAAGATTATTGTCTACTTGTGACCTGTGCCAGAAATGTAAACACCAAACTTAGCTACAAGGGTAGAAATGCAAACAATCCAAGCAAAAGTGAAAGGAGAGTTACTAGCTGTGGATTATTACGGGCCTCTACCAAAAGCAAAAGGAGGGGTAAAGCACATTCTAGTGACGGTAGATTTCTTTTCCAAGTTTGTAAAATTATACCCAGTCCAAAGAGCCACGACAAAAGCAACACTTAGAGCATTAACGAAGTTCTACATCCCACAGTATGGTAAGCCAAGGAAAATATTGTCCGACCAAGGAAAACAGTTCACCCATAACCTATGGAGAGAAACCTTGGAAGAACTAAATATTAAACCTATTCTTACATCCATACGTCACCCTCAAGCAAATTTAGCTGAGAGAGTAAATAGAGAATTAGGGAGGTATTTTAGAATATTGTGTAATCAGAACCATTCTGCATGGGTAGACTACTTGAGTTTTATTTCAGATTGTACAAATAATACATGTAATGAAACAACGAGGTACACACCTTCAGAATTATTTAATAATAAAGAACCTGTACATGTATGGACCAAAACCATAAAAAGTCCACCCAACTACAATCTACCTATTCCCTATGAGGTAAAAACCAGTATAGCAGAAGAAAGAATACAGAGAGAAGGTCAAAAAAGAGTAGAACGATATAATCGAACTCACAAGTTGGTAAGGTTTGTGGAAGGAGAGGAGGTGCTAGTGAAAGCGAATCCTGTATCCTCTGCCATAGACAATACCACGGCCAAGTTCTTTCCGATATTCATGGGATATTTATAGGATAGAAAAACAGATTGCAAGGTACACATATATGTTAAAAGATGTAGAGAAAAATAAAATTATAGGAAAGTACCATGGGGATAGTTTAAGAAAATATAAACAAAATAATGACCCATGAAGAAATAATAATTTGAGCCATAAGGTATGAGAGTCAAACCTGGTCAAATAAAATAAATAAATAATTGTTTTGAATTAAGGTCTATGATAATAATAATCAATTTTATTTAAATAAATGTTAGTGTTGTTATTTAAATTTTTGACATTAATTAATCCAAAATGATGATTAAAAATGATCTTATAAATTTCCAATATACCATGTTAGGTTAAGCAACATTGTAATCTTTAGTTATAAGATAGATATAAGCAACATTGTAGTAGTGCAAGTTTTGTGCGGGAAAAAGTGCTAAAGTAAATGTGCAAATTTTTAATCAGTGTAAAACTGTACATTAGAAAAAAAATTAATGATTTAAATAATCAATTTTTTTTATACCGAGTGGGGGTATATATAACGATTCATAATAGCGTCTTATCTGAGCGTTATATGAAAGCTATAGACGGTACGAGTGTAGCGCCGTAAGTAAGAGAGAGAGTGTATAATCGCAGCCATCTCACTCTAACCACGTCACCGCTACATCAGAATCCAGTTCAAACATGTTATTTTACTCAAAGCAAATTATCAGTTCAACCTGCGATAACTTCAAAAGTTATAAATATACGGCAATTCTCAAAACAGCATTGTATTCAGCAAGAAAAGCTTTATAAGTAGTCGCAATCTCAGTTATTATAATTAACAATTGAAGAAGTTATACGGATGACGCACGCCAACAGGAATAATGAGAGAAGTATGCTACGTAGGAATAAGGTGTTTTCACACACACACAGATAAAGACCTAAGCAACAATATTCTGTGGTCAGATCTTTGGAAACACATTTGCAAATACCTGTAATCAATCGATTTGCAAATACAGGAAGTACGATTTTGACAAGAAATTCTCTGCCGTTTGGAACCTGTCACGGAGTGTTTGACCGACCTGTTTGAGACTGTCAAAACTGGAAAAACACATGATTTATTTGAACAACCAATCAGCAGCCCATATTTAAAACTGACGCCAGCTCAAAGCGAGGGGTAGCATCACTCTTCGTTCGGTACTTAAACACACTAGACGTGTATAATTCACATACAGAAAATTTTAAATCACGCAAAAGTGTAAATTAAGTTCTAATTCGAGAAGTAGTCCGCAGTGTAGATGAATTAATATCGTTCAATAACACTCGCTGCGTAAAACAACCGTTAATTAATTAAATAATTAATTAATTAAGCATCAGCCGTGAAGGACCTGAGCTACAGAAGGCTACAGCATCTGTAATTGCCAGGGCATCTTCAACATCATTGATCAACATCCATTCTTCCGTGCAACACCATCAAAAGGAGGACCTCTACGGATTCCTATCTTCGGTCAATGCATCAAACAGTAAGAAATAGATTCATTGATCAATGAAATAAGCACTAAACAAATAATAAAACAATAAACAATTTTAAAAAAGACACTAAGAAAAGCACACTTTGTATTTTAAGTATAAGATTAGCTCTAATATAGTATAGGAGTGTTGAATGGAAAGTGGTGTGTAGTATTGGACATGCAAATTATTGCAGACCTGTTCTTTAGCACTGGTTTGGGAGATAGCAATCTCTTAATCAAACCAGATAAGAGCTATAGGTCGTTTGAGCGTCTTAATCATTACTTTTCACACTCACTCAATAATTATAAGTGTTAGGGTAGAATTAAGTCCTGCCATTAACAATTTAAAGTTTAAAAATAATTAAATAAAAGTTAATTAAATAATCAAGCAAATCTTAAAGTATTGTTTGTAACGATTCCCCTTGAAAACCACAATCACTGAACGAATCCTGAGAAAGAGTGTCTCCATGCGCTGAGCTAAGCTGAAACCGTGTCATTTGTATCTGGGATTTGTTCTGGCGCCCAGGTAAAGTAATATCATGGGTAAGTAACATTTTATCTAACATTACAAATATTAGATAATTGTGTTAGACGAAAGGTAGCGTTGTAATATATATATATATATATATATATATATCCATATTGTAGCGGGTCATTTTTGGGTGTTTTTATTTTTAACAGTTAGGGGCATATGTATTTTTATGTATTTCATTTTGGGCGGACTTTTCATAAAATCATTGTGCAACCGAATTCATTTCATTTATAATGGACCACGTGTTAACAGAACGGTGTTGAGCAAGATTGGTTGAGACAAAGGCGATACGCAATTTCCATTGTGCAACGCAACGAGCAAAGAATTCACCTCCACAAATTTCCAAGAACTATGCGAGAGTGTGGCATTGCGCTCCCATGCGCACACCAAGCATGGGCGCCTACCCAAGCGTTGGCAAAAAAGTAAGATGGCCATATAGTGAAATTTTCATCGTTCCGTTGGGTTCACTACGGAAGTGTCGTTTAGACCAAGCCCACTTAAATGACGTCAGCCACTGCCTATAGAAGATCATGTGCGACATTGACTCAAAAACCACATGCATAGCATGGGCCGAAGCTTCGGCGACGAAGCCCAAGGCTGTGATTTCCATCAAAAAGTATGAGATCACGTTAGCCACACCTGCGACGTTTTCCTGCCCAGTTAGTCGTTGATCGTGTCGGCCGACACAGCGCCGAGTGCGCCCTGCTAACTCTTACAGTTTTATTTTAAAGCAACAGTGAAATAACAGTAACAAATTAGGTGACTGCGGTCAATTAAAGGTGTAGAACATATTCAGATATTTTTCGGACACTAAAAAACAAGAAATCTAAAGGAACAATTGGTGCGCGCGAAAACCACGTTGCCGGCGGGTTTCATTATAACAAAAGTGTAAGGTCTGTGGGTAATTAAAATGGTCTGGGGCTTTTAAAATATTAAATTATAGGTATGTGAGAGTGTGCGAAATTGCAGGCTGGGCTCTGTCTATTTATATATTCGTATTAAATTGTGATCACTAAGGTAAGCTCTTAGAATAAGTAGCATGTAGCAGAGGCTAACCGAACAAAGAAAACTGTAACTTAATCTGTAAAACAATGATCAAAAGTTTTTGAACAAAATTTAAATATGATTCTGATTAATTAAAAAATCTAATTTCTCTTCTACAAAATTGCGAGTTAAAATTCTTTCAAAACCTTAGTTCATTTTATGTGCTGTCATAGTTCGTCGAACGAAATGGGTTTACCTCCACTACGAGATCCGGCCAGATCATTGCTAAACGGTAAGTATGAAGTTGAATGTAAGTAAACAATAAATATCAATATTAACAAAAAGAAAAAAGTTACAATATATTTATACATATCCTGTTTGAACTATAGTATAATGTGATAAACTATAGAATAGTTTGTTCCTAGTGTGTAGGTCTCATAAAAAACCACTAGTGCTTCATTTCATTGACCTCTATCTATTAACGGCCAGTAAATCACCTGTTAAGGATTTAATGGGAGATAAACAGTTTCACAAAGCTCATTTAAGAATAGGGGGCATTAAAATAGTAAGTTAACTTATCAGGAGATATTTTGCCCATTAGAATCTAACAGGTCATTAAAACAATCAAAGCTAACCTTAAAATTACATTTGGCATCATTCAAGGAGGCCTATGCTGTTTTTCATGCAGCAGTCATTTGTGTAAGATAAATAAAACACACACATACATATTTGTTCAATTTCTATGATCAGAAAATTTACTACGTCTGTTTTCTGTTCTCTCATTAAATAATTTTATTTTCAATTGTTGCAGTATGTGTATACAAAATCAAACAAATGAAGAAGAAACAAAAAACAAATGTTATTGGTAACAGAAATAGCCTACCAGTTTTTATCACTTGAGAAAGTCAAAATATACAAAATCCTACAAGCTTTCAAAAAAAGTTAATCTCAAAATTCTTTAAGAACTGATGGTAAACAGGAATATCCTCAATAACACGAATAAAACAAACAGAAACTACTATGAGAAAAAATGAACATATACATTTAAGAAATAGAAACCCACAAAACAGGAGTGCTATCCTACAGATAGTGTACAAATTATTTTAATTTTTCAGCCAATTTGCAGCAAAACTTACTATTACCACGGCAGCATAGTAGTTTTAATGAGTGTTTGACTAATAGAGTCCAAACAGGTGTTGGTGAAATGCTACTGAGATAACGACCATTAAAAATTTTATCAAAATTTTCATATCTGTAAAAAAAATCTAACTAAAGTTCGTGTAATTGGGCTTAGACTTTGCTAATACAGAAACATATGTGGTTAACAGGATCAGAAGCAAGCAAGTAAGCATTTAATGAACATGAAAATTGTGTGTGACAAGTCCATAACATTTTTTTATTATCATCATCTCCACTTCACAGCTTAGGCTGCACTACCTGTTCCAGAAACCATCTCGTCCTCGGATGCCCCACACGACACCCTGTGGATTTATAATTCAAGGCGAGTTTGGGAAGGCGATCTTGCTGCATTCTTCTCAAATGCTTACACCAATTGACCTTGTATTCCATAATTTTATCCAATAATTTAAAAATTTGTAATTCTTACCTTATCTGTGCATTACTTACCTTATCTGTCTCATAATGTGCACATTTTGAAGCAAAAAGTGAGTTCTACTGTGACATAACACGAGATATGTATAGCAACCTGCAAGGGTCCTCCTGCCTTACTTTGAGTTGTTTTTGTATTTGCACAAAAAAAATCAAGTTTTATTTTAAAGGTGTATTGGCTTTTCTGTGTTCTTTCAGTCTATTTGTTAATCTAAGAACAGCAAGTTCTTTTGTCACAGGAGCAGATTTAACTAGAATACTGGTAGAAATGATTCGCATAAGAACCACATGACAATGAAAAACAATTATGACCTAAAACAAACACAATTCAATAGCATAAAACAAGCAAGTCACACAGTTTCTGTAATTTTACTAATATTCGAAGCGGTATCCACTACAAATCAATACCGACTACCACATCATCAAAATATCGAAAATTACTGCCAGTATGATTAGTGAGTACAATCTCATAGTTTTCTGTGTGGTGTACAAATTAGTATATTGTCAACAGCGAAGTCAATGGCGTGATAACACAGTCTGCAAAGTGTGAGGCACACACCCAGGTGTCAGGATAATAAAGGCTGCCCAAAATTTTAGGTGAAGAGGAAATATTTGTAAAAAAAAAAACAACAACAAATATTTATTAAGTTAATTGTATTAACCTTTTCAGTGCTCTGGATGGGTTTTCTCGCCAAATTTTTATGACTGTATGATGCTCCTGGCATGTTAAGTTGCGTCATTTTAAATTGGTAGAGTTTATTGTATGATTATTTTTTAAATACATTTTTTGTAATTCCTGGTTTTTGTTCAATAAACTTATAATTAATATATTTCGTATTTCATTTGTACTCACTGATACGTTTTTATACAGCGAGTTTTCATTCAGCCACCAACTAAAGTTCTACACACAGGCGCCAACACTACTGGTGCGCCTCAGAGCATAGTCATGTATTAAACTAATAATAAGCAGTTCAGAAGATTACGAACTGATGAAGAAATACAATTATAGTATAGAACTGCATTTACTATAATTCACAAGCTACAATTTTGGAAATTAAAAAAAAAATGACTTTGAAAAAAGGAATCATAATACTGAACACTAAAATTTGTTTACCATAAGACTGGAAAAAAAATGTATAGATTGGTATTATGGTATGTTTGGAAATCCAAGTAATATTGGGCCACGTCAACAAATTTTTAAATACGCTTAGTAATGAGTAGTGCAATTCATTTATAAAAAAAATTAAATATTGACACAAAAATTAAAATAAAAGATAAGGGAATTAAAAGTAAACAGCACTATTCAACATTAACAAACATATTTATTATTATACAAATTAACGTGTCACTTATATTTCTATCAAGTGTGCGACGTCAGTCAACACTTCATTTGCATGATGACCTGAAAAAAAAAGAAATATTTTTACACAATAATAAAACAAAATAAGAGAAATTCAACTCTAAAACATTGGTGATGTACATTGTTTTAATACTTGGTAAGTTGTTAAACTTAATTTTTGAATTTGCATTATCATAGTGTATAGTATTAAGTTAAAAATTAACCACCATCCAATTTTTTAATTGCCCCCCCCCCACACACAAACACAAAATCATCTTCAGGTGGTAAAAAAAATAACCCAACCTCTTGTTGTGGCTTAGCTGCCACGAATGTAATGTGGCTTTAGTACATGTGGTATGATTTAATTTTTAAAACTAAAATTAAGTATTGTTCGAAGGCTTTTACGGCCGGTGTCAGCTGAATTTAAACTATCTGCCGGGCTGTTTGGCCGTGGTCCAAAGTTTTCCATTAAAACCAAATGTTTCAGCAGCACCACTGGCTGCCATCTTCAGTGGATGTATCGATTCAACCTAACGCGGGGTGCCGTACTGTAGGCCCACAGTACTGTACCTCAAGTACAGTACAGTTTCAGGTATGTTAGACTACAGTACAGTGAAACTTTGATTAACCGTCACTCTTTTAACCGTCAGTTTCTGTTAATCGACACTCTTTTAGCCATAAGTTTCTGTTAACTGTCAGTCCGTACTCCTATGTACAGTAACCAGATTGCCACGAAAAATCATCCTCGCTTTACTACTGAGCAGCGGAGGCGCCGGAGTGGCGCACTATTGTTCTATTGATGAGTCACGTTCTTGGCCCGCCTAGCTATCGCACACGTGGTCAGTTTCAGTTGTGGCTGAGAAGCTGTTGTGCTCGGTGCTGTACGTTATTTGTCGCGTAGTGGCTTAATTTTTTGGGCATACGATAGTGACATTTACACCAGTAAGTTTTGTTGTTAAGGTTTCTTTTCTTTTTTTTTGTTTTTGTGCAACAGCTAAACAATGGCTGAAAAGCGTAAACGGGTCGTGTTAGATCTCAACCAGAAAATTTAGATTATTAAACTTTTGAAAAAAGGTGAAACTCCCACTAGTATTGCTCTCATTTACGGCGTTGGAAGAACCACAGTGAATGACATTAAACGCGATGCTGAAAAAATAGAACAACATGTTTCAAAAATGCAAAACATCGATGGAGATCCTAAGACTCGTAAAACCATGAAATCAGCAATATATGACCAACTGGACACTGTTATGTATCAATGGATTATACAATCATGGAGTCAAGGAATCCCACTTTCAGGCCCCGTAATAATGGCCAAGGTGGTTGAAATGAACAAAAAACTTGACGGAGATCCTAATTTTACAGCAAGCATAGGATGGCTCGATAAGTTTAAGTGTCGCTATGGCATTCGGAAACTAGACATTAGTGGTGAAAAACTTAGTGCAAATAGCACAGTTATTGCCAAGTACAGAGAACAATTTAAAGAGAAAGTGGCCAAATTAAACCTCGTTAGGGAATAAGTGTACAATTGCGACAAAACCGGGCTCAATTGGAACACTTTACCACAAAAGACATTGGCATCACTTTCGGAGACATCAGCCCCAGGTTTTAAAGTCAAAAAAGATCGGATCACTTTAATGGCTTGTGCAAATGCCACCGGCAATTACAGGTTACCCCTGCTTGTGATTGGAAAAGCAAAAACACCTTGTGCATTCAAAAATTTTAATTTGAACGCATTACCTATTACGCTCAAAAGAGTGCTTTGGATATATCAAGATATTTTTTCTGATTGGTTCCACAAAGTGTTTGTGCCACAAGTTAGAGCTCATTTGGCTGAAATGCAGTTACCACAGGAAGCATTGCTGCTAATGGACAATGCTCCAGCACATCCCACTTGCGGAATTAAAAGTGATGATGGCAAAATAACATGCCTCTTCCTTCCGGCAAATACAACACCACTAATCCAGCCTATGGACCAGGACATAATCGAAAACATGAAACGTCGTTATAGGAAAGCTTTTATTGGAAGTTTGATTTCATTTGATGATGAAATGTCTGTAAAAGAGTTTTGGAAAACGTACAACATAAAAGATGCAATTTTCAATGTTGCTGCTGCATGGGATGATCTTCAAGTGTCAAATCTTAAAAATGGGTGGAATAAACTCTGGCCTGAAGCTAATGATGGCGAACCTAAGGAAACTGGGGATGTTAGTGTCGACGAAATTGTGCAACTGTGCAATACTGTACTGAATACTGAAGACATAACGCCAGCATAAGTAACAGAGTGGTTGGGATGTGACAAATTTGACGGAGGCTTTAACATTTTGAACGACAACGAAATTGTTTCCAGTGTGATTGACAACGAAGAAGAAGAAACTGATGAAGACGAGTGTTATATTTTGAATGAAACAAACTACGTTAAGCAATACAGAAGCAGAAACAATGTTATCAAAATGCATTGAGTGGTTTGAGGGGCAAGAAGACGCAAACGCAGATACTTCTCCTATGTAAAGTACGGAACATTGCCGCTCAAAAAGCACGAGCCTCGAAGAAACAAAAGAAAATGACAGACTATTTTAAAATTTGAATATGTATGTACGTCTAGAGCGTAAGTTCATGTAACAATATGTACAGTACATATGTTGTACTACATATACCATACTTAATGTAAATTGTATATTGTTTGTTTCTGCAAAATAAAATACATGTATGTACAGTGTATTTCCAGTTCGTAAATGTGCATTTTTTATCATTCGTTCATATGCAATGGATGGGGGTGGGTTGCTGTTTAAGGTTTTTCTGTTATCCGTCTATTCGATTAACCGTCACGGTCCCGGTCCCGACCCTGACGGTTAATCGAAGTTTCACTGTATTGTCAGCCTAATGTATGGTACACCGCATTAGGTTGAATTGATACATCCACTGAATATGGCAGCCAGTGGTGCTGCTGCAACATTTGGTTTTAATGAAAACCTTGAACCAAGGCCAAACAGCCCGATAGATAGTTTTTTCAACTAACTTTAAGTATATTTATTTATTTGTTTCAAGATCTGATTACAAACATACTCTGATTCTATCTAACTTGTTCCACAGCGACATAAGAAACTTGCAGACATCCTGTTGATTTTGCATGTTGTAACAAACGTTTGGTGCCAAAAGTAGAGTAAAATTGAAAGTTAAGGGCATATGCGCAGAAACCAATTTATGGATGGACGAGTCCACTTTGAAATAGTGAATGGCGGGAAGGTGGCGGAGAATCAGCTGGTATGCAAGTAGAGGTATTGCCAACTTGCGTGTGATGTTTTAGTTACCAGTGCATTGTTAGTCTGTTACGTGCTATATCAGTCTTGCATTGGTTATTATTACCTCAACTTATTATTAATTGTATCGCTGTTTTACAGTCACTCATTTTTATTAGTTATTTAATTGTTTAGTTAATTTCTATTGGTAATTTTTATTCTGTAATTACATATTATCATAATTATTTGTGTTATCACCCAGTAACGAGTTTTGTTCAAATGGATACTTCTCCTTCAACTAGCAAATAATAGCAATTTGCTTTATTTACAGTTAAATGTTGTTTGCTAGCTAGTAAAACATAAATTATCTAAATGCTCATTCAGCTGTTTCTTTTACCGGTTGTAACACTTTTAGCGTTAAGATTTTAAAAGATATTTTTTTCCTTGTAACAGTACAGACTGACACAGTACCAGAATTATGGGAATTATGGGGATTTTCAATGTTTATATTATGTAATTATTAAAACATACAGAATGGTTAGGTACATTGTCCCTCTGAAAAAAGGAACAACGCAAATTCGGCCAGAGTAAAACACCAAGGTCTCCGGTGGACGTGAAAACATCAAAATATACCATGGCGGTGTTTATGATGAAGTACAACAATATGAATTATGATTGGGCTATAGCACAGCTCCGTCATCGCTAATAACAATGACGCACTGAGTACAATGTGTGTAACCCGGCGTTGTCCAGCAAGACAAAGCGGGATGACGTAAGAAATACACATACACAAGCGCAATTTTACATTTGCCTCGTTCTCATTTCGACGCCATTCTTCATAGCAGCCACAGCGATGTATCGTTGTGTGCACAAAATTTTACAATAATTTAAATACCATTGGCAAAATGTTGGCCATTATAGTGGAGCAAGAAAGGCTCATATAACTTGTTAACATACAGTTACAAAAATGTAAATTCAGTGTAATATCAACCTAATTGAACGGCAGACTAAAAAAAGGAGAACACCGGCCAGTACCATGGGTAGCAAGCACAATCAACGGATGGACATCAGCACCGATTAACCAGAGAAGTTCCTTTTAATATTTTCTATCTTATGAGCTCATTAATATTCAATTGTGAATTAAAGAATGTACAGGTCTAAAATTGGGTGTGTAAATGAGAGAGTGAATGCATGGCCATAAAAAACATATGCCGAGGGCATTGGTTTGTGTAATAAGTTTAAACCTCTATTCATTCATAATTTTGAAGCTGCAGCAGTAATGTTAAACTGATATTAATCCAACAATAAAGCAATTAAAGAATACCACGAGATATAAAAAGGCAACCGCCATTTTGTTTGAGTCAGGCCACCTGACGTCATTATAGTAAACACATGGTTCTGTATGTACGAACGTAGAGTGAAATTAAAATTAATGGTTAACCTCCAGAATATTGTGTTATCAATTGTGTCGTCCACTGTGTTTCGAAATCTTCCTGTACCCGACCCTGGAACCCTTAGGTATAAAACAGTGTATAAAAGCAGAAGATGAGCCCGGCTAATAATGAATTTGGTGAGTACCAGTAATACCAAATCATGGTATTTGTCATACATATCTTGCTAGATATATGTAATAATATTATTGAAAGTAGTTGGATAAATTACAATTGGCGCCCGAACAGGGACTTTATATAAAATTAATTTATATAAAACAGATAGATGGAGAAACACAGAAGACGATATATAATGAATGAGAGGTTATGTTGTTGAAGTTGAATAGTTAAGTACGAGTTGAGTAAATTGCGTAGTCAAATACAAATAAAGATAAATAACCATTTAAAATACTAAAATACAAAATGGCAGAAAATAATAATAGCATAGAAATAGAAAATTCAGAGACAGAATCCATTTTACTGGAAAGACACATTAGCTCAACACCCAAAGTAGTTGAAAATAAAATCTCATTAGAAAATATATTCACATTAATCAGTGACAAATTCAATCAAATGAATGGTACGCTTAATGCAAAATTAGATAGTTTTGAGAGTGAGTTAAAAAAGCAAAATACTTTACAGAATGTCAAATTAAACCAAGTAGAAGAGAAATTTGAAGAATTTGAAAATGAAATGTATAAACAAAACGTTGAAGTTAACAAGAAAATTAGTAAAATAGAGACACAGTATAATAATGTTGAAAGACAAACAGAAATTATAAATGAGCAAGTTCAAACTAAGATAAGTAATTTAGATGACAAAGTCAAACAAATCAATGAAACTGTTCAAAGTCAAATAGAAATACAAAATAGAGAAGTAGAAAGTAAATATGTAGAGACAGTAGAACAGTTAGAAATTAAAACTAAGAATGAAGTAAATAAGCAGTTAGAATCGAGAACTCAGATTTTACAAAATAAAGTAGAACAATGTGAATCAAATGTAGTAGACCTAACCAAAAGTATTCAGACAATAGATAGCACTATATCAAAACATGAAAACGATACAACAAACAAAATAAGTATGTTGCAGAATAGAGTTAAAGAAATAGATAGTTTAAGTGTGCAAAATTATAACAATGTGCATGATAGATATAACCTAGTTGAGAGTGATTTAACCAAAATGAATTGCGGGGGGAGATTCGAAAAAATTTAACGGGAAATACGGAAAGAGTTGTTATTGCGAGAGATATGTACAATGAAATTGAGTTAGAATTATTCAGTTACGAAAACCGCTCAATACACCCCATGCGATTTATTAACCAAACTAGGGAGTACCACCATTTTAGTAGTAGTAATTGGGAGATCCAGTTAACTAAAATAATCAGATGTTTTAAGGGTAGTGCCGCGGTATGGGCAGAAGCACACAGAATAGAGTGGGATAATTATGAGATGTTTGAACAAGCGTTTAAGGGAAAATATTGGCCAGAGGAGGAACAGGAAGCGTTGAGGAGTAAAATAATGGGAACGGGTAATTTCGGGAGCCACACAAACAATAACATAACACTATATGTGACACAGTTATACAATGAAGTTAAATATTTAGAACATCCAATTCCTTTTAATTCTTTTGTAAGGTACGTTAGTAAGCATCTACCTCGAGAGGTTCAAATAACATTAATGACTAAAGAAATATCGAATTTAAGCGAACTTGAGAAAGTCCTTGATATTTTGCAGAGTATACGGGATAGGGAAGTGAATAGGCGATTAGCACAGGGTAACTATAAATCGAATCAGATAGAGTATAATTCACAAAGAAACAATTACAATGAACATAATGTGACTAATAAAAATAACCATTATAAACCAGGTGAGTGGAGATGTTATAAGTGTCAACAGGAGAATTTCCCATTCAGGCGACAGTGTTTCAAATGTAGAACGCCTAGAGAAGGACAACGGAGGAGAGACGAGATAAATCACAAGGCAGAGAGACACCTGACACTAGAGGAGCGATGAACAACAACCAGAGGCCAGATAAGGGACACCGAGGCCCCTCCACTAGCAGACACCAGGAAAACTAGAAACGACAGTGGTAGCCAGGACCCGACCACTGTTCAGGGAAACGCAGGAGGTCCAACCAGTCGAGGAGATACACAGCCATGTAATCAAAGCAGATATGGTCGCTGATCTGATGGAAGAAGAAAACAATGCCAACAACGAGGTGAGAGCAGTAAGTGTCAACAGGAGAATTTCCCATTCAGGCGACAGTGTTTCAAATGTAGAACGCCTAGAGAAGGACAACGGAGGAGAGACGAGATAAATCACAAGGCAGAGAGACACCTGACACTAGAGGAGCGATGAACAACAACCAGAGGCCAGATAAGGGACACCGAGGCCCCTCCACTAGCAGACACCAGGAAAACTAGAAACGACAGTGGTAGCCAGGACCCGACCACTGTTCAGGGAAACGCAGGAGGTCCAACCAGTCGAGGAGATACACAGCCATGTAATCAAAGCAGATATGGTCGCTGATCTGATGGAAGAAGAAAACAATGCCAACAACGAGGTGAGAGCAGGACTGACAGAGATTCAGGTAACTGTAGGAAATAAGAATTTTAAAACTTTGATAGATACGGGTAGCGAAATTTCCGTGATAGCAGAGAACATTTTAGCAGAACTAAGAGAGTTTAACAAGGATATTCCAATCTTACCAGTAGCAGGAGTCACGGTGATAGAAGTCACGGGTGTACGCAGTAAGAGAGTCACTAAACAGATACATTTGAATTTTCTGATAGATAATGTCGAATTTGTAAACACATTTTTGGTAGTAAGAGGGTTAAGTTTAGATGTCATACTGGGTAACGATTTTTTACAAAGGACGAAAGCTGTTATAAATTTCAGAGATAAGGTGATAGAGTTAGATGGGGGTGACCGGTCGGTAAGAGTAAAATTTGAGCATATAATAGGTAGAGTTAGAACGTGCGGAGTTAAAATACTACAGAAGGGTGTAAGTGAGAATAATTTAGGTACCATGGTAAGTGCATGTATAGAGACAGAATATATGAGTCAGTTGGAGAGTGAAAAGAGTAATATTAACGAAGCAGTATGGGAGTTAAGGGCGCATGAATTTTGTAGTGAAGGTGAGGTGGTAAGGAGTGGCCAGCGTGCAGCGTTATGGCAGGTGATAGCGAGGTACAGAGGAGTGTTTGCCGAAGTTCCAGGAAGGGCAAAAGGGTATGAATGTGTATTACAAATAAGGGAACACACACCGTTCTTGCAAAGGAGCTACCCCGTCCCTTACTCAAAAAGAAGCGCGGTGCAGAGAGAACTCGACAGGATGGTAGAAACAGGTATAATCGAACGGTCAGTATCGCATTATTCTAACCCACTCGTAGTAGTAATCAAGAAGGATGGACGTGTACGTTTGTGCCTAGATGCCAGAAAAATCAACCAGATCATAATTCCCGACAGAGAGTCACCAGAGCCTATCAATGAGATCTTCCAGAAGTTCAGTGGAGTAAAGTATATGACATCGTTGGATTTAACATCTGGATATTGGCAGGTTCTGCTAGCCGAGGTTAGTAGAAAGTATACAGCGTTTTTATTTAATGGTAAGAACTACCAGTTTCGACGTCTACCTTTCGGATTGAACACCAGCGTCGCCAGCTTTATAAAGTGTTTGGACAAAATTTTGCGACCCAAAGACTTAGACTTTTTGACGGTCTACGTGGACGATATCTTGATTGCATCCAGGACCTTCGAAGACCATATAGATCATTTGGAATATGTGTTGGCTAAATTAGAGGCAGGAGGACTCACAGTGAATTGGGAGAAGTCAACGTTTCTGCAGACACAGGTAAAATTTTTAGGATTTATTATCACACCTGAAGGAATAGCAGCGAACCCCGACAAAGTCGAATCAATCATGCGTTTCCCTGAACCGAGGAATGTGAAACAATTACAAAGTTTCCTTGGGTTATGTAATTTCTACCAGAAATTTCAGCAGAATTATGCAGAGTTAACCACAAGATTGAGCGCAGTACTCCAGAAAACCAAACAATGGAAATGGGGCGAGAAGGAGCGCACAGAATTTGAAGAGATAAAGCAGAAATTCAGTCAAATGGTAATGATGAACCACCCAGACTTCGAGAAAGTATTTTATTTACAAACGGATGCGAGCAATGTGGCCCTCGGCGCAGAATTATACCAAGAAGGTGAGGACAAGGAGCATAAGGTAATAGCATTTGCAAGTAGATCACTGATCCAGGCAGAGAAGAACTATACGACGACGGAGGAGCTATTGAGCATAGTGTTCGCAGTTGGAAAGTTTCGAACATATATTCTAGGAAATCGCACAGTGATTAGGACGGACCACAAAGCTCTGTCATTTTTAAACACATGTAAGCTTGCTCATAGCCATCTAACCAGATGGGTACTTATATTACAAGAATATAATTTTGAATGGGAATATATCAAAGGATCGGAGAATAAGATACCAGATACTTTGTCAAGGATAGACATGCTGCACAACAGAACAGGTAGAGATTTAAAGGAAATCGAGATTTTTAAGATCAGCCGAGAGGAGAAAATTTTTGGAGAAGAGATGAGACATCCGGAACATGCAACGAGCAGAGGACAAGTCAGGTAAGGTTATAGAGAGTTTAGAAAAGGAGGTAAGTGGATCAGAGTATAGTCAGTATTTTCAAGTTCATAATGGGTTATTGTTTAAGAGAATAGTAGGGGGTGAGCGTGTGTGGAAATTAGTAGTTCCAGAAGGGTTAGTGGATAAGGTTATTTGGGATTGTCATTTAAGGTATGGACATTTTGGAGCGAAGAAGTGTGTGAGTGTATTGAAAGAGTCTTGTGTTTTTAGAAATATGGAGAGAAGGGTTAGAAAGCTGTTAAAGAGTTGTGATTTATGCCAGAAATCAAAAGTGGTCAACTATAGAGTCGAAGGGGAGATGAATTTTATAAAAGTGGAGAGACCATTTGATTTGGTTGCAGTGGATTTGTTCGGACCGTTACCAAAGGGTAGAGGAGGAGTGCAGTATGTGTTTGTGATGTTAGATACTTTTTCTAAGTATGTGAGGCTGTATAGTATTAAAAGAGCTACCAGTCTGGTATTGAGTAAGAAAGTGACTAAAGACTACATGATACAAGTGGGTAAGCCGAAAGTAATTTTATCAGATCATGGACCGCAATTTATCAGTGGCCGATGGCGTCAGACGTTAGGATGGGAAGGAATCATCACGAAGCATACGGCTGTGTACCATCCCCAGTCCAACCAGGCTGAGCGTGTAATGAGAGAGATAGGCAGGATCTTTAGAGCCTATTGTCACGCTAAACACAGCGAGTGGCCGTTGTATGTTAAGAAGGTAGAGAGTTGGCTGAACAGTACCACCCACGAGTCCACCGGCTATACACCTCACGAGCTTATCAAAGGGACACGTCCTCCGAGAATATTGGAACAGTTATTTGATAACCCATCTGAGAGTACACCTATGGACGTGAGCATCAAGATTCGTTTGGCAAATGAAAACTTATTGAGCAAAGGAGAAAGCAGGAAGAATAGGCACGACACAAGAGGTAAGTGGATGAAATATGAAATAGGACAGTTGGTTTTGGTGAAGAGGCACGATTTGTCAAATGCACAGGAGAAGGAAATTAAAAAGTTCTTCCTGCTGTACGAAGGACCTTATGAGGTAATTGAAGTTAAAATGCAGAATGCCTATGTACTACAGGATAGGGAGACTAAAGAAATAGTGGGTACACAAAATGCTAGTAATTTGAAATTGTACTGGACAGCATAGAAAGAAAAAAAAAAGGGAGGGGTGCTTGATTAGAGGTGTGAATGAGAATTAACTGTGTATTGAAAGAAAGAAAAAAAAAATATATATATATATATGTATTCAGTAACAAACGATTTCTTTGAAAATGTGAAGTAAAATGTATTAAGATTGTTATAATTATAGAAATGAGAATTGTTGGTTTTCCATCTGAAAACAGAGAAATATGTGTATGTAAGGTAAGCTGAGCAGGTGATCCATTGTTGTCATTCCTATCTTGTTATAGCAGTGAATATAGTTGCGAAAAAAGGTAAAGCTCGAACTTGTAAAGTGTCTATGTGAAAATTTTAAATAATTAACGAACTTGTTTTTGAGCAAGAGTGAAGAGTATTTTGTAGTTAGGTGGTGTTAGTGAATTATAAGTCAAAATTGGACTGTGAGAGCAGTTAATGTAGAAGAAGTAAAGTATAAGTAATGGGCTAGGACAGTAGTGACATGTACTACTGTGGCTAGTGAAATGGGTTGATGAGCAACACATAGAATGCTGCCATCATCGGAGGCCTCATGTGGGTGTAATGCACTGTACACTTTGAATGTAATTCATATTATATGTGATTTTATTTGTGCAGTGTAGCAATATTATTAAGTGTAAAACATGTAAATGAAATTAATTTCCCCGACTTTTCGGGCGATTACTGCCTTACCAGCACTAATCGTGGTTTTGGCGAGCGGTCAGCTATGGCCATTATTTAAGTCCTTCGACCATAGCTGTCTTGAAATTGGTGTAGAATAGAAATTAACAGGGGGGTATATCTATGGGGAAATTCCCCGGAATTATGGAACAGCGGCTGCCACTCTGTTCGAGAAGGAACAGCAGAGTCCAGTGGTAGAACCGTTTAAGGGCGTGTAATTATATAAGTTTAGATATTATGATATCTTGTTGTTTAAATGTGAAGCCAACACAAGAACGAAGGAGATGATAATTCCTCCACAATTACAGTTCTTGCAGAGGCACCCGAGCGCTACAGTTCGGTTGGGGGGCAATAGAGTGTGTGGTTAGGAGGTCGTTACAGGGGTAATGACGATAGCAAGTGTTAAGAGATAGTATATTCTAAAGTTGAAAATCTAAAGTTACAAGTGAAGATTGATAAAAATATTATAGTAAGCTGCCATGTACAAAATAGAAGAAGTGAATCTAAGTTGAGCAATAGAATTTAAATAACCGTGTCTGCCATGATAGTTGTAAGCTGAATTTGTAGAAATAATTAGGTGAAGGTATTTTGGGGGTATATTAAAGAATTGTTGATATATTGTGTTGTGTGTGTAGTTATATATATGTTGTTTATTTTCTTACAAGTAAGAAATTGATTTAGGTGGTGGTAAAAAATTCAAGGTATTCTAAGTTTTGTAGTTGTGAGGTTGAACCTGTAAAAAAAAAAAAAAAAAAAAACCAATGCCCCAAACACAAACCAATGCGTCTAAAAGGGAACATATCAGTTCTAGATATGTAAGTGTATTAGACCACTATTTTGAATTTTGTATTGGATGTTTCAGAGTTTTGTGGTGTTGTGACCGCAGTCCTGGGCTGGCTGGAGCGTCAGAACAGGAGTGTAGAGTGCCTCATGGCCTTATGGTGTAGGGATCTCTCAGGAGAAGTCCAGTAAGGTCAGAGGGTGCGACCAACATCATGGGACCAAGGGTAAGTGATGATAAATTTTTTTGTAACGTTACAGGGGGTTGTGGTGACGTATCTAGACTGATCCTTTTAGGAAAGTGTGAATGAGTCAAGAAAATTTTTTGTGTTTCGACACAAAAATTTTCCTTGAGGGGGTTTGTAACAGTACAGACTGACCCAGTACCAGAATTATGGGAATTATGGGGATTTTCAATGTTTATATTATGTAATTATTAAAACATACAGAATGGTTAGGTACATTGTCCCTCTGAAAAAAGGAACAATGCAAATTCGGCCAGAGTAAAATACCAAGGTCTCCGGTGGACGTGAAAACATCAAAATATACCATGGCGGTGTTTATGACGAAGTACAACAATATGAATTATGATTGGGCTATAGCACAGCTCCGTCATCGCTAATAACAATGACGCACTGAGTACAATGTGTGTAACCCGGCGTTGTCCAGCAAGACAAAGCGGGATGACGTAAGAAATACACATACACAAGCGCAATTTTACATTTGCCTCGTTCTCATTTCGACGCCATTCTTCATAGCAGCCACAGCGATGTATCGTTGTGTGCACAAAATTTTACAATAATTTAAATACCATTGGCAAAATGTTGGCCATTATAGTGGAGCAAGAAAGGCTCATATAACTTGTTAACATACAGTTACAAAAATGTAAATTCAGTGTAATATCAACCTAATTGAACGGCAGACTAAAAAAAGGAGAACACCGGCCAGTACCATGGGTAGCAAGCACAATCAACGGATGGACATCAGCACCGATTAACCAGAGAAGTTCCTTTTAATATTTTCTATCTTATGAGCTCATTAATATTCAATTGTGAATTAAAGAATGTACAGGTCTAAAATTGGGTGTGTAAATGAGAGAGTGAATGCATGGCCATAAAAAACATATGCCGAGGGCATTGGTTTGTGTAATAAGTTTAAACCTCTATTCATTCATAATTTTGAAGCTGCAGCAGTAATGTTAAACTGATATTAATCCAACAATAAAGCAATTAAAGAATACCACGAGATATAAAAAGGCAACCGCCATTTTGTTTGAGTCAGGCCACCTGACGTCATTATAGTAAACACATGGTTCTGTATGTACGAACGTAGAGTGAAATTAAAATTAATGGTTAACCTCCAGAATATTGTGTTATCAATTGTGTCGTCCACTGTGTTTCGAAATCTTCCTGTACCCGACCCTGGAACCCTTAGGTATAAAACAGTGTATAAAAGCAGAAGATGAGCCCGGCTAATAATGAATTTGGTGAGTACCAGTAATACCAAATCATGGTATTTGTCATACATATCTTGCTAGATATATGTAATAATATTATTGAAAGTAGTTGGATAAATTACATCCTAAAATTCTGTATTGAAAGTACTTGCGTTTTACTTCTTCTAGAAACAGTTTCTTGTTGTCCAGGATTAAAAAGATTCTTGCAATTACATTAATACGAAGAATGCGTTCCTTTATGTAATGATAAACTGGAAAGATAGTCGAGTGTAATTAAGGAGTGGAAGTGTACAGATTGCAAATTCCATTGCGATAAGAACGGTCAGGGAGGCTGTAGTTTTTTACGTCTGAGTAGTACACAATGATAGAACCAAATAACACTCAGATATGTTTATAAAACATTCTGATATATAACAGCAACAAATTCCGATAAGTGTACTGTTCCAGTTGTATTTATTGATTGAGTCATTTCACTTTTGTTTGTAAATGTAGATAAATACAGTTACAATATTATTATTATTATTATTTGGTTTACGTCAGAAGCAATAAACGTACACTTCTTTTTTTAAGCCAGCTGTGTGACTGTACGTACACCCCCCCACACACACACATGCAGATCATTTGTGGTGACACATTTACAAACAAACCTTAACAGTTGCCAGTTTTTGTACTATTAGAAACGATATTTATAGGTTGGCTGTACCGTCGCTGATAACAACAATTCTCTTCTCACATCTCACAGCAACTCTCTCCACATCGCCTTTCCCCTCTGAGCATAAGCGTTTCGCGCATTTCCATGCCGTTAACTTTCAATTTTGCTATAAATTGTACGCCTACTTGGAGGAGCTTTATCACACTTGGTACAAGAATTATTTTGGACTCCTTTTCATGAAAACAAAACACACTAGCACCTTCCCACACCAGTGATAGTAGCCATTTTGAACAACAATGGTGCTAACACTTCTGGTGGCTGCATTTGGTACTACGGCTCTACGTGAGTCAAACTTAATGTGTTTTGGTTTAAAACGAAATCTCAACCGACTCTGTAAGTCATCTAAATAAACTTCTATATGCTTTCAAAGCTGTAAAGACCTTTTTGAATCACAACGTATCAAGTTGTACTGCCTTAAGATGGGTATGTCAAAAATAGATACTTCATCATCCAATTCGTAGTTTGTAACACATTCACGAATTTCATCCTCAGTCAAACAGTTAGACTTTTGCAATGGTAGTTTATTAAAAACACTCAACAGTAAATTACAATTTTACATACTGTATAACTTACGGAAAACGAACACTACACACGTTATTTATAAAAGAAAACATTGTTCACACCTCTACACATTTGTAAACTGAGCAAAATATAACCTGCAAGCACACTTCAGCGTAACGCTCCAAAACACGAGTGACAGAGAGAATCACAATTCATCACCATAGCCACATATATTACATCTCACTAAGAAAGAATGAATACAAATGTTTGAAAAACAATCTACTAGAGTGTAACATGAATAATATTCCACATAAATGTTGTATATCAGCAGTACTTCTGACATTTAAGAAGGAATCAAGAAGGAATTAAGCCCTGATACTACTTTTTTTTACTTATCTAAATTCAGTCACAAGATTCCAAAAGCACCAAAAGCCCCAGGGTCACCACCATATTTTTATTAGAGGAAATGTGGAAACCGTATCACTTTCCCCATGAAAACAATTTAAAAATAAAACAAAACTCTCCCTCACAGAAAAATTCCAAGGCCGTTTAGACGAACTTTTTGGACACAGAATAGGTTATAGGCAGAGTGGCGTAATAATAAACTAACTTAACACATTGTAATCAAAATTCTTATTTTATTATAATGAAAAAATATTGCAATATACTACAAATATAAAAGAGAAAACAAAAACAAAAACATAAATGTCAGCAAATCAGTACTTTATGTTCTTTTGAATAATACCCCCCTTTTTTCTCACACTATCAGTTCCCTTTATTTTATTTCATACTTTTGTTTGTTTTTTACAATGCTACTTTTGTTACTTTAAAATGGAATTGACACAATTTTTTTTTAAACGTTGTTCCTACTTATCTGTACTGTTGGGGAGTCTCACGGTGGTTGCGCCATCCGGGCGTAATTGCGCACTTTCCCGACAAAACAACACGAAACAGAATGTTCCAAAACTCCAATAAATTATGGCACACTGTCTTCTTCGATAATTTATAAGTTTACATTGCAAATTCAATTGAAAATTCCTCTTCACAAATTTTGAACTCGGAAGGCCTACCTTGGCTGCCCATGCGCACTAACGAAATACGTGTGTACTGTTTGCTGGCGATTGTGAGACTGACTCTTTTCCTTTGTCTTGCACAACAGTCCAGTTCAACTGCGCACTCAAACCAGTTTTCCCCGGTTATACCCAAGCATCACTGCCGTGGACTGACGTCATTTGTTTACAGTTTGAACATCCAAGACACCACTCTGTCGGGCTTCGCCCAAACAACGATTCTGTTTGTTATTGTAAACAAAATGCCTTTTGGTGTGTGTAATTGTGACTCACTCGTCACCAGCTAAAAATAGGTTGTACTGCATAATGTACTGTTACATACTGAGTCAGCATAAGTTGAAAACATACACATACGTGATTACTGAATTAGGCCCCTCTAAGAAAAGACGTATACACATATGATTACTAGTAAATGGGTTAAGCCAGTTATTTCTATTATCACAAAAACATAGTAATTTCTATGCACAGAAAGTTAAAGAAGAAAAATCATAGGTGGTTTCCCAAAAAGTTGCACTTAAAGGGTTAACAATGTTAGTTACACTTACCTCCGCTTTGTACCAAATGAAGACTACCAACTAAACAATCTTTGAGTTCGCAGTTATCCCCAATATCTGCTTCATCACACAACACGCAATTGTTCAGAACACATCTGCAATAGACAGACATATGAATGCCTTTACTACACACCACAACTTTAATTAAACTATCCAACCTAAAGATTGTTAAGACTAACAGCCTCAAATGGTAACAGTGTAAAAGAGAAAATGGTGAGTTTGCAATGCAGTTGAGTTGTAGTAAACATGTTTCAACAAATCATTAATTTTGGTGTACTGAAGATATAATAGAAAAAATGGAGAAACAGCCATTAATGCAGTACTACTTAACTGGGCTACAAAGTGGTGAATTAAATTAAATGAGGCTAAATCAGCGCACTTCACCTTTATAAATAAAAGAGTAAACATAGTACCAATAGAAACAAAGTCACAACGTGTACTGCTAAGTATTTAGATGTGACCTCAGGTACTAAGCTTCGCTTCATAACAAACTGCTTGTCTATAAGCAAATTTAAAAACCCGTTTGGGTGTATGGTGTTCAGCCCTGGGGCTGTGGCAAGTAAAGTAATATTAAGATGTTACAAAGATTTCAGAATAAAGTTCTCTGGATAATCGATAATGCTCCATGGTATATCTGGAACAATGGCATTTTTAGAGACTTTGAGGTGGGAACAGTTCCCGAAGAAATCAGATATCTGTGAAGCACAAAAAACAGCCACTGCATCAATATGAAAATGTTGAAGTATACAACTGCTTGATAATACTGGTTTGGTGAGACATCTTCAGCCATGTGACTTAGTGTCAGTGCTGTAGTTACAACTTTCCACTTTGTGTGAGTGTGGCTAATTTATTTTAGAAGTCACTGATGGATGGCTATCCAACATGCATTGACCTATTAGGTAAAAAAGTTACCTAGACAGACAAATTTGTTGAATAATAGTAATAAGTAAATTAAAAAAGTTGACATTTTTTTGTAAACAAACTACATGTTGTATTTATACTTTTTTCTTTATTCAACAAAATTTATAAAGTACAGTAAGTAATAAGGGGGCTTAGTATATCATTCAGAATTGTGTTTGGCTACTAATCTAGAGTTCATCGATACGATTCCTGGGTGCACTATCAGACATTTTACAATCTATGAAAAAGAGTACCAGAGATAATAATGGGCAGCTGAACCATAGTGCTGGCCACCTACACAACCTTCAATGTATGCCTGTGGCTCACACGAGCAGCCTACCTACACACCACAAAAAAGACAGTTAAGTCTGAGCTGTAGAACTTGCTCACTATTTTGAACTAACTACATTTATCTTGGAAAATTTTAATATAATTCTTCAATTATAAAAATTATGAAAATCTCAATTACCCTGCTATGTTTTGTTAGTAAAGTAATAATTATAGGTGTAGTTATACAATAAACGCTAAACATTCCAAACAATCGAATTTATAAACAGAATTATTATTAGGTCGGAAATATGAGCTGTGAAGCTTGAAAGTGCTAATCGGAATAATTTTTCTATAGTGGTGTGGAAGAGTGTTAATTCTGTTTGTGATTATAACCACTAACACAACTTTCTTAATTCAATAATAAAATTTGTGTTAGAAATCCCTGTAGATGTAGACACCTGGGTGGATGTTTACAATTTTTCAAATATTTGATACCATTTTTAGGCCTTGACGTCAGAAAGTTTTAAAATTTCCAAAACTGCACACTATATTCATATGTTGGTTCACAATTTCTCTTTCATTTGATGTCCCACATGGAATTTGCAATTTCATCAAACGTACTGCCCTACTTTTTGGCTACCGGTGTCACAAATGTTGAAATTTTCAAAACTTAACATTTAATTTAATTCATATTTTAATTAAAATTCCCTTTAATTTACACAATACATGAATGATTGCAATTTTATCAGAATTTTCAGCCACTTTTTGGTCCCCGGTGTCACAAAATATTGAAATTTAAAAATAAAGCTAAATTCACATTCTGATTGAAATTCTCTTTAATATGCTACTCCACAAGAACTTTCATGTTTTTTTTTTTAATTTTACCCCCTTGCATTTTTTCCACCTACTTTTGGGGGACCAATAATAAGGTTTCCGTAGTATGCATCCCAAGTCATACCCTAAATAGAGAGACAGACGTATGACAATTGCTCAAGTAAAAACTAAGAACTTGCTTCACTTGTTCAACTAAGTTTAAGTGAGACAGCAATCTTTATGGAATATGCTAGTACAGTAGAATCCTGCTAACTCACCTCCCGATATCTCGACATTCCGTATAAATCGACAATCACTTTTTTTTTGTAATCGCTAACTGATTTCTGCTGGTCAAGCAGAACATTATCTTTGAAATAATGTGGTGGTGTATTAAAAGCTAGACTGTAATAATTTCTGACATCGCCTATACGGTGCAAACAGTATAGGTACATTTTAATTACTGTATTATTGTAATTACAGTACATATTTATGTGTATGAATGTCAATCTATTTTTCTGTTCTCTTCAAAGATTTGTTATGGTATTCAATTTTTGTACCTTTCCCTTTGTGATACTAATTCTTGGAACTGTCTAACGAATTTGGTGACATGTTTTGTTCTTTTTGTGGAAATCCCAATCCACCCCATTCCCCCTCTCAGAAAAGAAATTGATCAGTTGACATGATCGATAAACTAAAGAAAATAGACATGTTGGACATAGTGGGGTGGATATCTGAATCTTGGAATGAAATTGAGCATATAAGCCTCATTCGTTCCTGGAGGAAGTTGCTGGACCATTCAGGAAACAAGTTTCAAGAAAGCAGAGAAGAGACAGAAAATTGTGAAATAGTGGACTTATGAAGAAAATTCCAGGCTGCGATGAAGTTACTGATGATGATGTTGGAGAATGGATGGGGCAGGAAGAAAACTGTGAACTTTTAGGAGATGGTGAAATATTTGCACTAGTGAAAGAGAACGAGGATATAAATGAAAATGAATCAGAAGATGAAAAGATAAAGGACAACGGAAAAGTTAAAAAGATGACTCACAGTGATGGACTAAAGGCCGCTGAAGGAATGCTCCGTTACTTGGAGGAGCAAGGTTCATCTGCTATGAACATTTTGTTTCTCCGTCGCCTACGTGATGAAGCTGCACAAAGACGAAATGAGTGTGAGAGACAGTCTAGCATCATGAGATTTTTGCTACAAAAAACTAGTCATTTCTTCAGTTTCGTATGTAAGTTTCTTTTTTTAACTTTGTATGTAGGGCATGTTGTACTTTTCTGTGTCCTGTATTGTGCTAAAACTTTTATTAGAGTAATATGTAGTCAAATATTATGAGTTGTGAATATCCCACCCCTTATTCCATAAAACCTGACATTTTCGGTAACTTGTCACCCTCTCAGTCCACATTAGGTCGAGTTTGTGGGACTCTACTGTACTGGAAAACAATGGCTGGATTTGGGGATGCCCGACTACCAGGAGTTCACTACAATTAGCAGTCTGATAGATGGATTGCATAAACAACTTGCTAAGACAGACATGAAATGTTTCAGATTATGTATCTTTAAATCCTGCCAGTTTCTAATATACCTTACATAGACAGCAAATCACACACAAACTCATTACATTTGCTACCTTTATTATATTTGTTATACTATTCTTATACTGAGCTTATTTATTATACTCACCCTTCTCCAACCTTAACTCCTGACATAATTACACAGTTTGATATCCTTGTCTTTGGCTTCACCGATACCTGAGGACCGATTATTGTGCATTTTATTGAAGTCTTTTCTGAGATGTTTGCTTTGTCTGCTACCAAACATGTTTCTTTGTCCAACTGAGTTGATGACACCACACAGTTTGGTGAGAATTTAATTAACTCCCTTCCCTTTGTTAAACTTTCCCATCTATCAATCACCTGAAACATAAAACGCATAATGTTCATACACACACATGCGGGTGCTTTTAGACAGTGTTTTTACTTAATGGGTGGAAAAAGGATTAAGACAGTATTGATGTGGTAAAAACTGGTTCTTCTTGGCAGCTTATGGGGTCTGTTCTACCATCTTCAAGAATGTAAGTAAAGATATACGGGGTTGTTCAGAAAGAAAACAGCATTTGACCTTGGCAGCCAATACAGGCCCCTCACTACCGCTACTGCCAGGCCATTGAACTTTCCCTTTTACTAGCTCAGTCTCAAGCCAAACAATGAGGCATTGTGAATGTTTGTCTACTTTTCCTACCCCTTTAAATATGTGACAAAATCAAAAATCCCACAAAGTCTGAAGTCTGTGTAGTGATATGCTTTTTTTTTAGCAGAAGAATTAGGATTACAAGTGAATACAGAAAAAACAAAGGTTATGATCACCACTTGAAGGAAACCCGAACAGTTTGAAATTGGACCACTAAACCTGGAAATAGTTAATTGGTTTAAATATTTGGGATGTTGGATGGTAGAAGATAATGAAAAAAACAAATGAAATAAGGAAAAGGATACAGGCTGCAAATAGAGCATATGCTTCATTGACAACTATATTCAAGACAAGGAATATCCACCACAAGTCCAAGGTCACATTATATAAAGTTATGATTAAACCGTGGTGACACATATGGCAGCAAGACTTGGACTCTAAACAAACAAGCCGCTAACATAGTCAATACCTTTGAAAGGAGAATTCTGAGTATAATATATGGGCCAATCCAAGTTAATGGGATATGGAGAATGCATCACAATGAGGACCTGTACAGGCTATATAAAGAGAATGATCTGGCCACCACCATCCAACTGTACAGATTGCAATGGGCAGGACACACCATTAGGGTGGAAGGCAACCGAATACCTAGGAAGGTACTGTTTAGTCAAATCGAGGGTAGAAGACCTGTCGGAAGACCCAAGCATCACTGGATTGACGCAGTGGCGAGCGATGCTGATACTTTACTTAAAATAAAACAATGGACATCGATTGCCAAGGACAGGGAAAATGGATGTGGATGATTATGGAAGCTCAGGTTCGACTCCAAACTGTGATGCTATAGAAGAAGAAAATGCTTTTTCGACAAAAAATGTTTCGTCTGATTGAAATTCACAGACCAGTGGTTTTCAACCTTTTTGAGGCCAAGGCCCCCCCCCCCCCCCCGACCAACAACATTCATTTGGTGACTCCCCTGTGGGATACCTGATAGAAACTCTAGTGGTGTATGGATATCTGACCTAATGTTTTTGAGAATGACAGTTTTGTAGAGGCTTCCTGAAATGAAGTGCCATCACTTATCGTTAAAGAGTATATATTTCCCAGGGCTCTTTTATTGTTAAATTAAACCCTAAAAAAAAAAACTGGGCACCCCTGGCAGTAGTTAAGGAGGGCCCCAATGTGCCGTAGCACACCAGTAGAATACCAGTCATAAGACACTCACTGAAGCACTAAAACTGACAAAAAAATTCATAAGGATAGACGTAGACAGTTTATATGTTGCTTTTCTTGAAATTTCAAGGGTCCTTCTTAATGAAGGTGTTACGGATCATCATTAATGGGGAAAAAAATATGTGCCAGATGGCTGCCTCAAATTCTGCCAGAGGAGCATAAGAAAAAAAAGAATGGAAGCTGGCTTGACTTCTCTCATTTGATATAATAAAGATGCAGACCAATTTTTGAGGCACGTAGCAGGTATACTCTCCACAATCATAGAAACAAACACAGACATATGGCAAGAACTGAATATTATAAGTATACTCGACAGGATTGCCCAGTATCATCGGCTGAATTGGTGAGAACATCTTTACCAAATGGACGACTGCTGTATCCCCAAACAATTATGGAACTATAAGCTGAAGGGGCGGAGAGGTGTAGGACACCCGAGGAAGCGCTGGAGTGACCAGCTCTAGACTCTTTGACACCAGAATAAACCATCCTTGGTTTACTCCTTGAAGATGATGATGATGATGATGATGACAACCTGACTTACAGAAGGCTCTGCTCACATAATGGCTTACCTCTAAAACAACTACTAGGAGAGAGAAGGAAGTGTAACTCAAAAGATTTTTATAACTTTTATAGACTATATAAAGCTTTTGGCAGTTTCATTAGAAGTAAATTTTGAAACATTAGGGACATGAAGAGTATCAACTAGTTAAAAGTATTAGAAATCTGTATGTAGGCATACAGATTAATGTAAACCTAAAATCCAGAGATATTCTGTAACGGGACAAGTAAACCCACCCAGGGATATTTTGTAGTAGTAAAGTTTTAAATTGTATTTGAAAATGTTATAGAGAAACAATGTCTGTGAACTAATGTCAAGGTCGGGTGAATCAAGCTGCTGGAGATAGTTATTTTTAGAAGTTTGAACTCTGAACTATGCACCGTTGGGGTCAAGTCATGTGACGTCAGTGGCCAAACCTTTGTTTACGTCATTTTGGAATGTAGGAGTGTCCCGCTAACTGCAGGACGACGCCAACAAGTTACGCTTGGCGTAACATCAGTCGTCATCCAACATCTAGTGACGGTGGACGCGGGCCGTGTGCTCGCCCGTAAATTTATAATAAACCCAGTTAAAATTACACCTTTGTGCCGACCAGTCATGAACAAAAAGTTCCAGAACAAAATTACGGGCGCCCGTACAAAATGTAACTATACCGAGTAACTTCAAATGTAAATGTGAATAATCAGTTTAAAGAAATAGTTTAAATGAAATAACAGTTTCGGCGTTATATAGTGGAAGCAAGAAGAAGGATGCGGAATGACAGAAAATACGGGACAGTTCTTCTGGACTCAAATATCAGCTAAGTAACCAATGAGGGTAAAACAAATTTGTAAACAGGGCCCTTATAATTTCAATTACATTTTTTATTTAAAATGGAGATCTCCTAAAGTCTTGGGGTGTATGTGTGCGTGTGTGAATGGAAGAGCTGGTGTGCGTTAGATAAAGTTAAGTTTGTAACGAGTTATTTTATTTTATTTAACTATTACTGAAACAGAAATGTAAGAGAGGGAGAAGGAGTATTTTGTATGTAATGATGGGGTTGAAAGGAATGTACAAGGTTTTTGTTTGTAATTAATTGAAAAAGATGAATTTGATGGGATTTTATAATTTAATAAAGCAAGATTGATTTGAGCATAAGTAAATGAATTATTATGTATTTCGAACAACCATTATTTGCTCTCATAAATACGTCTAAATGAACTCTGGACCGGGTAAGTACAAATTTCAGAAGTTGGCAACAATGCAAGATGGCGTCCGGAATACGGACGTACACAAACAAAGGTAAATTGAAAGTGTACAAATATAATTAAAGTAATATTTAAATGTTACAATTCTTAAAGACATAATCAACAAAGGGTTAGGCAAGGGTGTTGTATCTCGTCCAACTTTTCTAGTATATATTTATACAATACTGTAAATGGAGACCATCAGTTATAGCTGCGGACAATGAAGAACAACTTACAAAGACCTACTATACATGAATTACATAGCAAAGCTTTATAAGCAGCAGATGTTAACAAGTGACAACTAAGTCTCTAGCATTCCCTGACTATCATCCCTTAACCTGTTCATTATGAGGTTAAATCAAGAGTGTATGAATCTGCACGAACAAGTTTGTTTTCTCACAAATGATACAATAATATACTATTTTATTTCATCTATTTTAGCCAATCACCACAGTGTTTTTTGTCACTACTGTCACTTTTGTCTCTTGCAATAACATCCACATTCTCACTTTCAGATGAGTCAAACAATTCATTTCATAAAAGCTCTAAAACAGTTTCCCTGGCTAGTAATTTCAATCATAAAAAACACACATCTGTCCAATGTGTCTTACGTAGGTTTATATATTTATTCAGAGTAAAATGCATAAAAAAATTCAACATAATTACGTAACAAACTGCGACACAACACCAACAAGTTCCATGTAAACAAAACTGGAAGGAAGTTCATATCAGCTGTTTACAGCACATGGTATCTTGATAGAGGAGGGGGAGAATTTGCAGTTTTATTTTTATTGCTCAGTCCAATACTCTTTATTTCACTTTCTGATATTTTTTCAGAATTCTTAAATAAATTTGAAAAGGTTTGCAACTGTAACATGCAGCTAAGAATATATTTTTATAGCAACGAATATTTTTATTGCAAAAAAAAAATGATAAAACATATCGTCTAAAATATTTCTTTATGTACTCTTTAATCACTTGAATAAATTAAACTATTCAATAAAATGCAAGTTACCTGTCTGTTAATGCGGCAGTATTCTTGCAGTGTGTTAGCCCGTGTTGCAAAGTTATTTTCTGGTGCAGTATATGCGTAACACCTGATATTATCATCATGGTATGCACCTTTTTGGTCCCCTGAGTGGTCAGTATAGTTGGACATTTCTCGCACTTTCAGCGTCAATTTTGACTCCTCAGCAAATTCCAAAATGTCTGGAAATTATTTTATTATATGATCAATACGAGTACATTAATTAATATAACTTTATTATCTTGTAAACAAAAAAAAAGTGCGCATATACATATGTACAGAAAACTTTTACCATATATGGAATTCTTGCACTTTATCTTATGCAGAAATTACATGATTAAAACTAGACTATCTAATATACGGTCAGTATATAAAACTGTATACCATAAAGCAATGTGTTCCACAAAGCACTTCAGTGTTCCAATAAGAGACCAGAAAGAAAAATAAAAAAGAAATAAATAATTGAGACCAATTCTCGGTGCAGTTAATATGTCATGGATTTGAATAACAATCCAGTTTTCCAATTGTTCTCAAATCTATTGCCTTCCTGTGTTATTGCTGTTTCCTATTTGTGTTATTATATGAGTTTTTTTCTATGGAGAAAATAAAATTTAAAATTAAATCAAATTTAAGTGATGAACAAAGGCTTTCATGACCAGTCTAAAAATGTAAATCATTACATGTTATAAGGCCATGGTCGACTGTTTATAAATTTTCACCCTTAATGCAATGGATGAGGTTGTGGAGTAATCACGAGAAGCCATTGAGCTCAATAAGCGTTCTAACAATTTCAATATGTATGAGGAAGGTCTGGAGCTCAATATATCCAGCCTTGTATGTCGGGGTTGCAGTGACATCAATGTGAAGAGGCGACACTGAGAGTGGCTGAGATCTGGCCAAAAGTTTATGCAGGAAAGTTGTTGCCCTCAGCTGTAAGCACAACTTCACCCCATGAGCACAGCTGAAACGTTGAGCAGGGAATTAGCATACAACCGACCATGGTCTAATAGACTGGAATGTTTCACACTGAAATGAAACTAGTTCAGCATGCTAAAATATGCTTAAAATATCTCTAACTGATAATACTACTATTTTTCTCTACTAGAGTCTACATAAGTGCTAAATACAAATTAGTGCTCCATAACAAATTTCCCTTGTGAAAAGCGCTCTGCGACTCAAAAAATTCAGGAACTGCTGCTATACAGAATAAAAATAGAAATTGTATTAATATTTCACATAGGTTTTTGTTTGCATTCTTGTAACGGTAAATTTCAGACCACCTAATAACTTTAGGAAACACAAAGTATAAATAATAATAATAAACAAATTTTATTCATATACAAGGACGACGCAAGAACCAAGCGATTGAATTTGTGTCAAGGTCAGCTCAAGACGCCTGATGAACAGCTATTTTTAGATACATGACTTGTAACCGATGAGATAACGGGTCATACGATGTGACGTCAGAGACCCACCCAGCTACACATTTTCGCTGGAATGTAGATATAAAATTATACTCTCGTCAAAAATCGACGTCGAGACTTGAAGAAACAATAGTTTGACATCACGTGATTCCCTCTCTACTTCGGAAAATGAGACATTAAATTTCGCCCCAGTTTAAAATTACTCCTTGTGCCAGCCGGTCACAAATAAAAGTTCAGGAACAAAATCGCGGACGTCCGCACTTATAAAAAGTAAAAATGTGATTTCACAGAGTTTAAATGCTATTTAGATTGGAATAACTGTTATTTTGTTTAAAAGAAGAAGAAAAAACGGTGAAAGAAAGTGAAATGTAAGGTGTAAACGGGAGTGCGTGGTATAAGGAGAGTCGTTTGGGAGGATGGTCAGATAAGTAACAGACAAATATAAATAAAATCCAAATCCTATTTATTCCAAATAAAAATGGTCACCTAAATTACATATACGTATACAAAATATGAGCTCAAAAAGGGGAATCAAAAAATAAAAGAATGTACCGTGCACGTGTGTGTGTGTGTGTGTGTGTGTGTGTGTGTGTGTGGAGGTACCTAATTAATATCTAGAAGTGCTGGTTTGTGGGTTCATTGTTGATGATTTTGATAAATAATCTAATTGTCAGTTCTATTTGCGTTTATTAATAAAAGAAAAAAATTAATAATCATGCTAGATTGATGGTTCATGAATGAACAAATAACGTTTTCTTTGTGTTTTGAAGGGAAAGTTTAATGTATGATAGCTGATGAAAGTAATAAAAGGTAATATTATTTGTGAACAAATAATTAATTCATTTACAAAAAATAATCCTATTCTGTCTTCCGAATACGCCTAGAAAGGACCTTGGCTTAATTTCGGGTAAGTAAGAAGTAATACAGTTGGCAGAAATTATAGATGGCGACGCAAAAAATAGTCGCATAACAAAGATGAGTTTTAGTAAATAAATGTGAAGTAAAATAGTAAGACATAATTAATAACTTAACAATTGGCACTCGAACAAGTGGACGTTTACATAATTAAAATTATGTAAATATAGGCCTACTCGGAAGAACAGAATGATTATTTGAGGTAAAGATAAATGTACGAATGATATGGTAATAGTAATGTAAAGTGCAGAGGAGGTTAGGATTTGTTCATATTTATATGATAAGTAAAAAAATTAAGTATTAATTGATTAAAATGGCAGATAACGAAAGTAGTTTTACCGAATCGGTAGAATTGAGCAATGTAGAAGCAGAGTCCACTCCAATAACAAATAGAGTAAGACAGTTGTTGATGGACGATATGTTTAACCTAATAAGAACAATGTCCGAAAATATAAATAGTAATCTAAATGAATTGAAAGAACAAAATAAAGAACAAAAGATTGACTCTGATGTTAAATATGAAAAAATAAATAGTCGTTTTGATGAAGTAAACACGAAAATGAATGATCAAATTAATGAGATTAGAAACGAGATAAAACAGCAAAATTTTAATTTTAATAAGCATTGATACACGTTGTGATAGTATGAAAGAACAATTAATAGAATCAATAAGTAACAATTTTAAGGAGAAGATTAACGAAATGAACAAAAATTTAGAAAAGAAATTAAATCAGATAATGAATAAGAAGGTAAGTGACAGTGTTGGAGAGATATGACAAATAATAATAATGGTAAAATAGTGGAAGTGGTAGCGTTAGAGAATAAAATATTGAATAGTGATGATAATTATGAGATTATAGTGGGGGTAGAAAGTGGTGAAGAGACCGATCAATTAAACGAAAATAAAGACGATCAGGTAATATATAATACGGTAAGTAGGGGTGAGAAAAATGATGATATAATTAAAAATGTGATGTTAGAGAGTAAGGTTGTGAATATTGAGAGTGCTGATGAAGTTTTAGTGAAAGTAGAAGTATATAATGGAGTGATAGAGAGTGTTTATGAGTTAGAGAGAGAGAGAGAGAGTAGAGAGAGGTTACAGGTAGAGGGGTTGCAGGGGGTAGATTTTCCATGTGTTTATTGTGAACCAAGGTGTTCACTGTTGTTGAAGGGCGAATTTCCCTTAGTGGAAGACATGAGGTCTTCAAGTTGTTCCCTGAATTTTTGTGAGGTTCCTGGAAGAACCAGGAGGTGTTTTAATGTAGCAGTCCCCTCTGCATGGATGAGTAGAGAAAGTGTGAAATGGCGTTATGATGAGAGATATTTAGAGAGAGAGAGAGAGAGAGAGTTGTATTTTGATGGGGAGATAGAGTTGTTTGAGGTTAGTAGGAGTTATAAAGAATTAGTAGAAAGGTTAGATATAGAGAGAGCTGATAATTATATTGAGTACTTACCTTGTGACGTAATTAATGCAGCAGTAGATGGTGATAATGTTAATGATAGTGTAACTTACCTGATTGTGACAGATCATACTAAGGGCGACTTGAATATACTCAATGGTGACAAGTTATATGATTTAATAATATGGAATAATCCTGTTGATATTGTGGAAAAATATGAGAAGTTAAATAGTCATGATGTTGATAGAGATAATATTATGTATTTAATAAAAAATGATTTGTGTAGACGTAAGACCAGACTATTATTCGATGATGGAGGGTAAATATTTTATTGTTCATGAACATTTAATTATGTGAGTAGTGATTTTGAAGTGGACTGTATTATGAAATGATTTGTGGTAAACTATAACGAATAATAATTTGGATTGTATATACTTTTGTGTTGATGTTAAATGTAACGATGTTGCAAGGTGAAGTATGCTTAACTTTGTGAATTTTGTTAAAGTAATTAAATGTGGTTGATGGAATAGTTGAAATAATTTGAAAGGAGATAATAAATGAAATGTTGTATAAGATGAATGTTGATAACAAATTAAAATTTTGGAAAATTTAATGGTGTAATAAGTGATGAATAATTGATGGTTGATTAGTAAAAAGATACAATTGAAACTAAAGTGTGATATTTATAATTTTATACGCAAATTTAAAGGTGAATGGTTTATATTGATGTAATAATCGCAATGTTAAGTATGAGTGTATTATGTTTTATTATGTTAGTGTGCAGGAATCTTAAACATGAATTATATGTTTTTAAATAGATTCCCCACTTTTGGGCGGTCCCGGCGTTACCAGCCCAGACCGTGTTTTTGGATGACAATCAGCTGTGGGCAGAATTATTGTAAAACTGACCATGGTTGATTGCCTTTGAATTGGTATAATGTAGAAATTAACAGGGGGTTTTCATCAGGGGAATCTACACAACTATGGAACAGCGGCTATCATCGAAGGGGGTGATAGTGCCGTGTTAAGGGCGTATGAATCATTATAGTAGGATTACTGGTGTCCTCGGACATCAGTAATGCTGAATTTTTATATAACGCTGAAGCAAGAACGGTGTAGGCAGCGTTTGCACCCTAATAAAATTCAGTTCTTGTGGACGCAAATGGGCACTACAGTCCAACATCAGTAAACAATAGAGTGTGTGGAAAGGAGCTGGCCGTTACAAGCCAGGGGCATAAATACAGTATTTATGCACAAGGTAAGTACCTTACACGGTTTACCCGTGAGCCTATTTACCTAATTGTAACTGGGTTATGGGGGGGATATTAGGTATTGATGGAGAAGGAGGTTGCTAAATTATTAGTAACGAATTAGTGAATATTAAATAAATTGTGTTGATGAAGTAGAAGGTGTAGTTGATCTGATGAGATAACTAAATGATTTTGTATTGAGTTAAGAAGTATTATGATAATTGAAGATTATTAACAATTTTAAGTAGATAATTTGTTCTGATGTAGTTGATTTAAATGTGTTTTATTCTATATAAGAATTTTATTAATGAATTTAATTGAAATATGAATTATATAATGGGAGGTATTTGTAATATTGTAATGGGGAATGTTTATTTAAATTCTGATAGAATCAGAGATATATTTTGAATTTTGGGAATAAGAATTAACAAGCGAAGGGCGTTCAGAATGTTAGTACGGAAGTTTAAAAAATGTTTTATATCATATTATGTTATGTTAACTATGTATACAGATATATGTTAGAGGTTAAAAGGAAAAAACCAGTGCTTCTTAACGCAAACCAGCGCACAACTAAGGGGAAACAGATCAGTTAGGGATATGGTATTATACAAGGCCACTATTTGATTTTTGATTTGATGTTTCAGTGTCTGGTGATGCTGTGGCGGCAGTCCTGTGCTGGCCAGCGCATCAGAGCAGGAGCGTCAAGTGCCTGTCTGGCCTTGCGGTGTTAGGATCTCGAGAGACAAGTCCAGTAAGGTCATTCAGGTGCGGTCACAGTCACTGGACCAGGGGGTAAGTTAACTATTTTTTTTAATAAAACATAAAGGGGGTTGTGGCGACATATCCTGGCTGATCCCTTTAGGAAGTATGAGAGTGTCAATGAGAGTTTTTATGCTTCAGCATAAAACCTCTCATTGAGGGGGTATTGTAACGGTACATTTCAGACCACCTAATAATTTTGGGAAACACAAAGTATAAATAATAATAAACAAATTTTATTCATATACAAGGACGACGCAAGAACCAAGCGATTGAATTTGTGTCAAGGTCAGCTCAAGACGCCTGATGAACAGCTATTTTTAGATACATGACTTGTAACCGATGAGATAACGGGTCATATGATGTGACATCAGAGACCCACCCAGCTACATATTTTCACTGGAATGTAGATATAAAATTATACTCTCGTCAAAAATCGACGTCGAGACTCGAAGAAACAATAGTTTGACATCACGTGATTCCCTCTCTACTTCGGAAAATGAGACATTAAATTTCGCCCAAGTTTAAAATTACTCCTTGTGCCGGCCGGTCACAAATAAAAGTTCAGGAACAAAATCGCGGACGTCCACACTTATAAAAAGTAAAAAAGTGAATTCACAGAGTTTAAATGCTATTTAGATTGGAATAACTGTTATTTTGTTTAAAAGAAGAAGAAAAAACGGTGAAAGAAAGTGAAATGTAAGGTGTAAACGGGAGTGCGTGTTATAAGGAGAGTCGTTTGGGAGGATGGTCAGATAAGTAACAGACAAATATAAATAAAATCCAAATCCTATTTATTCCAAATAAAAATGGTCATCTAAATTACATATACATATAAAAAATATGAGCTCAAAAAGGGGAATCAAAAAATAAAAGAATGTACCGTGTGAAACTGCGTGAGAGTGTGTGTGTGTGTGTGTGTGTGGAGGTACCTAATTAATATCCAGAAGTGCTGGTTTGTGGGTTCACTGTTGATGATTTTGATAAATAATCTAATTGTCAGTTCTATTTGCGTTTATTAATAAAAGAAAAAATTTAATAATCATGCTACATTGATGGTTCATGAATGAACAAATAACGTTTTCTTTGTGTTTTGAAGGGAAAGTTTAATGTATGATAGCTGATGAAAGTAATAAAAGGTAATATTATTTGTGAACAAATAATTAATTCATTTACAAAAAATAATCCTAGTCTGTCTTCCGAATATGCCTAGAAAGGACCTTGGCTTAATTTCGGGTAAGTAAGAAGTAATACAGTTGGCAGAAATTAAAGATGGCGACGCAAAAAATAGTTGCAAAACAAAGATAAGTTTTAGTAAATAAATGTGAAGTAAAATAGTAAGACATAATTAATAACTTAACATTCTTCAGACTTGACCACAACTATCTTAAACTTTTGTTGTCCTTGTGCAACCCAACAAAGAAATGTTTTTATACAATCCTACAGTCTTTTCTTCTCACTAGTATATAAAACGACATACTTTGTTTTTCCCTGATTGATCTGGAGATGCATTCTTTTTGCAGCTTTCTCCAATTTCACAAAGTATCCCATCATAGCTGCTTTTGTTTTTCTTATAATGTTGAGAGCAAAATAAATGCAAATAAAAACAAAATAAATGAAGAACTTGTATCCTAAAACCACTTCACAAATGTATGAATAATTTTAAAAGCTTGGGAACCATTCCTCTGTGTTGGGACAAGATAATGAACATCACAATCAGGGATATTAGAATCTAAATGACGGGCTTTTGCCATTACAGAACAATTATGAGTGACGCGTTGGCCACCCAAACAATTGGTAACCATCTTCAGGCTAACTATAAAATAATCTCTCTCCTCTGGCTCTACGGTCCCTGTAGAACCCTGGCCAGCTCAATGAATCTCCTCCATTCTTCTCTGTTTAGAGCCTTACTCCTCCAACCTGCCACTTGCATCTCCCTCAAATCCCCTTTCACATTTCACACCATCTCCTCCTCAGACATCCTCTCCTTCGGCTTCCTTTCCAATGCCATTTTTGGGACTTCGATCACTTCTCATTCTCACCATGTGCCCTAAACATCTCAACCTTTGTGCCTTCACTGCCACAACTATGTCCACGTCTCCATAAAGGACTCTTAGCTCCCGATTCCTTCATATCCTACACATCTTTCCATCCCACACTGATCCATAAATTCCTCTCAAAAACACCAATATTTTTCATATCTTCCAACTTCAGCACTCATGTCTCGCTTGCATATATGTTACTATAGGTCTGATTACTGTAGTGTATATTTTCTTTTTGACATTTTTTGATACATTCCTGGATTGGAATATATTTTTTAATGCATAGTCGCTTGTTTCCTGCTGCTATTCTTGCTTTGATTTCTTCACTTGTTTCATTATTCCCTGTAATTTAACTATAAAATAATACATGATTAATATAAGTAATACTCTACTGACGAGTAATATAGTCAAAAGAAAAAAAAAGGTTCACATAGTATATGATCAAAAGACTAAGTATTAAAAATTAAATAATTACTAAGTAAACATACAACGCTCACAATATAACAGAGACACAATTGCAAGAACACTTTCACACTACCTATGTTAAAAAATCACTGTGATAGAGGCACAACTAGCCCAATCCAAAAAGTCACTCTTATAATTTTTCTGTGATGGCAAAAGTCCGTCATTTAGTTTCTAATGTCTATAATCCATCACAGCCATCTTTTAGAGAAGACTACAATTTGGTGCTGCATGAAGGACTGACTTCCAATCAACTATAATGTGGGACTTAGCATAATAAGCTTCTAGGTCACGCAGTAGTAACAGTTCTTCCTCGCCCCTCGTCCACCAGCGTTGTCGCACGTTACACTTGGTTATGCGTATACATCGGGGGGAGGGGGGTCTGTTACAAACACTTCACATTCCATTAACAAGTCATTCCACTTGCTACAGGTTAACCATCTCCGTCTTATCAACATTACCCACGTACATATTCAGTAGTTCTAAGATTACGCATTTAAAATTGAATTTTCCATGCGAAATACGAGTGCTCAATTGCTAAATAAAAATGAAATAAAAAATGCACCAAAAATATATCAAATAGCCTACGAAATGGGTCATGAGGTTGTACCCCTTCCACCTTATCATGCCCATTACAACCCAACTGAGTTGGTGTAACCAATAGCTAAAGTACCGGTTAAAGACTGAAGAAAATGTGTCCAACGTTTCAAAGAGCTTGAAAAGGACGATTACAAGAAAAAATGTCCTCGAGACTTAGCTATAGAACCTATGGCGATTCCAGTGATGGAAAAATGTTCAGAAGTAAATTTTTGTGTCTATTTTGTATTACAATATGTATAATTGTTTTTACCAAATTTGTTTAAAAATTAAGTGTTTTATTAGATTAAATAACATATAATGTAAATTACTGTTCTAAGAACAAATAAAATGTAAAGAGAACTGTCATATTAATAAAGAATAAAGAAAATAATTACTTACAAAATTGAAAACATAACACAAAAATAGGCCTATATAAAGAAAGAAAAAACAGCACAAAGGAGAGGATTTATTTCTTTATTTCTCTCTTCGTTCGTAGTAGCTCACCGATGTACTGTCTGGCCACGACTGGATGATCGAGGCTGCTCTCCCCCACCACGCGGCCGCTTGTTAAGCGAGGTAGGGTGAAATTGTAGCGGGTCAAATTTTGGGTAATTTTATTTGTAACAGTTAGGGGCATATGTATTTTTATGTATTTCATTTTGGGCGGACTTTTCATAAAATCATTGTGCAACCGAATTCATTTCATTTATAACGGACCACGTGTTAACAGAACGGTGTTGAGCAAGATTGGTTGAGACAAAGGCGATACGCAAATTCCAATTGTGCAACGCAACGAGCAAAGAATTCACCTCCACCAAAATTCTAAGAACTCTGTACTTGTGTGTCAACGCTCAAGCGCAACTACACCCGCACGCGCTCAAAGAACGCTCTTGACAAAAAATCAAGATGGCTAGAGAGGATGATATTCATCGCCTTCTACAAGACGTTCCGGAAAGGCTGTTTAAGTCCCACCCACTTTAATGACGTCCGCCAATGCCTAGATGAGATCACGTACAATGTTAACCAAAAAACCTACATACATCACATAGGACTAAGCTACAGTGACGTAAGATACGATCATGAGGCATTGGAGTTTCCGCCCTGCCTGAGTGTTTTGGAGGGAGGCATGTTGGTAACGCTCTCCCCAGTCGACTAACAACCTACGCTACGCGTGGCCGCCAGCAGTGTTGTGCCCGGGCAAAATTTCCGTATTTCTTCTTAAGTCGGCCGACTAACTAACTATGTGAGTTCCCAAAAACATATACAACAGTGCCTGTAGTGACGATGAATACCGATTGATCGTGATTAAATGCTACATGCTGGAAAAAAGCCGGAGAATGAAAGACTTTGTTAAACGCAAAACGTGGTCGGGTAATACGACGCAACACACGTAATGTTGCACACTAAAGACTTATAACGTTAATTTTACACAACAAGGGGGTGTTTTTATATGAGTTTTTATATGAGGGGTTTTTAGAATGTGAGTAGTGCGTGTGCAGGCTGGGCTATTTTAAAATACGTAAGTAGTAGAAGTTAAGTATAGTACGTAAGCTGTAGGAGTTGCACAATTCCTAAAACATGTAAACCTATAAGTATGAAATTGGAAGTTTTACAAATGGAAAACTTATGAAGTCAATATTTCTGGTTAATAAACAAAAAAATAATTTCTCTTCCAAAAAATTGAGAGTTAGTTTCTTTCAAAACCTTAGTTCGTTTTATGTACTGTCATAGTTCGTCAAACGAAATGGGTGTACCTCCACTACTCGATCCGGCCAGATCCAAGTTGAAAGGTAAGTGGGAGTTGTAATTTGAATAAAATAGAATTTTACCAAAGAAAAAAAGAAAGTTACAAAATATGTGTACTAGCCGTT
Source organism: Magicicada septendecula (assembly GCA_034769895.1). Taxonomy (NCBI): domain Eukaryota; kingdom Metazoa; phylum Arthropoda; class Insecta; order Hemiptera; family Cicadidae; genus Magicicada; species Magicicada septendecula. The sequence continues at coordinate 62,325,190 of CM068375.1, forward strand.
TGGTTTACCCCCACTTAGACTACCGTAGTACCCAGCCATGCTTCTCCCATCTTACACAATGCTCAATCATCGAATCACGCCCAGACAGTAGTAGCATGAGGTGTGTGTTATGTCTATTGTACAAGAATGCGCTGACGTTTGTTTTGTTTGTCTTCGTAGTGTAACGTGGCTGTGAGTGTGAGTGTAGCGGGTGAGTGAAGTGACATGGTAATACCGCAGTGACCTTGAAGCTTATTATGATACGTCTCACACAATAGGAAAACAATCCCGAAACTCAGCAAACTCAGTTGAATAGCTTTTCGAATGAGCAGTGGAGCACACTATGACAGCTTCATATATCTGTAAAAAAGTATCTGAAAACATACTGTTTGAATACTTGCTGATTAATACACTTTGAACTGTACCAGTTTTTGTGTTGACTGCAACAACAGATGTAGTTCTGTCTTGTTCTGCTTTCAGTGAAAGTGGTTTTGACAACTGCTTCTTTACAACATACGGGAGTAGTTCTCCTTTCAGTGTTGTGAAATTTCTGCACATAAAAATTTGTACAGATTATATTATACTTCTCTATAGTTAATAGTTACTGTACACTACAATCTTTCAAGCTATGATTCGATGGCATATTATTATTATTAGTAAGCATTATTGTCTTTTTTATAAGCATGTGGAATCCCTTAATATCAGCCCCAGACAAACTTCTTGGCAGTTAAGCACAGGGAAATTTACAATTAACTAAACATTTTTCAACTTAATACATTATTTGTCATGTTGATTACGTTATGATAATTGTTTAGACAATATCTTTGTTTTCTTTTTTTGTTTGATAGATAGTTTAAATACTAATATTTATTTTCATTGACTTGAGCAGTGCCAACTCATTCTGCAGTCCTTAAGTGCCAAGCTGGTTTCTCACTTAACAACTCAAATTTTAAAAAAATGCAATAACAAAATTTTAAGTTTGAAGATAAGTGCATGAAATTTTCAAGTTTCCTAAAATACAAATTCCAAAGTTATTTTCTCATTTTTTTTTGTAAAGATGTAAAAAATATAAATTTTGCAAAACATACACACACACACAGCAAACATTTCTGTATTTCACAATGAAAATATGTACAACTCTATGATTACAGCTGAAAAATAGTAAATTCAAAAAGTCAAATACCCTTTCTTCAAATCTATACATACTTTTTATATACTATTTATACATCTACAGCTATCATAGTTACTATTTTTCAGTTTGGTATTTTCTTTAGTATCACTCACTAATCACTCCAGTGGTTTTCAACTTAAAAGCACCTATGGGCCACATTTAAACTCAGAAACCCACTGGCAGGCTGCATCCTAAATTAAAGTTTTACGACAAATAATGTAAAAATAAACCAGAAAAGTTTTCTGATGTTAAATAAATGAAAGGAGACAATTTATGCATTTAACACATCTTGCTATTGAACATACTTATTATGTCAGTACAATAATGAAGATATAAGAAAAGTATTAAACGTTTTACATGTACACAAAATCTTCAATACGAAACTGAAATCTCGTACTGTACATTTATTTGTGAAACATTTTTTTATACGTTACTCCTATGAAACACCATTCACATAGGATCTGACTACAACCCTTCTAAGTTAAAAGAATATTTTATTACTTGTTTACTTACTGAAGTAAATAGAGTAATTATTAAACTGGTTTTCCAACATAAGGTTGTGGGCTGAGAGTTTGAGCATTGCTATTAGTCAGTCATAGTTATTAATATTCTGGTTTGCTGGCTATAAGGCCGTGGTCCGATGGATGGGCGTAACTTGGGGCCTAACTTTAGGAGGGCAGGGTAAAGCTTCATAAATTCAAGTGTGTAGTGAGACCATCTATGTAATAAAATTAATAAAATATATTATATATACAAAAGTAGAAAGTTTAGTAATAATTCTTAGTTAGTAAACGAGGGACAATTTCATTTTTTAATGATGAACAAACCTTTCTTCATAAGTTGTACTTCCAGTTATGTTTACCTAGAACAAATGTACTGTAGGCCTATAAACATAAATAATTTTTTCCAATTCTTATACCCAGTGTTCGTAAACGCATCCTCTCCCTTAGGCACACTGTCACAAAATGCTTGGCAGTAGTAGCAGTAAGCGAATCAGTCACAACACAAAGAAATTTTCAAATTCCCAGTCAGGCAATTTTCAAAGAAATTAAGGAGTATTACTCCTTTGCGTTTCTTATCTCCCATTTCTCAGAACTTAGGAACACAAAAAACCAAAATAATCACAACAATAACGAATTAAGAAAGAGTCAAGCGATGTAATGGACTACGTACACGACCGAGTAACCGACCTCACTTGTATCAGTAATCATTAACAAATAACAATTCCAAACGACCGTCTGTTAAGATTCGTGAACAAAGCCATCGACGTCTTTGTTCATGTCTCTTACCCGTACCATACCGCTCTCTTTTACACTGGCCTGTAGTGTTTGCGAAATCTCCTGAACTGAAAACAGCGATAATTTCGAATCAAACAGTAAACAATCTGAGCACAGAGATGACGACTCAGAAGAATATGTGTGAAAAAGAGAGGAAAGTAAAGAGAACAAATTCTTAGAAGTACAGCTGCATTTATTATTTCATTACGGTGTTCCAAAACAAGTCTTTGTGTAAAAGGCACGCATTGTATTCCAGTTAATTAGGTCTCTAGCATTTTTTTTTCGAACAGAAATATTATTTTGATGTATATCATTCAAATCTGTCAAACATTCCCCATACAAGTTTCTTCGAAAGAAATAAGAATAATAAATTTATGGCAACTAGTCGAGACGTTGATAAATAGTGCTTACTGTGCTCGAAAGCAAAGAAACTGTCTCCTGTTTGACTATTTGTCAGTTTTTATTTATAACAACCGGAAACAAAATTTTATAATGCTCGGAACATGGGGGGGGGGGGAGTGCCCCCTTGCCACTCCCAAGTTATGCCTATGGTCCAATGTTAACTGTTACAAACATTTCGGCCGTACTGTGGTTCACTGACTGTGAGATCTGTGTCGGTGTTCAGTCCTTTCGCACTGAAGTTGGCCACTGATGGAGCAGCCGAAATGTTCGCATCAGTTTGCATTAGACCATGGCCTTATAGCCTGGCAACCCACAATATTAATAAGTATGACACCGGCCATGAAAGCCTTAACCGTTTTTGAACAAATATTGCTGAAATAATTTTAACACAACATTACAGCATGCCCAACAAATGAACTCTCAAAATACAAACAGCAACAGCCTATCCAGTCACATATTAAACCAGTGGCTCTTGGACAAAGAAGATAAAACTTTTGTGGAGAATAGAAGAATAATCCTGCTATAAAAAGCTATATAATCTGTTAATACTGAACTGAAATAGTACTTTCCCAATAATGATGGAAACTCAATTTTCGATGTTTTGAGTATGTGATAGTATTGTTATGTCACACAATGAAGAAGGAGTGTACCGATTGTAAATGATTTTATTGCTGAATGTAATGAGAAAATACAGATGTATTAAAACGCAAGGTTACATAAGAATGTTCTAGTGAAACGTTATTAATGGAACTTAATGAAAAAGTGAACCTTAATGGAACTATATATAAACCTAACCTTGAAATCAATCAAAAACTGTTTTTTCCCCAAACGTGTTGTGATTAAAACAAGTACATATCTGTATCGTAACCATGTACACGGTATACATACACATTATGAAAACATTGTAAATGTAGTACAGGACCAGGGAAAAGCGACAACCACAAATAGATTTTGGTGATAAAAAGAAATAGATGCCTGAAACTTACTGTTCAAAGTATAAAGTGAGTTTTGTCAGAAAAAGGCATACATGTATAGCCTTACGATGAATTGAGTTTTTTTGGGGTGTTACACAAAAATTTAATATTATTTTTAATGAGTACTGGTTTTCCCAAGTTGTCTTAATTTGTCTGTTAACCTAACAACACCAACTTTTGTTACCATAGGTGCAGGTTTAACTAAGAATATAAACAGAAACATTTTGAGTACGTGATAAAAAAAATATATGACAATGAAAGATATTATAACCAAAAACAACCAATTTTATAATATAAAACACTATTATTTTACCAAAATTATATTTGATAATGACTACATATTGATACCGAATATCACATAATCGAAATAACAAAAACTTAAAGCATGTACGGTTATTATGAATGTACCAATCTTGTTTATAATGGCATATAAAACAATGTACTCTGTCATGGCCGGAATATTAAATGTGGGAAAGTTGCGTCTGAGGCCGAAGTGGCAGTTGAGTGGAATGTGATCTGCATCGTGTGAGCAAACTTACATGATGAGTGTGAATTTAAATTTGTGTGAGTGTAATCTGCATCGTGTGAGTGTAAATTTTGAACTTTGTAGCAAAATTTACAAAGGTCTTGTTACAGTTCGTTGTTAGTGACGATTTTTGTAGTGCAGTAGTGCTGTTGAATGTTATAGTTTATAACACTACAGTGTTGTTAGTGTTTGTTGTGTGTGTTTTTTAAGTTGATTTCAAACACGTGTTGGTCAACCCACGTACTTATTGAAACATAACCTAAACTAAAATTTGCACGTGTTTATAAAGCTTAACTAGGATAGGTGCTTCGTAGAATTTTCAACTTACAGGAACCTTCCAAAATTAATTTATAACAAAACATTAGTAGACAGAAATAATAAAGTGTTCATAATTCATTTAGTGTAGATTTGTCAGTGATAATACCACTTAAGTGTTGTGTTCCTGATTGTAAAAAGTAATTACAAATCCGAAGATTTTATGAACTTATGTGCAAGGTATATTTTATTTTTACCAAATTTTCAACTTTTGGTTTTGTTGACAGTAATGAAAATTTATGAGACACAACTATTATAATTAAATGGTGTTCTAAGACATTCCGAATTTCATTTCTGTACACAAAGTAATTGACATTTTTAGAAATAGAATACATGATACATATAATAATAAAAGTGCAGCATTGATTTTTCATTTATTGTTATTATTGTCTGAAAGTAGTGCATTGTTAGTTTTCATCATCTAAACAGTAAATGGTGAATAATGTTAAGTAGGCCTATAACCATTGTGTAATAAAATAGCTAAAGTGAACATGTCTGATTCTGATTTAATTTCGTAGTATTAATAAAATCATGAGTAGGCCTACTTATAGCTAAACCTTAATTATAGGTCTGTGCGCACTATACTATAGGTTTAAGTTGATGAAATTTGTGAATTAGTGTTAGGCCTAATGAATCAATTTTGTTTGAATTATTGAATTCGTATCATATGAATGAGGTACTTATTATATTTCTTAAATAATATAACAATATTTTGCATAATAAACTTTTAATTTGCAAAAAACAAAGAATTATAAAACTGCTGTTAACCGGCAATTAAAAATGATACGATTTGATTATTGAAATACATAAATTAAGAGATCGTCTAGCGGGCCTCAAATATCAGCTGGTTCCAGTATTGCCACGTTTAATTTACCGGCCTTCTACTAGAGCCGGCCATGACTCTGTTAATTACTGAACTACAATTGGTGGCTGATTGACTCGGCTGAGGTACATTTAACACAGGCCACAGGGCTGATGGAATTATCTCGTGGCACTGATAGTGTTTACTCACCTGCAGACAACCACAGACTGAAATAGTATGATCATTATATTATTAAGCCTACAAACAGCAACTACAATTTCTGTAGTCGGAAAAGACATTTCACCATTATGCATGCCTAAAGTAAAAAATTTCTGAAATTTTTATTTACAGTCAGAATGTCACTTATAATTAAATTAAAGATAGCACTCAGGAGAATTCATTAAAGGTATAAATGTGCATGTACTGTAAGGTGTGAAACATTCTAACTTAATAAATAAAATTTGTATGTGGAAGGATAGAACATTATTACAAGGACATGTATTACAAAATATATATAACACCACCAATGCTGTAAATTATATACAAAACACACTTCACGATATAAGTTTTTAGAGCAAAACAAAAAAATCTGCAAAAATTGTTGAAAGTTTCAACAAAGTTGCAAATACTTATTACAACTGTACTACCACAAACACAGTCACTGTAACTCATGCTTTACGTGTTAATTTTTTTTTCGCGCTTTGCACAAATACTTATTGGTTATATTTTGTTAAAAATAATAAAATAAAGACAGTTAAAAAAACACATAGAAAACACTCTAAACAAACAAACTACATAAAACATAACCGAAAATCCAGCCCCAGTCACTCATCACTTACTTGTTCAAATTTTCATGTTTTCACACTTCATCTCAGTAAACATACCATAATTACTTGGAAATATTAAAACACACAATAAAAACACTTAAAAAGGCAACATAACCAAATAGACTTCACAGTACATACGTAAAACACAACCAACAAAATTCGTTTACTGGTACTAATTTTGGAGTAATTTTCAAGCAAAACTAACAGAAACAAATTATTGTATTATAATTTATATAATCATTCCAAATCAAATCATCCAGCCAGAAAAAAATTTTACACCCCACCCTCTCAGATTTTCATGGAATTTTTTACAGCATCTATGGACAAATATAACAACCCGTATTTTTCATTTTTACCAAATTCGCTTTAGTTTTTTTAAACGATTTTTTGAAAAAAACGTCCATTTTTAGCCAATTTGTTAGTCGCGGCGCGAGATCTAAAGGACACTTTTCAATAAAAACTCTACTTTGTAACGAATAGACTGGTGTGTCTCTGTAAAATGTGTACCAGTTTTATATTTGTGTAGTGTTAGTGCGTTCGTCTCGCACTGGGGTCGTTACATCTATTTTGCGCTAACGATGTCCGTAGCGTTGCGGTAATTACCAGTACAACACAGCAGTAACCTTACCTGTTCTTATATAGGGGTGTGTTAATGTTTATTCATGTTAATGTGTTTATTTGGGGTGGCGCCAAATTGTTTATTGAAACAATTAAACTTATTAATTATTATCTTAATATGGTGTGCTCAGCTATGACGGTCGGGGCATTCAAATAATTCCTGCTCGCTCAGCCTTCTGAATCGTGTAGGTAGTTGTACAAATGGCAACTTGAGCGCTGATCGTCAAACCTAGCTTTCGTAAACGAACACAAGTAATATAATGCACTCCCTATGAAATAATAACAACGGTTACTCCCTGTACTAGTTATTTTAATGTTTGATAAGTAATATTTTCAATTCTGACAATTAAATTATATTAGTTGATTAACAACTTTGCACTGACTTTTTACATGAAACAATTATTCTCAGGATGACGAATCGATTAAGGAACGATATATTCACAGCAGCATGGCTACGGAACGTTTAGTTATTATAACTATTTTCGGTCCAAAATCGGGGGATTCTTTTGATTATAAGGCAAAGAATTCCTATGATTACAATAAAAGTACTTTACCTTACTCTAAGTGTACATAAATAATAAGGTGTGTGGTTACAATCTGTTCTGTAGTGTCGTTAAATGTGTTTGGAAAGTTCGTATTCAAATAATAGGTTATAATTTATGTTAACAAATTTTCAGTGTGTTTATTTTTCTTAATTAATCTTTGAAAGAGAATATTCGGCTTATAGTGAGATCAAATTACTTTTAGTAAAATTTAGAGTGATTTTATGTTTGGAAATAAGGTAATTCAATGGTACTTAACACATCAGCATGACTTGGTGTTATCGTTCATTGGGTCGGAAGAGAATTGGGCTGCAATAGTTTCTATTTTCATTAATCTTGGGACTTAAGTAGGTCAGGCGTCCTTTTCATATAGGATGTGGTCATATTTTTCTTTTATTTTCTGTTTTATGGTCCTTGGTCTTTAGTTGACTGCTCCAATGGTTCGTCTGCTTCTTATTCAGTCATGGTTTTGAATTTCGTTCACTGTTTTACATTATTTAATAAAAATTCGGTCTTCCAAAATTCGGCTTCTGTCCTGGTAGAATGACGCTTTACGAGTAACGATATTCAACGGTAATTTTCGCCACCAATGTCTGTTTCTATGGTTACCAATGAATTCTGATTGGCTTAGATTGATATAAATCCATTGTTATCAAATTTTGAATTCTTTTCAAAATCCTAGTATATCTTCTGATTGCTGTTATTCCTCTATTTTCCCTCCTAAACATTAAATATTGTCACTATAGTATGTATTTCCTTTCATAGATTAATTTGATACCCCTCAAGTTTGGGTTATCTTAGGTTTTATGTTTTTACAATTATTTTAATACTTGTTAATTACATTTCTTTTTGAATTCAAATGCTTATTATAATATTTTGTCTTAAAAATGATTTACAATTTATCCTTGGTGAGTCATTCGCCTCGGATTTACTAATTTCTTTGTTAATTTGTTATAATTTGTAGTTGTTTGTTCTGACAGTTTAGGCATTCTCATAGGCCTAAGTAGCCATTATGGTATTTGACTTATTTCATTCAAATTACATTTCCTTTTAGCCTAATGGGCTTTATTTTGTTATTATAATTGGTTGTGTTGTGTTTTGGGTCTGTTTATGTGTTATTATTTTGTCACTATTATTTTATACATAATTGTTTACTATCTGGTTTCCTTGTTTTCTAGGTCATGCATTTCTTAACTTTTTTACTTATTTAATTTGCCAATAATAACAATGTGGCTATTATTTACTATTTATTGATCTTATTAAATACAATATCTAGGCCTATGGTCTGTATAATTCTTCCAGCCATATCCTATTCATAAACTTGCTTAAATAATTATTTAACTATTATTTGCTAATCTTTATTTACAATTCATCTTATTTTATATCATTTTTTGTGTGATAAACAACATCACTTTTTATGAACTTAATAACGATCCCTTATAACATGGGTGTTTATTGATTTGTTTTAACTCTTTAATTTTTTAAACAATCTTTACTTTCCCTCCATGTTAACACTATCTGATTTTCCTTTCAGGGTATTCTCCCTTTTAATTATAATTGCATTCATTTAAATTTAACAATAACATTCTTTCTTAACTAAATACTGTCTTCATCACTTTTCAGCGTTCATTATACCTTAATTAACTGTTTATACTTACTACTATTCTTAAGTACTAATATTCTCCACTTTTAATCATTTAGTGTTTCATTTGGATTTATTAAGTGTTTATGCTTTCATCATTCCACTATTTTTCCCTATGTTAACATTCTTTATTTTACATTATTCTCATTTAATCATCACCTTCACTTTTAAATTATTTAATTGATATGAAACTTAATTTTTCCTTGCCCAGGCAGCATGAATATTTTGAATACTTTTTTGGATAGTCTGAAAAGCATTTGGCCCACCTATGCTCTGTATGACGATGGTTGGCGTGTGGACCCTTAGCCTACCTGCTGCCTCTCCCCCATTGTAATACTTCCGCCCGGGCTCGACAGCAGCAAATTGCCGCATGAGTCACCTCACTGTGCGTCCAGTATGAAACAATTTTTTTTTTTTGCCTCGCCCAATACTGGTAAAATTTTGTCATATTTGAAATCAGCGAAATAATACAATGAAAATGACACCAAACATGACTAAGGAATATTAAAAATTGGGCGTTATAAAGCACTATGCACTGAAGATGTGTATTAAAGTAGTTGTTGAGCTTTTACCTTGAAACACCTTAAAATTTAATATTTTTAGGTGCGTCCTCACTGTGGACGCACAGCGAGGTGACTCACGTGGCAATTAGCTGCTGTCGAGCCCAGGCGGAAGTATTACAATGGGGGAGAGGCAGCAGGTAAGCCAAGGGTCCACACGCCAACCATCGTCATACAGGCATAAGCACTTAATTCAGGTACATCTATGCAGCAAATTATGTTTGTAAAAGGGAACCAGCACTTATCCTCTCTCCCAATATTTCTGTGTTCTGGTCAAAAAAATGTTTTTGATGGCCAGTGAGGATGCATAAAATTGATGTAGGTATCTTGGTTGTCATCACCTAGCTCCAAAATTAGTTCAATATAACACTTTTCTTTATATTGTAAAGAATAGTTATTATATTGTAAAGAATATAATAGTTGTTATTATACTGTAAAAAATAGTTTTCTTTATATAGTTATTACAATAATCAACTAAATGCTATGCAACTCACCGTCTGTGGCTTTAGTAAATGTCTTTTTATTTCTTTTATGAATTTGCTAACTGCTATAATTTTTATTGTTCGACTAAGCTTTTCGTCATCACTGACATCTTCAGGTCTTAAACAACCTGAAGGTCTTAGGCTGTTTAAGACCTGAAGATATCAGTGATGACGAAAAGCTTAGTCGAACAATAAAAATTATAGCAGTTAGCAAATTCATAAAAGAAATAGTAAGGATGGCTGCTAATTTAAACAATACGAAGAAATGTCTTTTTATACAATTGACATAAAATTGTTTCGGGACGCTTGTCCCACCATCCTCAGAATTTTTAAAAAAGTCTCTTCATACCATCATACGATGGCACAGTCGTCAATATATTAAAATCCACATAACACAAAACACATTCACATTACACAAAGTTCGCGCACAACAGTTTTACGGTGTACACCGCACGGTAACCGACAGCGTGTGACAGTACGAAAATCCTGATGTCGGAATTATGGTATGAGTGGTAGCAAATTATTGTATTTTATTGTTTTACACACACATACATGGTAGGACTATTTCCCTTTGTAAAAAGACGACGCAGATTTCAGCAGAGCAAAACGATTCCAAGGTCAGGAGCGGACGTGTGAAGCCGAACATATATAATGGCGGTGTAAGTGAAGAAAGACTTTAATATCAATTTTCATTGGTACACAAGGCTGGACGTCATTAAAAAATATGAGAATGACGTAACAACAATGACATGAAACAGGGCGTTAACCGTTCGAAACAAAAGAACAATGACGTGATGCACTCACACATACGAAAAAATGTACATTGCATCCGCCCAGTCTCCATACTACAGCCGAGGCGACAGCACCTGGTAAAAGGTCGCCCGGCAACTAATACCAGCCAAAGTATAAATTACAGGAAAATGTAACAATATTTTCAATTAGTGATAAAATGTAGAAAACAGAGTGTAAATTCAGTGTAGTAACCAACAGAACTATCATCAGTATGCAGTAAAACAACAGAAAACACAGGCCGGTGAAGAGGAGGTTCCCAAAGGGCTACGACACATCAGAAACAGGAAAGTGCACTAATCCCTTCACTAATTACAATAAGTTTTGAGCTCAAACATGAAAAATCAATTCAATCCAAATTGTATCTACTTTAAAGAAAATCGAATGAGTGTGTGTGTGTGTGTGTGTGTATGAGTAAATGTAAGGCCGAATATTAAACTGGCGAGATGCCACGAGGCGTTGGTTTGTGTTCTTTATTTAATTGTTTGTAAAAGTCATATTAAAATTTCAATGATCAATTTAGTAGAACTGCAGCTTATTGTAAAGTCTTTTGGGGAAATAAAATTAAATATCTAGGGTAACTAAAACGAATTATTAATTGTGTAGGGAGGCGGAAGTAGGAACGCTATTTTGTTTTATGTAATATGCCAGTAGCCATTTTGATGTTTTAGAAGACAAATTATGCAAATATGAAATAATAGAAAACAACCGTGTATTTTACCACAAATGCTGTTAGTGTACATTATTTCTGGTAACCGTTCAGTCTCAGCCTCGCTTATAAGAACCTTGGACCCGCATAATAGCAAATACGTAAAGTTGGCAACACCAACATGGCGCCTGAACTTATATGTCAACAAAGAATAGTTAACCTAGCTCAAATGGTAAGTAACCATGAATACATAATATTTATTATTGTAAGTATTGTATCAGTTAACAATATCGACCCGAACTAGAGAAATAATAATTAGTATGCCAGGTAACAATGGCGCCCGAACAGGGACGTGATATAAATAAAAGTTTTATACAATAAGCCGGAGTCAGAGACGGAGGGTTGTTGGAAAAAAGGAAGTGATACATAAGATATACCTGGTACGTAGATAATAAGTTATACCATGATTATAAGTTATGTTATTGTTTGAATAAAAGACAGAACAACTACTAAAAATAAAATTTATTATTAATATGATCAAAATGGCAGATAACGAAAACATTAGTATAAATAATACAGCAACAGAATCAATATTATTAAATGAACCACAAGCTAACTCAACACCCATTATATATAATAAAGTGTCATTAGAAGACCTTTTTCAGCTGACGAAGGTACAGAATAATGAATTAAATGATAAATTAAACCAGTTTGATGAACAATTTAATGATATCAAAAAAGAAATTAAAAAACAAAATTGTAATATTGACAAAAGATTAAATGAGTGAGATACATACACGGTTAGACGAAATAGAGTTAGAAAATAAGAGGGGAGTAGACAAGTTAGATATAAACAAAGACAAGGTAAGTGGGGGAGAAAATTATAATAGTAAAAATAAAAGTATGATATTAGAAAATGATTATGTAAACAGGGGGAGTGATAAGGAGATTTTATGGGGAATAGAATATGATAATAATGAGATGTTTGTGTGTGATGAGTTAGATAGAAAGTGGAGAGAGAGTATAATTGTAAAAGAGTTGCAGGGGGTAAAATTTTCCCTTAATGATGGAGTAGGGGATGAAGCCCATGTGTTTAGGAAGGACAAGAGTGCCTTCGATGTATATTTGGGAGACATATGGTCTACAAATAAAGTTGTCCTTGGTTTTTTCAGTGCACTTCACAGGTGGTGCAGTAATTGTGAATTAGTGTCCCCTGCAAACGTAGAAAGAGAGAATGTAGCTTGGTGTTGTAGAGAGAGATATATTAAAAGAGAGAGATGTTTTGAAAGTGAGAGGTATTGTGAGAGAAAGAGAGAAATAGAGATTTTTAAGATAAGTAGAGACTATGAAGAATTTATGGAAAGGTTAGGAGTAGAGATGATATATAATAAAAGTAAATACTTGCCTTGTAATAAAACTGAAGTAGTAGGAGATAATGAAAATAATGACTTTGCAAATTACCTAATTATGACTGATTATACTGAAGGTGACAGAACCATACCTGATCATGAATTATATGAGTTTGAGGATAATGATAAAAAGTTGAATGGTATATGTAGTTATGATGTTAGTATAAGAGAGTCAATATTAAGCAATGTATATAGATATAAGATAAGATTATTGTTTGACGATGGAGGGTAAATATTTTATTGTGTTTATGAACATTTAATTATGTGGACAGTGTTTTGAAATGGACTGCTTATAAACGGATTTTTGGTAAATGATAATATGATAATGTGGATTGTATATATTTTTGTGTGTATTGATGTCAATGTATTTGTGTAATTTTTGCTGTGTGTATTTTATGTATTTTTTATGTAAACCATGTTGTAACGGGACATTTTGGGCCTATTTTTGGGGTAATAAAGAAGTTTGTATTTTTGTAATAAAACAAATAACATTTTTTTACTATGATAGGGACAAACATAAACAAAGGTAAATTTATTGTTAGCGACAGTGGTAGCGAAGGTGGTACGACTGATTGAAAATATTGTATGTGAATTTCTGAAGCGACAGAATTAACAAGCTGGAATTGTGCCAAGGTCAACCAATGACACACAAAACAGCGTAAACAAATTATGTAACGGAACATCAGGCGATGTTACGTCAGCGCCTTACATAACGAAGAATGTAGGTGTGTCAACGCCAGCAGCTTTGTCACACTCAGAGAACAAAGATAGTCGGCCAATAACAACTACAAGTGTCGGACGGGAGTCGTTTTGTGCGTCCGCCGGCTCGCCGGTTTAGGCGAAGTTTTAGTCGCCCGCATCTTATAAAATGTGACTAATATATCGAAAATTTGTTTTAACAATAGCTATACCTATGAAAAAAATGTGATTAACAGTACTAAAGTAAATACAGTTCGGAAATTAAGCTTTAAATGAAAGTGCGCACGAAAGCAATGTGACGTCTTCTGGACTCGAATTCGGACTCAATGCCAGATAAGTTATTACAAGGATATACACAAAACTATCAAAATTTATTATTTTCAGAAACTAAAATCGATGGGGCAAATTAAATAACTTATGAGTTTAAGGGGAATATCTAAAATGGGTTGCATGTGAGAGTGTGTGAGGGGTCTTGCTTAATTATATATATTAAACTATGAAGTGCTGGTTTACGTTTTAAAATTAATCTTAGGTTTATAAAATGTATTTATTTCTATTCTAAAGAGAAAATCATGCATAATAAATGTTATTATTGTCTTTCTATAAGATCGTAACAAAGTAGGAGAAAGTAAGGGGAATATTTGTCTCTATAAAATTTGAAATTATGTTAAGGGCTATATTTTCATGTTTTCTTTTGTAGTGTGAAAAATGAATTAAAATAGGTGTGATGGTAATTCAGTTGTACTTTCTTAAATAACCAGTTCTGCACTTCCCGGTTCGCTGATTCGAACCTTGGTAAGTTTTCCTTACAGTTGGCAATACAAGATGGCGCCCGAAGAAATTATTTAGAAAGTAATTGAGTCAAAAGTAAATTCCCTTAGGTTTAATTAATATCAATAAATATGATATAGTACAATGTACTGTAGAATTTTAAATATTCAAGAATAAGTAATTAGGAGGATGATTTTGAATAATTATGAGATTTAGATTATAATGGTTAATAAATGATTACGCATATGATATATTTGGATATTGAGAGGTATTGTTGTTAGTAGGTAAGTGATGAATTTTCTAGTGGTATATTAAGGTGAAATGTTGTAAAGAGTTTGGGGAATAATGACAAATAAAGGCATTGGAGTTAGTTAAATAGAGTTAATGGGAGTTAGTGAAAATAAGAATGTTGAGATACAGATAAGATATAAAGAGGTGTTAGATATTTTAGGGACACAGTAGTTAGTGATTATATGTAGAGAGGTGAGTAATGTGAATGGTAATTATATTTGTTGATGATGATATTTTGTAGTAAGGATCTGGTGTAAGGAGTGATCAGCGTGTGACGTGGCAAGAGACCAGCGTGCAGCGTTGTGGCAGGCGGAGCAATTTTGGGTTAGAGTGTTTGCCGATATTTGGTGGAGGGCAAATGGTTAGGAATGGATATGGCCAGGTAGGGAACACACATCCTAGTACAAAAGACGAGCGGTGCCAGAGGATTTAAATGGGATTAGTGAAGGGGTTATTATTGAGATATTGGTGTCATAATATGTTAATGGTTAGAAGCGGTTGTTAAAAAAAAAAGGGGTAGTAAGGTTAGATGGACAAATGCCAAAATAAGATATAGAAAATAGTGAATAATAGAGAGTCACCCAAACTAGACAAGGATTGAGGAAGGGTTAGAAAAGGAAAATTCACAGCAGGAAGGTAATGTAACTGAAAGGTGAATAATAAATTTGAAAATTTTTTTTATAGAATCTAATGATAAACAAATGTTAACTAATTAAAAGCTGAATAGAGAGTTGATAGTAATAACGTTTTATCGAATTTTATACAAGTTGTGTAAATATAAATTGTTTAATGTAAATGTAACAATGTCAATGTTTAATGTACAATGTTTTATTATGTTTTTATTATGTTGATGGTACAATAGAGTGTGTGGTTAGGAGGTCGTTACGGGGGTAGCGATGGTAAAAATACTAATGTGTTAAAAATATGAAGATAACAGTGGTTTTGAACAAAGAAAAATGAGTTAGTTCTGTTGCAAAGAAAATAAGAATAAAGAAAAATGAGTAAAGAAAAAATAAAGAGTTTTGAAGTTGTTTGCCATGATAGGTATATGTTTCAATGTTATATGAAGTACGATAGTAGAGTTAGTGGTTGTTGCTTAGAAAAGTTAAAATTTGTTTTCTGCTTAGGATAAGAATATATTTTCATGTGGTAAAGAGAGTAATTATGGTTGACTGGAGTCACAGAGTTTTATAAATGCAGGAATGTTTGAAAAATGGAGAGGGTTTTTCTGTCTTAAATCTTGTCTTTGTTATTTGAAAATTTATTAATGGAGCAAACCAATGCCTCAAAACACAAACCAATGCATCTAAGGGGAGACATATCAGTTGTGGATATGGGAATAGATAAGGCCACTATATTAAAATTTGTATTGCATGTTTCAGAGTTTGGTGGAGTTGTGACAGCGGTCCTGAGCTGGCCGGTGCGTCAGAACAGAAGCGTTAAGTGCCTCATGGCCTTATGGTGTTGGGATCTCTCCTGAGAAGTGCAGTAAGGTCAGATGGTACGATCATCACCATTGGACCAAGGGTAAATGATTGTATTTCTTTTATATTAACATTAAGGGGGTTATGGCGACATATCTGAACTGATCCTTTTAGAAAAGTGTGAATGAGTCAATGAAAGTTTTTATGTTTCGACATAAAACCTGTCATTGGGGGGGTTTTGTGACAGTACGAAAATCCTGATGTCGGAATTATGGTATGAGTGGTAGCAAATTATTGTATTTTATTGTTTTACACACACATACATGGGTAGGACTATTTCCCTTTGTAAAAAGACAACGACGCAGATTTCAGCAGAGCAAAACGATTCCAAGGTCAGGAGCGGACGTGTGAAGCCGAACATATATAATGGCGGTGTAAGTGAAGAAAGACTTTAATATCAATTTTCATTGGTACACAAGGCTGGACGTCATTAAAAAATATGAGAATGACGTAACAACAATGACATGAAACAGGGCGTTAACCGTTCGAAACAAAAGAACAATGACGTGATGCACTCACACATACGAAAAAATGTACATTGCATCCGCCCTGTCTCCATACTACAGCCGAGGCGACAGCACCTGGTAAAAGGTCGTCCGGCAACTAATACCAGCCAAAGTATAAATTACAGGAAAATGTAACAATATTTTCAATTAGTGATAAAATGTAGAAAACAGAGTGTAAATTCAGTGTAGTACCCACAGAACTATCATCAGTATGCAGTAAAACAACAGAAAACACAGGCCCGCGAAGAGGAGGTTCCCAAAGGGCTACGCCACATCAGAAACAGGAAAGTGCACTAATCCCTTCACTAATTACAATTAGTTTTGAGCTCATACATGAAAAAATCAATTCAATCCAAATTGTCTCTACTTTAAAGAAAAACGGATGAGTGTGTGTGTGTGTGTATGAGTAAATGTAAGGCCGAATATTAAACTGGCGTGACGCCATGAAGCGTTGGTTTGTGTTCTTTATTTAATTGTTTGTAAAAGTCATATTAAAATTTCAATGATCAATTTAGTAGAACTGCAGCTTATTGTAAAGTCTTTTGGGGAAATAAAATTAAATATCTAGGGTAACTAAAACGAATTATTAATTGTGTAGGGAGGCGGAAGTAGGAACGCCATTTTGTTTTATGTAATATGCCAGTAGCCATTTTGATGTTTTAGAAGACAAATTATGAAAATATGAAATAATAAAAAACAACCGTGTATTTTACCACAAATGCTGTTAGTGTACATTATTTCTGGTAACCGTTCAGTCTCAGCCTCGCTTATAAGAACCTTGGACCCGCATAATAGCAAATACGTAAAGTTGGCAACACCAACATGGCGCCTGAACTAATATGTCAACAAAGAATAGTTAACCTAGCTCAAACGGTAAGTAACCATGAATACATAATATTTATTATTGTAAGTATTGTATCAGTTAACATCGACCCGAACTAGGGAAATAATAATTAGTATGCCAGGTAACAAGCGCACTGATTCATATTTGACTCGTGTCGCGACAATATCGCAACGCAATATCATACAGGACATTAGATTTAAAGTTCAGCTGATCATTTAAAACATGTGGCCTGGTAACAGGATTATTATACGCTCTATATATTTCAAACTCTTCAAGGGCGTTCATGTAACGTCCTTTATTACAAAAGTGAAGGGGTATCAAGTTGGTATGAAAATTAGTATAGTTGTGATTTTCATCAATAAGATGTTTAGCGAATTTAGATTTTACATTTTCTGTGTTGTGAAAATAAGTGGGTGGCTTATGTTCAACAAATCTCTTGAGAAAACCACGGCCCGTTTGGCCCACATAAAAAGCATCACAACTATTACATATTAATTTATAGATCCCTGTTTTCTTTTCAAGGACGGTTGGTTCCCGAGTACGAAGGCTATTTAAAATGTTATTTGTAGTCTTATATGTGACCAACAACGTTTGACTTTTTTAAAATAGAAGACAGAATTCTAGGTAGAAAGCTCATGTATGATATAGAAATGTATTTATACACACTGTCCCCAGGTACCCTTAGCGTGTTTGCGTTTTTTCGTCTCATATGTTTTTTAAGGATATTATTTACTACTGCTTTTTTGTAGCCACGGATTATCAAGACGAACTAAATACAATTAAACACATTGCGGTCACCAATGGCTACAAAAAAGCAGTAGTAAATAATATCCTTAAAAAACATATGAGACGAAAAAACGCAAACACGCTAAGGGCACCTGGGGACAGTGTGTATAAAAACATTTCTATACCATACATGAGCTTTCTACCTAGAATTCTGTCTTCTATTTTTAAAAAGTCAAACGTTGTTGTCACATGTAAGACTACAAATAACATTTTGAATAGCCTTCATACTCGGGAACCAACCGTCCTTGAAAAGAAAACAGGGATCTATAAATTAATATGTAATATTTCTTTTATGAATTTGCTAACTGCTATAATTTTTTATTGTTTGACTAACCTTTTCGTCATTACTGACATCTTCAGGTCTTAAACAACGTCTATCAACTGTACGTTGTAGGCTTTTATACTTTAGGCCCCTCCCCTTATGTCATCGCCCCTCCTATTGGTTCTAGCTGCTACCGCTCTTCACGGGAACTTTGTCTACCTTTTTCCGTTAGGCATTTTTCTAACGTCCATCAAATTGTTTTAAGAATCTCCCGTTAATTTCTTCATTCTTGACTTATAATTTTTTTTTGTAACCTTTTACATTTCGTCATTTTTTAGTGTGTTATTCTTATTATTTTAATTTATTTTTGTTTATTGTTTAAAATATAATAAAATATTTCTTCATTTGTAAAATCCACTTTTATATTCATTAATTTATTTTTATCTTCTTTTTTAACTTTAAGTATTTCTAGACATAAGGGGAGGGGCCTAAAGTATAAAAGCCTACAACGTACAGTTGATAGACGTTGTTTAAGACCTGAAGATGTCAGTAATGACGAAAAGCTTAGTCGAACAATAAAAAATTATAGCAGTTAGCAAATTCATAAAAGAAATAGTAAGGATGGCTGCTAATTTAAACAATACGAAGAATATAATATGTAATAGTTTTATGTGGGCATTTGTAATACAAATGCTTTTTATGTGGGCCAAACGGGCCGTGGTTTTCTCAAGAGATTTGTTGAACATAAGCCACCCACTTATTTTCACAACACAGAAAATGTAAAATCTAAATTCGCTAAACATCTTATTGATGAAAATCACAACTATACTAATTTTCATACCAACTTGATACCCCTTCACTTTTGTAATAAAGGACGTTACCTGAACGCCCTTGAAGAGTTTGAAATATATAGAGCGTATAATAATCCTGTTACCAGGCCACATATTTTAAATGATCAGCTGAACTTTAAATCTAATGTCCTGAATGATACTGCGTTGCGATATTGTTGTGACACGAGTCAAATATGAACCAGTGCGCTGTCGGTTGCCGTGCGGTGTACACCGTAAAACTGTTGTGCGCGTACTTTGTGTAATGTAATTGTGTTTTGTGTTTATTTCTCAATATTCAGAAAATTTAAAATTATTTAAATCAATTAAACAACCAAATTTGCATTACTTCATTGCCAAAACTGGTCTGGTTTATAACATCATCCATCAGCTGATCAAACTGGGTCAAGTCAACAACCTTGACCTACATAGGTTATACATAGGCTACATCATAAAATACATAAAACATTTAAAAAAATTTTTTTTCTTAAAACATAATATAATAAGACATTCAAAATTAACATGGTTATTATTACAATTAACAATAAAATTGACATTTAAACTAATTAAAAATTACATACTTATTGCTCTAATTAGTTTCAACTTCTATTAAAATCTGTCACTTGTTTCCATTAACTTTATATTTTTACCATGACTCTCTTTCTTTAACATTCTCAATATCCATTAGTTTGGGTGATTTAATTATTCATAATGACTTGATTTACCACTTGGCATGTATTCATTTATAATCTTCCCCCTCTGACTCTAACATCACTAACAGCTTTAACTAATATGACACCCATCTCTATCAAAAACATCTATCAAACATTCTCTAAACCCAACTTACTCCCCAACTCAATTCGCATCATTCTACCCTTATATAAAAAAAATACTCTCTACCCCTTTGTACTCAAGATGTGTGTTCCCCTCCCAAAGCTCATTCCCTTATGTTGGTTCCCAGACTTCATTCGTAGGCAACCCTTTCTGGCACAAAAACGGTCCCTTCCCGTCCCAACACCTTTCGTTGTGGACTCCTACACCACCCCCTTTACAAAATTCCCATCAACTAATTACCATTCTCATTACATCACTCTCATTTACAAAATATCTCCACTTATTTATTACATCAATATATCAATCAATACTCTACATATTTTCCCCATAACTACTGTGTCACCATTACATCTCAAATTCTACATTACATTACTTCACAACAATATTATTCTCTCTATTACCCCTTTAAACTTAACATGGACTGATCTACATGTCCTAACAACATATTAATCACCCAAAATCTACCTTTTTTTATTTTTTACACATCATTTAAAATTCTTAACTATATCAATTCAGTCTATCATTCGAAATAAAATCTTTAACACATTACAATCATTATATTCAAACATTAGTTACATTGAACATTAGCACACCATTTATAAGTGACATTCTACAGCGGATCAGCTGATTTTCTTAGCAAGGTGAATGACCTTACTATAAACACATTTCAAAATTATACAAATTTTACTTCACCTAAATTGTATTAGAAAATTTGTACTTACAGTATATCACTCATACACTGTCCTAAATACACAAATATAAACACCAAACACCCGGTACCTTCTGAAACAATTTTAACAACAATGTTATTCCATACTAACCAATTTAACATTTATTTATTTATTAATTATTGCCAAATTCACATCTCATAAAATAATTTATTCAATTATATAACATTTAAATCAATCAAAAATATTTAAACATCTCAAATTATTTTAATTAAATTAATTATAGAAAACACAACATTTTTAATTACTTTCACCAATTATAATAATTACAATTCCTTTGTTATCCTCTTCAAAATTATTCTTGTTGTTTATTTAGACTGCAAAATATTATTATTATTATCACAACAATTTCTACTACATACACATATTGTTTACCTAACATTTTACAATACACACAATTAATTTCACTAAACATTTATTTACAAACTGTTGTCATTAATTATTCAATTTATCACCCTTCATTTCCAAAATCAGCCAGTCAGAACCATAAATCAAAATATTTAAAATGTCCATTTATTAAGTTTATGTTCAGCCTCCATCATCAAAAATTAGTCTGGGTTTCACATAACATTTTTCATTCTTTTTTCCACTCCATTAATTATTATTATTATAATAGCCCTTATCAACATAATATTCGATACCATTATAATCTATTGACTCATAAAACCGGTCTACGTTTGTGATTTCAATTCTGTCTCCGTAAGTATTTTTATTCAACATCCAGTAAGTTATTTTATCATCATTATATTCTTCTACTACCACATCAGGTAAGTTATTATCTTTTATACCCGTATTATTAAAATATTCATCTATCTTTCTTTCACAATGTAATTCACTTTTTTCATCTCTCTCAATATCTAACACCTGCACCAACCTTTCATAACCTCTATTGATCTCAAAAATTTTTATTTCTCTGTTTCTCTCATTACAACACCTCTCATAACCACACTGAATTCTCCCATTCCATGCAAAGGGCACCATTAAATACCTATTACCTCTACCGGGTAAACCACAAAAAATTAAGGGACCATCCGAAGACACCTCGTCTTCCACACCACCACCAGAGGAAACCCTGTCCTCATAAAATACTTGTGAACCTTCCATGTCACAATAAACTTGGGGAAAATCTGCCCTTTGCCCCTCTAAACTCTCTACACACACACACTCATACCCTCATCAACATTTTCTCTGCTCACAACCTTACTCTCTAACACCACGTTTTCAATTTCACCACTGTCATTACTCGTTAACTCATTATCATAATTATCGCTACTACTCACCTTGTCTACCACCACCTGTTTTGCATCTAACTTACTACCACCGTTAATACATATCTCTCCGTTATTTTCACTTATTTTGCTCTTACCTGTATTTATCACCCACACTCCCAGTCTCTCAATATTCTGTTCTAATTTACTAACGTTATTGGTAAATATCTCCTTGGTTTTCTCGACATTTTTATTGATTTTGTTTATATGGTTTTTTAATTCGCTGAAATTGCTCTCGCATTTTATTTTTGTTCATGTATTTCACTACTCAATTTGTCAAATTTTTTGTCAAAACGATCATTTAATTCATCAAATTTTTTACTGTTATCACTAGACATTTGTTTATTTTGGTTAGCCACCAGTTTAATTTCCCCCATTATCTCACGCAACCAGTTTTCAGTTTTATTATCGTCTTTAGCCGAGACGGGAGTTGAATGAACTCTCGCCTCGTCCATAACAGCTGATTCTGTCCAGCTTTCTTGATTTACTATATGGGTTTCTGACTGAATTTCTGATTCACTTGTAACAGTTGAGTCAGACAAACTGACTTCGTTCTCTGTATTTTCCATTTTTTATAAATTTAATTATTCTCTGTTATTTATAACTTTGTTATTAGTTATTATATAACTTATTTATTATCTAAACAAAATCACATAACTTAACTCTTTAACCGTATTTTACGTCTTAACCTCTATTCACACATCTCGTAATTTTGAAATCTTTTTATTACAAAATCCGCCTACTACCACCACCTATTTCGTACTTCAAATTAGGCCTAAACTCATATGCATTATCAATTCATCTGAGTTATACTGGCAGCGATCGCCAATTGTTATCGTCTACTCTTTTTACTTACCTTATGCTCACGCTAATCTGCCTTACTGCGCTCAGATCTCACAGTATTTTTCGGTTGCCACGATTTTTTATGGTTCAAAATCGAAACCTTTAAATTAACTTTTAGCCAGATTCGTTAAGTGAAATCTTTCATACTGGATAAGTGATGGTAATGTGGCGTAATAATTAACTTAAAACATTGTTACGTTACTAATTCATTTTATTAAATTTCATTTTTAATTTACGTTCTCATTCAGTTCTAAATTTCAACCAACTCTTTACTACAAATTATTCCTTTAAAACATTTTAATGAAATTACATGGATGTTAATTCTTGTTTATTCTAATCATGAAAACTGAGATAATTTTAGCGTTATTTTTCTAATTGCAAACATATACTGATACAACAACAAAAGATACATGTTCTAACATACTTACTCTACATTCTTTATTTTATCATTTTAAAGCGACCCAGCAATGCCCACGCACAACACACATACCATTTCACCCCCCCATTTCATTTATTAATTTTTGTTGGCCCCATTAAACTGTTATGTAAAAATACGTTTACTTGGGTAACGGCGTCTCCTATCTCGTATCTAGTAGCGTGGCCCGCACCAAGTCCTCGTTCACATGTCCAAACAAAAAAAAACTAGGAGTTCATCTTCTTAACTTTGAATCACTTATAACAGTTGTGATTTAGCTAGTGCACTTTTGACTAATACTCCGGTTTTTTACCGGTTAGGTCGGCCGACCTTGTTATTTGCCTGGGCGTAAAATTTAGTTCAACCACGCGTGGTCTATGTTACTAGTCGACTGGTGAAACGACGGGTAATTAAATCCCCACCTTGTCTGACTGTTTCCGGGCACATACACGGCCACTGCGATTACACAGCTTTTCGTTACCGTTTAGGTAGCATGATTTTGCATTGGGCACTGGCGTCGACGATGCTGACTGGCGAAAATATTGAGGCTGTGGAAGGCGTGGCCTCTAAGAGTATCCGTCAGCAACGAACCGCATGGAACAAAGTTTTCGTCTCTCGCCATTTTTTGTGGCGTCCCTTTGGAGTCTGATGTGCGTCTTTACGCGTGCATGGTCATGTTGCGCGTCTTTGTACGTGCCTCAATGCTTAATTACCACCGGGTGTTTAGATTAGGCTCGCATTCCGTTGCCAACTCACCGTTCACAATCTCACTTCATTATTCCTTGGACGACAATTTTACTTCACATAGGGACTGACCATGCAGAGGGAAAATATAATATTATAATTTTTTAATAAAATGAAAACCCTTCCCTTTAGCCCCGTTACATATTATTTAAGCTTGATTTAAATAGATGCGCTTATTTCTTTTAGAATTTTGGTGTCGTTACATAATTGCCCTCCTTTAGAAGTAATTATTTCTGAACATGATCTTTGGTATGGAAGAAATAATTGCTTATGTTATGTTTCATTCTTCATAATATTTTTCCTAAAGTATGCTGTAAATTGTTCTTACATTTTTTTAGATTTTGGTAGTATTTTTTGTTATCAAATTCGTTTTTTATATAATAGTCATTTCAAATAATTCATGTAAGTTGATCTTACTTAGTTAGAATTTTGATGTTGTTTTCTTCTTAATAGATTCAAAATAATTTCTTCTTTAACTCATGGTAAGATGTTCTTACTTAATTTAGAATTTTGAGGTTTTACCATCTCACTACTTGATCGGGCCATATCCTTTCGGCGTAGCTGTGTGAATCATTCCTTTCATTCTCATTGCTGGGATCATTATTAGGTTCTTGGCTATCCTCCGCCATGATGTGGTTTATTACTCGTTCTTCGTTGCGAGAATGATTCACTGGTTCCTCTGTTCCTGGTAAGCGGTTGTCCCCTTGACTTCGACTTCTATATCGGTTTTCATAATGGTTACCATCTTCGTTATTGCCCCAACGATAGTCATTGTTACTAAAACTATTATTTCTACGACGCTGGTATCTTCTTGACTCATGTTCCTCTGCTCGATTATGGTTGATTCGGGGTTTGTATACGCGATTACCGTTATGATTATTATATTGATTATTCCTATTATTATTATTACTATTATTTGGATACATACTATTTCGGTTATGATTCACTTGATGGTGATTAATATTGTAGTTATTATTATTATCAATACTATTTAAATTATTATTATTACCATTATTGTAATTATAGTTATTCCTGTAGTTGTTATGCTGGTAATTACTCATTCCATGGTTATTATTTCTTCCTTCGTATCTATCTGTTCTCTGCCTGTTTTTCCGGTAATAATTTTCATGTTCGTAATTCTCTAGTAAGCTGGCCATGGCCTGTATAGTTTTAATTTGGTTGCCTAATCAGGCTCCAGAAATCCTCTCATCATAATGGTATGCCATTTTTGTACCACACATTCCTCAGGTATTTTAGGCTCCAAATGTTTAGCTAAGCACACCTTTCCTAAGAAGTATGTAGTCGGTGAAGTACCACGATAGACGTCATATCTCCCATGAGTGATATTGTCTCGTATTATATGTTGAGTTGATTCTGACCAATATTTTTCCTTAAATAATTTCTTAAATTGTGTATAGTCAGTAATTTCATTTCTTGTTGCAACCCACCAATTATCATTCATTTCTCTAAAACATTCGTCCAACATTTCTCTATTTGAGTTCCACCTTGTTATACGGTATTTATTAAAATGTTCGTCTATTCTTGCTATGAATTCCATAGGGTTTTTTCGATAATTCTTAAAATTAATTCCTTCCCGACTCTCGGTTGTATGTGTACTACAGTGGAACTTGGTTATTACGGCCTCGGCTGTTACGTCAACTCGGGTGTAGCGTTATTTTGTCATAAGTCCGGTCAAACTGATATCTTTAACATTATAAAAATTCCCGGTTTTAACGTCACTAAATATTGTACTACTCTGTTATAGCGTCAAATATTTCTCAGATATTTTACTCTAAATTTCATATAAACGTATATATGTGCGCGCGCGCTAGCCGATGGCTACAGACATACATTGTATGCAAGTGATAAGCACTGTAACAGGACTGCCGGCGCTAGCCATTTTACGTGCTCCAACGGATGGCTAGATCGATTTAAGGCCCGACACTCGATTTCCTTTGCAAAAATTTGTGGTGAGGCAAAATGCGTAGATCTGAACGTTACAGGCGATTGGGTGCGTAACACTTGGCCAGAAATTAGACGATCATATAAAGATGAAGACATCTTTAATGGACATGAAGCCGGAATTTTTTATAAATTAACTCCAGATAAGACTTTCAAATTTAAAAATGAAAAGTGCGTAGGTGGGAAGCTCTCTAAACAAAAGTTACGGTTTTTGTTTGTGCGAACATGACGGGAACCGAAAAAAGGAAACTTTTAGTTATCGGGAAAAGTTTGCATCCTAGATGTTTTAAAAACATCAAAAAACTTCCTGTAAGTTACACTGCCAACAAAAAAGCGTGGACGACTTCTAGTATTTTTGAAGATGAACTAAGAAAGTGGGATAAAGAACTGTCATCGAAAAACAGAAAAATTCTACTTCTAGTTGACAACTGTGCAGCCCATCCAAAGTTAAATTTGACAAACATTAATCTGGTCTTCTTACCGGCCAACTGTACGAGTGTCCTGCAACCTATGGACCAAGGCGTCATTAGAAGCCTAAAGTGTCACTACCACAAGCAACTTTAAAAAAAAATTATTTTCTGTATGGACACGGCGCAACCTGCCACAATTTCACTCTTAGATGCAATACAATTCCTAGACGACTCTTGGAAGAGTGTAACAAAGAAGACAATAGCAAAATGCTTTAGTAAAGCATGACTCGTACATGAAAATTTACCCGATGATGACGAAGACGACTTGCCGCTCTCAGAGTGGATTAAGAAATTCGACGTAAATGAATTTGGAAATGAACTTGATTCCTATGCATCAGTGGATGACCTAGTAGAAACATTCCAGTGCTGAGTGACGCAGAAATTATCGCGGAAGTAAAAAACATAGAAGCAGAATATAGTGTTGAAGAAGATGCTGAGCGAGAGGAGGATGCCGACATCTTTTGTCCGACAGTACAGGAAGCAATGAGAGCCGCCGAAACTCTTTCACGATTTTACTGCTTTAGAGAGACGTCTGACGACACGTTCAATGCAGCGCAGCATCTCCACAGCAGAACAGAAAGAATTTATTTTTCAGAAAGGAGCGTTCAAAAGAAAATTACGGATTACTTTCGACAGTAAGCCTAAATGTAAGTTACATGTACTTTCTTTTTGATCTTTTAAAATATTCTTCATGCTGTTTGTATAAATGAAATGCAGTTTGTAAACTTTAGAATAAATATCACGAATAATGTTAATAATACAAAGATCTTTTTTTTATTTCTCCTTCCTTACTAGTGATTAAAAAGGGTCTTTTATAACGACTCTTTTATAACGTCACTCGGACATAACGTCATCTTCAACTCTTCCCTCGTGGATTTATTGTCATTTTTTAACTCGTCCATTTTCTTCTCCATTTTCTTACTATTCTCCTCCATTTTCTTATTGGTATCTCCGATTTTATTACACAATTCTTCCTTAATTTCCTTATTATTCTCCTCCATTTTCTTATTGGTATCTCTGATTTGGTTACTCAATTCCTCCTTTCCTTCCTTATTTGATTTGTTGTTCTCATCCATTTTCTTACTCATTTGTAGGAACATTTCCATTATCTGATCTAACTTCGTTTCTTCTGTGGTTTTGGATTTCTCAGTTTGTTCCTTTTGTTGTATAGGTTTGTTAGGTTCTGCAGGAGGTAGTAACATCTCTACATCTTCCACTGGTGTCGCCTCTGTGTCTTCCATACTAATCTCCTTTTCTGCTTCTGCTGCTCTCCTCTTTGATTTTGCTCGTTTGTGCATTTCTGTTGTTTTATTTAACCTATATCAGCCGCCAGCTAAAATTAGGAACTAAATTTTGTTATTATCTTCTTATTTATTTGGCTATTGATTCCCTAATTACAGCCTCACCGGTTGGACGCCAATTTGTAACTACTCGTATTTGTTCCTCTCCGTTGTGAGCGCTAATCTATTACCCTTCAGGACTTACAGGTTCTTTATGCCTCACCTTCGATGTGTCAAATTACCACAAGACGGGTTTTAAATTAATTTATCCCTCTCTTTGTGTACATCCATTAGTAAACCTTGTTAATTCTATATAAATAAAAACACATGGGATAGTATCTTAATAATAATAATATTGTATTTTTATTCAAAAAAATTTCTATAGTCTATTCAGTGTAACTATTAATATAATTTATAAATCTCAGGGTCGATTCTCTTCTCTTTGTTTATATTATTTTTAGGTTCTTTTGGCTGATATAAAGGTTCAGTAATTATAAAGGAAAAACAAGTATAGAAAGTACATTACATTACAAACAATAACAATAATGAATAATATAAATTGAGTATTAATTATAATAATATATAAACGTTACACAATGTATCAGTTCAGTTCAGTTCACACAGCCTTCTGGTATCCGTGATGGAAATTTCCAATATCAGTTTGTTTATGTTGTCCAGATGACGGAATCCACTTCTTTTGGTGTTCAATAAATGTTTATTTTCTCTTTTTCGTTGACCGAAGCCTTATGGTGGAATATTAGGATTGAAGTCCAGTGTCCTGTTATTAAGTTGATCCAAGTGTAGTTGTTCCTTCTGGTTGCTGGATCAGTAATGTTTTAAAGGTGATTTGTTTATGATATTTCTTTATCTGCTCCAATTTTATATTGTTATAGTTTGATATAAGGTTTTTTTACTTTCTATTATATTATTTTTTAATAATATTCATATGTTTTGTATAAATAATTAGCTTGTTTTCAGAATTTACTCTCAACTCTCCTTCTTGGCTTATTATTTTTTAATAATCCACAACAACATTCTTTTTCTCTCTTTTGGTTTCCTGGATACACATAAATACTCTGGTCATATCTGTTCAAATTGAGATTTAGTTGTCATACGATATTATTTTTATATAATACATTATTTTGCCTTCTACATACAAGTTGCTTTTTAGTTATTACATCATAATACTTAATACAATTTACATATTATTTTATCTGAAAAAACTATGAACAATTTTAATATCAAATATTATAGTTATTTGTAATTTGACAAATATTTTTGAATAATTTATTATTTACTGAACATAATCATCTAGGCCTATGTTGACTGATTACATTTTTATATTGGAAGACTCATAATCGATCCTGCTTACACTTGTTTTATATTAATTAATTTCTTTAAATATAAAGAAACTGTTAATTAACAATTATATTCTAATTACTATAATTCCCTTTAGGGCTTAACTGAATGCACACTTTTAAACCATTGTCTGTGTGATTAATATCTATTAAACTTATATAACTCAACACTAATAAAGAAAAAACTAAATGTTAATGTCAGTATCATCTGCTACTATGGATTAGTAATTCATTTCATTAAATAATTGTTTATAATTACTATCCACTCACAGTTATTCTTAATTGAATCCCACTGTATCTCACATCATCTTACCAATTAATTACACTTGTTTATATTACATTTGTAGCACATCTTAATTACATTTTACATTTACTTCTAAATTTGTATTGTACTTTATATGACTTTCTAATTGATTCATTCATTATTCATTAAATTTATTATAATTATTTACTTGTTTATGGACTTCTCCAAATCTAACTGGGTACTGTCTTATATAGTATAGTAATCTGTCATAGTAATGTCTGTTGTAGGACTTTTGGTTTTTAAATAGGTTCACACTTTTATTTATTATTGTTTCTTTTTTCAAATTATTTTGATTTCGATTTGTTTAGATAACTTGTTATTATTGCTTGCTGATGTCTTCAACAGTTGAAGTGTATGATATTATGGTATTAATATTGCTTGGTGATAAGATTGACATTTATTAAACAAATTCTTCATTATTATAGGCAAATTGAAACCTACCTTTCTTATCGATACCAATTATTTTCTTCTTTATCTCTGGCGTTTATTTATTTGTACTGGTGGCTTTAACGAATTGTAATTCTTGAGTTTTCTCTTGGTTCATTGTATATTTTATTTATATATTCCATTCTTTTATTAAAATTGATTCCATACTAATGTTAAATGATTCCCCCTATATTAATATGTGGTATTATGAATGAATATCGGCGTTGAGTGGCCCTTTTACGTCCAATTGTTCATCCGAACATTCACATACCTGGTACAGTGCACATTGGCTGCTGCCCATAAAATAATTCTAAAGTGGCGCCTTAGCTTTCTCACTCTATAAATAAAATAATTATAAATCTTATCATTATACCCATCATTGGAACTTTTATCTTCTGAATATTTTTTCTTATTCTACATTGCCTTCCAATAACTCCATTTATTTACTATATTCAATATTACTGTTGGTATATTTTCTTAAGTAGATTTCTTTCTCTTTTACACTTCACTTCAGAGTTCAATGATTTATTAGCCTTAATGTCATTTACCTTTGTTATTCAATACCTCTTGTAATATAGTAGTTTTAATTATCCTTATTTCTATCTGTTTTTATACTGCAACTCTTCTTCAGCAAGTTCATTTTCTAATTAGTTTATTAAATTTCTCTTATGCTTTTGTCATTAATATTGTGCTCCATTATTATTATTATATTACTATATATATTTGTTATCGTCTACTCTTTTTACTTACCTTATGCTCACGCTAATCTGCCTTACTGCGCTCAGAAGATCTCACACTATTTTTCGGTCGCCACGATTTTTTATGGTTCAAAATCGAAACCTTTAGTTGTAGGAATATATTAAACTTTGAATTTAATAGCAAAATTTATCAACAGAAAGAAGGTTTAGCAATGGGATCACCATTATCAAGCATAATAGCAGAAATATTCCTACAACACATAGACACCAAAATACAAAATATCATAAAATCACATGACCCAAATGGCATATGGATAAGATATGTAGATGATGGGCTATATGTATCAAATAACAAAAACACACATGCAGAGAACATACTGAAACAAATCAATAACATACATCCCAAAATACAATTCACAGAAGAAAAAGAAAAACATAACAAAATCAACTATTTAGACATAACCATCACAAGATACAACAACCACATACAATATGCAATATATAGAAAACCAACTTCCACTAACATCATTATACCTAACCATTCTGACCACCCACCACAACATAAAATGGCAGCATTTTATTCGCTATTTAACAGAATGTACAAAATTCCCCTAAACAAACAAGAAACTGACAAAGAAAGAAATATAATATACCAAATTGGTTATGAAAATGGATACAATAAAAATACTGTGATCAAAATAGAAAATAAAATCAAATATAAAATAAAAACTGAACAATTAAGAATAAATCAAACTGAACAACACATAAATAATAACAACAACAACAAATGGGCCACATTCACATACATAAATAATAAAATGACAAAACTAACAAAACTATTTAAAAACACAGATATAAAAATAGCATACAAAACTAATAAAAATAAATTACAAAATCTAAATAGCTCACACAACAAAGATAATACAACAACTAACGGCATATACAAAATTGAATGCCAAGATTGCAATAAATGTTACATAGGACAAACAAAAAAACAGCTGAAAAAACGTTATTTTGAACACCTAAATGCATACAAAAAACCAGAAATATATAAATCCAATTTAGCCACACATGCAATAAACACAGGACATGAATTCCCAGACATAACTAATGTAACACTAATAAAACATATACCACACAAAGGCACCATAATGAACATTTGGGAAAATTTACAAATATACAAACATAAAACAGAAAACAAACTAATACCTGAACAAATACAAATCAATACAAACCATGACACAATATTCAAAGCACTCAACATTGAAAATACACAAAAAACTAACACATACACCACAATCACACACAATAAAACCAATTTGAAATACCAGAAGCCAACAGGAAGCCAAATAATAATAGTCAACCAACAACACATATGTACTTCACCAGACAAAAAAACCGGAAGGCTGAGGATGGGTACAAGATAGCACCCGAAACATGTTCCAATAAAGGATAAAAGTAACATCTTGAGGTAAATTTAATTATAAATATTAAATGTAATATATATATATATATATATATATATATATATTGTAACGATACAATTAAGCCAAATCTCGTACCACTGATAAAAAAGATAATTCTTGATATAAAATTACTTCATATGAAATAAAATGTGTAAAAAATGATTAAAATGTAAATACTTTGACAAGACGTACAACGATATTACCCAACCCAAGTGATTGAGCCAAAAAACCCAAACATACAGAAGGGAACCACGTAACATACTTATTAAAATGTAAATATTTTGACATGATTGAGCCAAACAACCCAAACATAAAGAAGGGAACCACGTAACATACTTAAGAAAAATATGATAGACAAAACAATGATGGACACAGAACTAAAGAAGAACCAGAAGAAGAGGACAGATCCATACAAGTAAACAGAATTTAAACCAGAAGAGAAGAAGAGGAGAACCGAACCGGATTGAAGAAGAAGAAGAGGAAGAATGAAGAGGAGACAGATAAAACCCAAGGGGAACTAACACACATATATAAAAGGGAAAGATTGTACGTTTAGAGATAGAATACGGTCAATAAACCTTGAATAATTATGTATTAATGAAACCAATGTTATTATTAGCATTAATTTAACATATGTACCCATTTTTAAGACAATACAATTGTAAAGCAATGTAGTATAGGAAAAGTACACTAACCCTGTCAGAAAGGTTAGATTCAACCAAAACACAACTAGCCTAGTATTGTTAATAGTAAAAATAATACTAAAACAAAATAGTGAGAAATGGTAGGAGAAAGTATAGGGATTACCCATTAAATAACACTAATTACAAAACAGTGAACCAAAGTGAAGTGCTTTAGTGAAGTGTAAATGCCCTAAAAAATAGTGAAAGTGGATGTGAAACATTCAAAATAGAATGCTAAGTAAATAGACACTCTGTAAAACATTGATAAACCACCAATGATTGGAGTGAGACTATAATTAGTTATATACCTAGAAGTAATTAGAAATAGTAATCCAAATTAATATTAAGGAAGCTTGTAATAATATTCAGGGAGAAAGCCCAGTACAATAACTTGTGTTAACATGGCATGATAGGATAGAAGTAAAGTTTGTTATTAAAGATTAAAATTATAAAGAATACAACACCCCATGTTGAAAGGGGAATTAACCTTCATAATATTAGAGAAAGTGACAATGTTTATATCACCCTAGTTTATAAGACAAGAAAGAAATCAATGTTAGTACTAAGAATAATTTATGACTTGTAAAGAATAGTTGATTCAATGTTAAAGAAGGAATATGACTGAAAGGGGACTTACAGTCCATAAACCTAACTATTATATTTTAAATGAAGAGTAATGAAAATGTATGTTGAATAGTAATTAAAACACAAACAAATAAGTGAAGCCCATCAGGCTGAATTCAGAATGTAATTTAAAAAAGGAAATACACTAAAAAACAATAATGGCTGTTTGTGACTATGAAAACAGTTAACTGCCAAAGACATTCAAATGCAAATTGTATCAATTTCACAAAAAATCTTACTAATCTAAGAACAGTGAATGGACAGTAATTATATATCAGTTATTTCAACACAGAAATATTATTGTGATAATTTAATTCAAGAAAGATATGTTATTTATTAAATGTCAAATAATTAGACTATAGCTAATGTGTAACAGAATATGACCTTATGAGGTATCATTGTAAACTTTGAAAGGAAAGAAAAATAATAGTGATGTCATTTATTATCCCAAAGGAATGATAAGGGAATAAAATCATTAGGAAAATACTTAATAAATTTGAATAAAAATTCAAATATTTCTAACAATGTATGTAAGGAGTAATTAACCAAGCATTGAATTATTGGTTACTATGACAACGAGACGTTTGAGGGCTTATTTTTCCGTTAAAAATTAGAGAGACGCTGAAGAAACGAAGCGTGGGTAAGCCACACGAAAAATTGGACAAACTAAAATTTTAATTTAAACAGTTATAAAAAGTCGAATCAGTGAACCAAGATAACCCAATATGAAGAGACGTCGATCTATACAGAATTAATGATGTCCAGGAACGAAATTAAATAAACTAATTAACGAAAAAACCCAGACCAGTTTGAAGAAGATGTTGGAAGCCTTCAACCAGCCCAAATTCGAAAAATATACGCCTATCCTGATGACGATACAGACAACGTGAGATGAACTGATAAGTACCGAATAATTTCTTACTCCCAAAACCCCAAATTACTTAAATTATTTTCAAATGGTAAAATTTCTCACTATTTAAAAAGTAGTATTTTCTTTCAAAGGTAAAGGCATAATTTACTTACATTAAAAAACATTTTATATTAAACTATAGAGATAACCTTATTTGTGAACATAACTACTGTAACAGAAATACGACACTACTGAACAAATTGTACAAACACATTATAAATCCTAAGTACGTATAAGGTATCGTAGTGTACTTTTTTTGCATGTAATCAACGTTTATGTCTATTTTCATGATCCAAAGAACCCCAGATTTTAAAACTGGTAATATTTTGTATGTAACTTAATGCCGTGTCGGCAACGATAAGGTTTTGAAATCCATTTTGCCAACCTTGAGATATTTGTGTGTAGCGGGGCATTTTTGGGCATACCTGGGGTAATGACATAATTTGTATTTTTTTTTCTCATAAATAATAAATAACATAATTGGCAATAGGGACAGAAATTATAGACTTGGGTAAATTTCCTGTTTAAAACAAGAATAACAGTGGCAGCATTGACTGTGACAATTGTTTAATAATATTGTGTGGACAGTTTTAATAACAGCCAACAACTGTACCAAGGTCAACAAATGACGAACACGAAACAAGTAAACACGTTACACAACCAGACATCAGGCGATGTGTTGCGTCAGCAACTTACATAACAACTGTGTGTCATCGGTTCGTCAGAGCCTAGCCTGGGTGTGTCACGCCAGCAACATTGTGACACAACAGAACAAAGTCAGTCGGAAATCAACAGCTACTAGAGACAGACGCAAAAAACAACTGTCGCGTCTGCCCGGCTCTAGCCGGTTTTTCGGGCGAAGTTATTGTGTGTTCGCCGACGCGCCCGCATACGATAAAATGTGATCTTAAATTCAAATTAATAACTTTTAATAGCCATGAAGTAAAATGAAGTGACAGTTTTTGGTGATATATACAAAATTATAAGCAATAGAATTGTGCGGGGTGGACGGAATTACGTAAGGAGGCTGGACTGGGTCGAATCGCTAAAAAATGGCAAGATAAGTAACCGACATGGGGTAAAACCCAAGAAATTTTCAAAATTGTAAAACCTTTTAATTTTAAAAAGAAATGGCAGCCTAAAATATCTATACATAAATTAAACTAAATATGAGATCTCTAAAATAACTTGGTATGTGTGTTGCGTGTGTACGGGAGAATGTAACTATATTAAGAAGTCTGGTTTGCGTTTTCTTTAAAAGATTATTTTAATTTAATATCTTGATTCATATAAGGTTTATATAATATTTCAATGTTGTTTTATTCTTTTTTACACTAAAAGTTTTTTTTCTTTACTTTAAAAGTTTCTTTCTTTCAAATTTATTTTATGTGCGTTTCTTTTTGATTTGAGAAATGTTAATAAATTTTAATTAATGTGTAAACGTATAAAGTTTCTTTGTTTGTTTAAACAACCATTCTGATCTCCTGTTCGCCTAAAAAGAACCCTCATATATGTTTTCTTTGTACGTAGTTGGTAACAAAGATGGCGCCCGACAATAAACAGTGAATACAGTAACCGTAGAATCAGTTTAACCATGTTTTGATATATTTTATAATATCAAGATTATTGTAAAGTATCAATGGCTTCCGAACGTAGGGACGATTTATATAATAATATTATATAAATATGGGCCTATGGGGAGAACAGAATGGTTGTTTGGAATTCGTCTTTACGTAGGTACGTAAAATAGACGTAAAAGGTTATGTTTAATATGGGTGAGTAGAATGTTTTCAATAAGTATGTGTTACGTATAATAAGAGTATATAAAGAAATATATATATAAAATTTTTAAGAAAAATGGCAGATAATAGTGCTGTCAGCTTATCTGACAGTCAGTTTAGTAGCGATTCGGGAGTTCAAACGAATGATAATGTAGAGAGTCAGTTGACCGAATCAAAAATAATGAAAGATGTCGAATATCAATCGACACCTATCCAAAATAAAAAAAATGACGATACGTATGAAATGTTTAAAGCAATACAAACAATGATAGAAAACCAGAGTGTAAAATTAGACGAACACAAAAATGAGATGCAAGAATTTAAAAGTAGTATAAATAATAAATTAGATATACAGAATGAGAAATTTGAAGAGTTGAAAAGTGAGATACAAGAAATTAATAAACATTTAGAAAGCGCTAACGAAACAATAAGAAACAGTTTAAATAAATTAGAACGGAATGTTGAGAAATTAGGTGACCATGTTTTAAATATGAAAAAATGTAAAAATGACGAAATAGTAGACGATTCTGAGAGTATAGTGGGGGTGAAGCATAATGTAGAAACAAATGATGAAAATATAATAACAAATAGTACTGATGAAGTTTTAGAATGCGATAATGAAATGTTAATGAGTGTTTATGAAGTAGAGAGAGAGTGGAAGAATAATGTAGTAATTGAATGGGGACAGAGGGCAAATTTTCCCCTTATTGTTTATAATGATGATGATGATTTAATGTTGTTTTTTCAGGGCAAGAGACCCTTATTGTTAAATGAATTAATGTTGTATAATGTTGTACCCTCTGTCCGTAATAATTGTGAGAGTGTGATGTGGTGCTATGAAGAAAGAGAGTTATATGTTGAGAATGAAATAGAAATATATAAGTTAGAAAGAAAGTATGATGAATTGAGAAAATTACTAGAAGGGGTGACGATGAATCATGTGAAATACGTACCTGTTGAAAGAGAGACAGAGAATAGTTTTGATAATATTTTACCTGACTATAATGACTTACCTGACGTAGTAGTTGAGGAATACAAAACCGAGAAAACGATTTACCTGACATTAACAAATGACACTGATATAGACGGTACAATCCTAACTTATGGTAACAAGATTTCTAGTGGTACAATGGATGAAATAGAGTTGATAGATTATTATGATAGTAATGATTATCATAACTTGTGTGTTGATAAAAATGATGAATGTTACAAATACACTAGATATATATATGACGATGGTGGGTGAGCTAAAAGATCAGTGTTGGGACATTTTTAAATATTGTAAATTTTTGGTAATGACCTTGCTGATTTGGACATCTGAAGTGAGATACACTTGAACAGTTTTGACGCATATTTTGTAAATAATATTGAATTCATTTGTGTGTATTGTGAAATGTTAGATAAGTAATGTGTATGTTTTAGAAAATGTTGTGTTAATAATAATAATATTATTAATATTTTTGCATTATAATTAGATAATAAAATAATTATGAAGACAATAATTAATGATTTATAGAATGTTGATAATAATTGAAATATGTTTTAATAATCAAATGAATATTTAATTTTAATAATAAATTGAATTAAATAAGTGGAGATGTTTAGATAGTGTGATTGAATATTATGTGTTTGAATTTTATAAGGTAATTAAATTGTTTGGTGAGATTTTGATTTAATAATAATTAATAATAATGATGATAAATAAAAACAGTTAATGAAAAATTTTAAATAATAATGTTTATAAATTTTTATATAAATTATTTAAAAGAGAATTGTTTGTTTGATGTATGCTAATAATCCAGGCTTATTGCTATTTGTGTATTGTGTTATGTGATGTATTATAACAGTGTAGTGTGGAACTGCTATGGGGGGAGGTTGTAGATTTTGTATTTAATATTTTATGTTAATAATGGTTAAGCTTCCATATAAAGTGGGTTAAAACCCCATCTAAATTAATATTGTCATTTAAATATAAATTCGTAAATTTAATATTACGAAAGATATTTTACTTGTGATTCCCCAAATTTTCGGGCGGTCACGGCCTCACCGAACCCTGACCGTGGAATTGGTTTAGCTTTAACAGCTATGGTTGGGGCACATTACGATTACGCGCTGACCATAACTGGCCATAGCTGTTATCGTTGTAAAGGTGTATTTTGAAATTGATGGGGGGTAATAGAAGGGGAATCACCAAACTATGGAACAGCGGCTGCCACTCTGTTCAAGGAGGAACAGCAGAGCCAGGTGGTAGATCCGTTTAAGGGTGCATGATTATTAACGAGAACATGTTGATGTTCAACAATTTTAAACTTAATAGCGGAAGCAGAGACACGGAGAGGTAAAACCCTGCTTCAAAAATATACAGTCTCTGTGGAAGCGAAAAGGCGCCACAGTCTTACATAATTGAAATAGTGTGTGTGGCTGGGAGGTTATCCAAGGGGATAACGTATTAAAAATTTGATATATTTTAATTAATAATGATGATTTGCTACTCAATAATTTTGTTTGAATTTAAAAAATAGATGCACTAAATACTTCTTATATTGTGTTATTATGTCTTATTGTGTTGATTGCATTAGTATGTTAGGAATAAGTATTATAAAAATATAATAATATGTTTTCAATGTGTTTATAGATTTTAAAATAAAATGAAAAATAGTTGTAATAGGTAAAATTTTCAATAGGTTGTAAAAGATAGAAGTGGGTGATATTAATTGTTTGAATAAAATGTTTGAATCAGTTCAAGTTGAATTTTGTGGGACATAGATCTGTCCAAATCGAAGTAAGAGTTAAAGTAATAGTGGAAATGAAAATAATGCAATGTTGTTTTGAGTTAGTACATGTTATAGAATTTTGAGAAGTATAAGTGGAGACACAGTAGAATTGGAGAATTTATGTAGAGTTTTGAGTGATATATTGTTGTTTATTTTGTTGATGTTATTTTGATGTAGTTGTAGTGAGGTTATGAGATTGAGATTTTTTGGGGATGGCAATTTTGTAGTAGTGGTAGTGTAATGTGGGAGTCCGCAACATAAGGGTTGGGACGGGATTTGGTATAGTTTTAGTGGGAAGGGGCCGCCTTAGGTAAAAATCCAGGGGCCAGAGAACGGGAATTGAGCTTTTTTTGGGGGGGGAAACACGTATCCTATGTACAAAGGGTTAGAGAGTATTTTTTTTATATAAGAGTAGAAGGTGGCGATTGGAGTTAAAGTAGTAAGTAGTTAGAGGTAGAGAAGGGTTAGTAAAAGTTTGATAGAGGGGTGTCATACTAGTTAGAGATTTTGTAAGGGAACGTTAGAGTAATAAAAGGGGTAAGATTATGAGTAAATGCCAAGTGGATAAAGTAAATTATAATGAATAACGTAGAATCACCCAAAGTAATGAAATGGAATAATGATGGCCATAATTGAAAAAAAAAATAAAATAAAATAATTTTTGTAATTTTGAGAAACGAATTAATAAGAGTAAATCAAGTTTAAAAGTAATTTTTTGATTTTATATGCCAATTTAATGATATAAAGTGTGTAACATTTTAATTGTAAGTTGTTTATTTTAAAATGAATTATTAATGTACTGTGTTTTCTTATGTTAAGTTATGTTAGGTATTCTGATATTTACATGTTAGTAATAAGTAAAGGAAAACAAAACCAGTGCTTCTTAGCGCAAACCAGCACCGCTAGGGGGGAACAGATCAGTTGGGGATATGGTGTTGTATAAGGCCACTATTTAATATTTTGATTTGTTGTTTCAGTGTTTGGTGGTGCTGTGGCGGCGGACCTGAGCTGGCCTGCGCGCCAGAGCAGGGGCGTTGAGTATCTGTCTGACTCTACGGTGTTGGGATCTCGAGAGAGAAGTCCAGTATTGTCATGCAGATGCGGTCACAGTCACCGGACCAAGGGTGAGTTGATTATTCTTTTTTGTAAACCATACAGGGGGTTGTGGCGACATATCCTGGCTGATCCCTTTAGCAAGTATGAATGTGTCAATGAGATTTTTTATGCTTCGGCATAAAATATCTCATTGAGGGGGTATTGTAGCGGGGCATTTTTGGGCATACCTGGGGTAATGACATAATTTGTATTTTTTTTTTTTTCATAAATAATAAATAACATAATTGGCAATAGGGACAGAAATTATAGACTTGGGTAAATTTCCTGTTTAAAACAAGAATAACAGTGGCAGCATTGACTGTGACAATTATTTAATGATATTGTGTGGACAGTTTTAATAACAGCCAACAACTGTACCAAGGTCAACAAATGACGAACACGAAACAAGTAAACACGTTACACAACCAGACATCAGGCGATGTGTTGCGTCAGCAATTTATATAACGATGTGTGTCACCAGTTTTGTCAACAGGCCAAAAACAGTCCACTGGCGAACGAATACAAACTGTAAACCAATGAGAGTTGGGCGAACAACAGCCGCTTCAAAAATTAGCGCAAGTAGTTCGTTCTCATTCTAAATTCAATGCTCGCGCGAGCAACATATATTAAGTTCCGGAACATATTTTTGCGGGCCCGCATACGATAAAATGTGATCTTAAATTCAAATTAATAACTTTTAATAGCCATGAAGTAAAATGAAGTGACAGTTTTTGGTGATATATACAAAATTATAAGCAATAGAATTGTGCGGGGTGGACGGAATTACGTAAGGAGGCTGGACTGGGTCGAATCGCTAAAAAATGGCCAGATAAGTAACCGACATGGGGTAAAACCCAAGAAATTTTCAAAATTGTAAAACCTTTTAATTTTAAAAAGAAATGGCAGCCTAAAATATCTATACATAAATTAAACTAAATATGAGATCTCTAAAATAACTTGGTATGTGTGTTGCGTGTGTACGGGAGAATGTAACTATATTAAGAAGTCTGGTTTGCGTTTTCTTTAAAAGATTATTTTAATTTAATATCTTGATTCATATAAGGTTTATATAATATTTCAATGTTGTTTTATTCTTTTTTACACTAAAAGTTTTTTTTTCTTTACTTTAAAAGTTTCTTTCTTTCAAATTTATTTTATGTGCGTTTCTTTTTGATTTGAGAAATGTTAATAAATTTTAATTAATGTGTAAACGTATAAAGTTTCTTTGTTTGTTTAAACAACCATTCTGATCTCCTGTTCGCCTAAAAAGAACCCTCATATATGTTTTCTTTGTACGTAGTTGGTAACAAAGATGGCGCCCGACAATAAACAGTGAATACAGTAACCGTAGAATCAGTTTAACCATGTTTTGATATATTTTATAATATCAAGATTATTGAAAAGTATCATGTGTTTCAAGCTCTAAGCCGGAGCATAATATTATAAATTTGTTTGTGATTCATTTGTCATATTTATTGATAATTAAATGTGTATTAAAAAATGCAGTACAGAACATTACTATCTTGTTATTTCATAGGAATTTTGTAGAATATATGTGTGTTAGCGAAGTTTTCAGTTATAGCCAACTAGCGCTCACCACGAGCGGCCGAGTCGACAACCTGTGTAGCAGCGGGAACAATTCGAACGTCACAGCTGTCTAGCTAATATCACGTATTACCTTAAAAAATTAAATGTTTTAATTGTTTTAACAAAAACAATTTGGCGCCACCCGGAAATCGTAATCCCTATGAATTAACAGGTAGGTTGTACTGGTGACATTGACAACGCTACGGACTCCAGAAGTGACGTCGATTTATGTAACAACCAGTGTGAGGCAAACACACTACATTCACACTAATACACAAAATAAACAAGTATGATACATTTTAACAGGTAAGACCTCGTATCTACGTTACATATTGGCTTCCATCGCGGGGCTTGAACGAGGGCGTCCCTGTTTATCTACGTTACATATTGGCGACCAGCAACGTGTGGCTAGGAAGAATAACAAGCGGCGATCATGAATAGACACGGGATGGTTACGAGACGCAAAGGGAAGGAAACATCAAACCAAGAAGGAAACCCAGAAGAAATGGAGGAAGTTGAAGAAGTAGAAATGGAGGAAACGACTGGAGAATTGTCAGAAGAAAACCCACAGGAGGACCAAACGGAAAATCCAAGCCCACTTGAACCCGAACCTGAACCGGAAATAGAAGTAGAAGTCAGGGTAAATAACCAGCCAGTCAAACCAACAGAAGAAACGAATTTAAATAGCATGATGAAGTTCATGATGGAACAATTTGGACAAATGAATCAAAAATTAGAATCAGACAAGGAGGAGAGAAGACAAGACAAGGAAGATTTGAATAAAAGATTAGAAAAACTAGACCTAAACAGTGAAGATTTGAATAAAAAATTAGAGAAACTAGACCTAAACAGTGAAGAATTGAAGAAACAAATGAAGGAGAGTATAGAATTCCTGAATGATAAAATAGAAAGCAACCATGAAGACTTAAAAAGAAGTCAAGAGGCATTGGAAAAGAAGAGCGAAGAGCTGAAGAAACAGATCAAGAAGGATCTGGAGATAGTAAACAAAAAGATGGAAACTAATCATGATGTTCTCCAACGGAAAATCGAGGAAGAAAGTAAGAAAACCAAGGAGGAATGGAAGCAACAACTAGTCGAATGTCGAGAAGAGATTAGACAAACGGTAACGGAAACCAACGAAACAGTGATACAAATCAGAGAAGAATTAAATAATAAAATTAGTAACGTTGAAGAGGAAGGTAAATTGAGGGCGACGGAATTCTACCAAGTCCTTACTGAAGGGTGCCAAAAGAATAAACAAGAAGTGGTCAAGGAACTGGAGGAGAGGCACCAAGAGCTACAACTGGATGTAAACAATCGGGTGGAGAAAGTGTATACCGTCATAGATAAAATCGACGGACTGACCCGAGAAAACCGAGAAAAAATCCAGGGAATCAGTATGCGAGAGAAACAGATGCAGGAAGAATTAGATGCATTAAGAGAAAAACCATATAATCACACACAGTTCATAACCAGTGAGAACAGAGAAATGATTAATTTTCGTAGCTACAGGAGAAACCCGATAGAATTCCTCAAACGGGTAGAAGAACTGATAGAGAAGAACAGAGAAACCAGATGGTCTAGTGTGAGAAGTATGATCGACGAGATGTTTCGTGACACCCATGACAATTGGTGGACGGCCACAAGACCTGAGATAAATGATACTCAAGAGTTCAAGAAACAGTTCAGGGAGAAGTATTGGTCCGAATCAACACAGAATGTGGTC
The DNA here is from genome assembly GCA_034769895.1 of Magicicada septendecula. Taxonomy (NCBI): domain Eukaryota; kingdom Metazoa; phylum Arthropoda; class Insecta; order Hemiptera; family Cicadidae; genus Magicicada; species Magicicada septendecula. The sequence goes on from CM068375.1 coordinate 62,368,600, forward strand.
CGCAATGACATCAGTAACGGAAGGTACGACACACAAGGAGGACACATGTTAACATCGTACTTTCTGGGAAAGGTATGTTTAGCCAGAAATTTGGAACCCAGGATACCGGAAGAGTCGTTGGTGATACAACTGGGTTACCATTACGAAGAGGCCATCCAGAAGGCCAGGCGACAAGGCCAAATTAAAACAATCCAAGGAATGGTTAGCCTATTGGAGGACCTGGAGAACGATAACCAGTATCGAAAAAACAGGATCACAAACCAAAGATACAATAAGTGGAATGAACACAATAATACACCTAATTTCCAGGGACCATACAATTATCCACAAGGCAATAATCGAAATAACTGGGGCCGGAATAACAATAATAATAATGCAGAACCAACATTCAATGGAAACGATCAGCATCGCCATCCAAATAACCAGCCTGGTAACCGAGGACAACAGAACCATCACTCAGGAAATCAAAACAATAATAGAAACAGCCCAAATAGTAACAACCGACCAAATGAGAATTATCGAGGAGCGGAACCTGAACCACGTACCAACGGTCACCCCAATGACCACAATTATTACGGCAACCGGTATCATCCCAATTACCAGTACAACCGGGGACCCAGGGGCAATCCAAATAGGAGTGACAATCGACATCATGTAAATTTTATTAGTGGGAGAAGGCGGAATAACAACCGAAGATACAACCCAAATTGGCACCAAGAACCATGGTACAATGCATCCAACGAGACTGACAACAGACCATCAGTGAACAGGAACCATGAACCAATACAAAATGGAAGTAACCAGCAAAATGTGCCACACAATGAAATGAACGACCAGCCAAGCAACCTGGCCGTCAGCCAGCAGCCACCTTTAAACTAAAAAGGTCAGTGATAAAGTATGAACGCCCTTCACATGACCAATCACTTGGGTTGATACGTCAAACAACGTCAGATAAACAAACCAAAGGAATCACGATAATTTACAACAATTATTTAAAAAAATATTCGAGAAGAACTTCTCGAGGAAGAGGCCACTCAATTACCACAGAACAATAGTGAAATTGTTCATATAAAGGCAACAATAAACGGTACCATAACCAGTATCCTGGTAGACACGGGGTCTAATATCTCTCTCAATTAACCAACCTGAATTAGAAAGAATTCAAGCTCACTCTCGAACACCAATACCTACATTGCCAATAAATAATATAATCATCATTGGCGCAACGGGCAAACAGAACAAAACGATAAGAAAACAAGTGTCATTGGAGCTAGATAATCTAGAATCCACCATTTCTATTATATTTCTAGTGGCAAGTGGGCTACCTTTCAATATGCTCATCGGATGTGATATACTAAGAAGGTATTCAGCAGTAATAAACCTGCAGAAGGGAGTAGTGTTGTTAAATTCAGAACAAGGAACCTGGTCCGCGAACATTATCAATTGTGTACCAAGTCCAACTGCTTTAAGCCGAAACACAGAACTGAAAAGTTATTATTGCCAGAGGCACGAGCCAGATATCACCATAGTAGAGGAGGAGGAGCGTAAGACCTTATGGAACCAGAAGTTGGAAGAGATTATCACCTTCCAAAGAGAACGGCCTATGCAGGAGATTAGTAAACAACAATCCAAAAAATTAATTGCCATTTATAATGAATATCAGCATGTCTTTTCGAACATCCCAGGAAAGGTTAAAGGATACCAATGTAAAATTCAATTCCGAGAACCAGTGGACTTCCACCGGAAATCATATCCAATAGCACATTCTCTAAAAAACGAAGTTAGAATGGAAATAAATAGAATGATTGCCGAAGATATAATTGAGTACAGTCATTCTCAATATACCAGCCCCATAGTTGCCATACCCAAGAAAAATGGCAAGGTACGAATTTGCCTAGACGCCCGAGAAATAAATAAGATGATTATAAATGACAGAACCTCACCAGGAGAAATAGAAGAAATTCTGAAGAGATTTCACGGAATCAGATATATTAGCACTTGGGATACTGTATGTGGGTATTGGCAGGTAGAGCTGCACCCACACAGTAGACAATACTTAGCATTCCTGTTCGACGGTAGAAACTACCAGTTCAAAAGGCTACCATTTGGACTAATAAATTCAGTAGCAGTGTTCGTGAAGTGCATGGACCAAGTGTTAGGTCAAGAGGCACTGGAATTTACTACAGTGTACGTTGACGACCTACTTATCACGTCAGCAAACTGGGACGAACACTGTGAAAGAGTCAGACATGTATTGGAAAAATTATCTAACAACAATATCACACTGAAGTTAGACAAATCAAAGTTCATTGCTAAAGAAGTAAAATTCTTAGGATTCAACCTAACTGAAGAGGGAATCTCTCCATCCCAAGAGAAGGTTGACGCCATACAAAATTTCCCATCACCAAGAAACAAAAAACAGTTGCAATCCTTCCTAGGAGTATGTAATTACTACAGGAAATTTCAGACCAACTACTCCCACCTAACAGCAAAATTTTCCAAGCAATTATCTTCAAAAGAAAAATGGACGTGGGGAGTGGAACAAGAAGAAGCGTTTAAATTAACCAAACAAAAATTTGTTGACACTGTTATTTTACACCACCCTAATTTTGCAAAACAGTTCTATCTAAACTGCGACGCTAGTGATGTAAGTCTAGGCGCAGAATTATACCAAGAAGACGAAGATGGCAATCACCTAGTCATTAGCTTCGCCAGCCGAATACTCAATAGCTGTGAGCATAACTATAATGTTACAGAAAAGGAGTTGCTCAGCATAGTATTCGCGTGTGGCAAGTTTAGGACGTACATACTTGGATATAATATAACGGTCCGAAGCGATCATAAATCAATATCGTTTCTAAAACAATGTAAGTTGAATCATGGCCGACTTACTCGATGGATACTTGCTTTGCAAGAATACCACATTACATGGGAATATATTCCAGGACGAAAAAATATAGTGGCTGATGTTTTGTCCAGAATAAATGTAGTAAATCAGACATTTGAAGGAGAAAAGGGGAAGATAGCAAAAGTGTATTATATGTTGAAGGATAGAAAAGACCTTGAAGATATTATGAACCAAATAGTGTTGCAACAAGAGCAAGATACAAAAATATCCAACATCAGAAGAAGACTGATGGAGTCTGAAGCCATTATTAACCAATTTTACTGTGTGTACAACAATATTTTATTTATGAAAACAAAAAAGAACCAAGATACTTGGAAACTGGTAATTCCTCAATCATTAGAAAATCAAATCATCAAAGATTATCATGTGAGATACGGCCACATGGGAACAATTAAAATGATAAAGGCATTAGAGGAAGATTTGTTTATAAAAAATATTGCAAGAAAAGTAAGTAAAAACATAAAAACCTGCACATTGTGTCAGATGGTCAAAACCAATAACGAAAGGAAGGATGGAACGATGATACCCATCACATCAAGTGCCAAATTAGAGAAGGCGTTCCTCGACATATGTGGACCATTCCCACGTAGCGGAGGGCGACATGGCTACAAATTCATTGTTATCATACTTGACCATTACACCAAGTACACCAAATTATATGCTATAAACAGAGCCACAACAAATAAAATATTAGATATTATCAAAAATAAATACATTATAGAGATTGGAAGACCGTACATGTTAATAACAGATCATGGAACGCAATTTAAAGGAAGGAAATGGAGAGAAGAGTTATTAAAACTAAATATTAAAACTTATAAAACATCAGTCTACCGCCCTAGCAGCAATCCCGCAGAAAGAATGTTGAGGGAGGTGGGACGCGTTTTGAGAACTTATTGTCATAACAACCAGAGAGAATGGTACAAATATTTACCTTCAACCGAAGTGTTTTTAAACATCAGTTACCACCAATTCACTGAAAGTACACCTTACTTGATGATGTTCGATAGGAAGCCAAACAGAGAGATACAAGAGATAATAGAATTCCCAAAAGACCCAGAAGACCCGTATGACAAAAATAAATGGTACAGCCTAATAGTGGAAAAAATTGAGAAACAAAAGGCCAAATATGCAAAGAACCAACCCAAAATAATCAAATATAAAGAGGGAGAAAAAATACTAATTAAAAATCGTGAACTACCAAGTACAATGGAAGGTATAGCAAAGAAATTATTATTGCTATACACTGGTCCGTATATCATCACAAGAGACAATGGTAATAATACTTACCAGATCAGTAATATCAATACAAGGAAAATCAAGAGAGTTTACAACCAAACTTCAATAAAAAAGTTTTACGAAGAAGAATAAAACCATTGTGAAGTGAAACCGATTTCAAAATTCTAAAAGAGATTGTAAGAGCAGCTTACTCAAATATTTAGATGATATATGCGGAACAATAAAAAAGTTTTATAATAATGAAAAAAAAAAATTTTGATATATGAAGTATGAAGTAAAAAGTGAGATAATCAGGAATAAGTTACACACATTCCTATGTAATAAAAATGTAAGAAGCACAAACTTACAATTATAATTAAAACAAAAAATAGCTAAAAAGGAATACGCTACAAACATTCCTTTAAGGTAAGACCATTTACTTACCAAATTATCAAAAATAATGTTGAATACAGAGTAAAATAAACAAAAATAAAATCAAGTTCAAATTACTGAGATAAATACTTGAAATTATACTGAATCAAAAAATATTATCAGAAAAAAAAATAATAAATAAAACTATACCTGGTACAAAGAGAGAGGGAGATTATGTATAAAACAAATATACAAATATGGCTAAAGCAGAATCCTGCTAAATGACTAAGAAAAAAAAAAAATGTCTAAAACAATTAAAATGATCACAACGAGCATTGAAAACAAAATAATGAAAAGTGAGATATGATGAAATTAACATACGAATAAAGATAAAATTTCTCAATATAGTATATGAGTAGATGTTAATGTATAGTTAAGGTATAGCGGAAGGAAGAATGAGTAGTAATGATAAAGTGATCTAAAAACAAACCACAAGGTGGACAATCCCAATTATATTATTATATTATTATTATTATTAAGTCACAAGTTGACAAAGATTTAAGATTGACTGTTGAAAAGTCCAGCAATCTATATGAACTGAGTAGAGAAGATGTGCCTCTAGCCTCAGAAAAATGAGTAGTAATGGGAGAAACCAGCTACTATATAAAGTTAGGGAAAAAAAATTGTGTGTGAGGGAATATGCACCAATGGAAATAAATAAAAACAGATCCAAATAAAATGGAGTGAATTAAGTAAGAAGAGAAATGGAGAATGGAGAAACAAACAAGGAAGAGAAGGAAAAAAGTTATCTATAACTGATAATTTCATAAAAAACTATGCTAGTGTTTTATTAAAATGATCAATTTTAGAGGAGAGGCATTATGTAACGATACAATTAAGCCAAATCTCGTACCACTGATAAAAAAGATAATTCTTGATATAAAATTACTTCATATGAAATAAAATGTGTAAAAAATGATTAAAATGTAAATACTTTGACAAGACGTACAACGATATTACCCAACCCAAGTGATTGAGCCAAAAAACCCAAACATACAGAAGGGAACCACGTAACATACTTATTAAAATGTAAATATTTTGACATGATTGAGCCAAACAACCCAAACATAAAGAAGGGAACCACGTAACATACTTAAGAAAAATATGATAGACAAAACAATGATGGACACAGAACTAAAGAAGAACCAGAAGAAGAGGACAGATCCATACAAGTAAACAGAATTTAAACCAGAAGAGAAGAAGAGGAGAACCGAACCGGATTGAAGAAGAAGAAGAGGAAGAATGAAGAGGAGACAGATAAAACCCAAGGGGAACTAACACACATATATAAAAGGGAAAGATTGTACGTTTAGAGATAGAATACGGTCAATAAACCTTGAATAATTATGTATTAATGAAACCAATGTTATTATTAGCATTAATTTAACATATGTACCCATTTTTAAGACAATACAATTGTAAAGCAATGTAGTATAGGAAAAGTACACTAACCCTGTCAGAAAGGTTAGATTCAACCAAAACACAACTAGCCTAGTATTGTTAATAGTAAAAATAATACTAAAACAAAATAGTGAGAAATGGTAGGAGAAAGTATAGGGATTACCCATTAAATAACACTAATTACAAAACAGTGAACCAAAGTGAAGTGCTTTAGTGAAGTGTAAATGCCCTAAAAAATAGTGAAAGTGGATGTGAAACATTCAAAATAGAATGCTAAGTAAATAGACACTCTGTAAAACATTGATAAACCACCAATGATTGGAGTGAGACTATAATTAGTTATATACCTAGAAGTAATTAGAAATAGTAATCCAAATTAATATTAAGGAAGCTTGTAATAATATTCAGGGAGAAAGCCCAGTACAATAACTTGTGTTAACATGGCATGATAGGATAGAAGTAAAGTTTGTTATTAAAGATTAAAATTATAAAGAATACAACACCCCATGTTGAAAGGGGAATTAACCTTCATAATATTAGAGAAAGTGACAATGTTTATCACCCTAGTTTATAAGATAAGAAAGAAATCAATGTTAGTACTAAGAATAATTTATGACTTGTAAAGAATAGTTGATTCAATGTTAAAGAAGGAATATGACTGAAAGGGGACTTACAGTCCATAAACCTAACTATTATATTTTAAATGAAGAGTAATGAAAATGTATGTTGAATAGTAATTAAAACACAAACAAATAAGTGAAGCCCATCAGGCTGAATTCAGAATGTAATTTAAAAAAGGAAATACACTAAAAAACAATAATGGCTGTTTGTGACTATGAAAACAGTTAACTGCCAAAGACATTCAAATGCAAATTGTATCAATTTCACAAAAAATCTTACTAATCTAAGAACAGTGAATGGACAGTAATTATATATCAGTTATTTCAACACAGAAATATTATTGTGATAATTTAATTCAAGAAAGATATGTTATTTATTAAATGTCAAATAATTAGACTATAGTTAATGTGTAACAGAATATGACCTTATGAGGTATCATTGTAAACTTTGAAAGGAAAGAAAAATAATAGTGATGTCATTTATTATCCCAAAGGAATGATAAGGGAATAAAATCATTAGGAAAATACTTAATAAATTTGAATAAAAATTCAAATATTTCTAACAATGTATGTAAGGAGTAATTAACCAAGCATTGAATTATTGGTTACTATGACAACGAGACATTTGAGGGCTTATTTTTCCGTTAAAAATTAGAGAGACGCTGAAGAAACGAAGCATGGGTAAGCCACACGAAAAATTTGACAAACTAAAATTTTAATTTAAACAGTTATAAAAAGTCGAATCAGTGAACCAAGATAACCCAATATGAAGAGACGTCGATCTATACAGAATTAATGATGTCCAGGAACGAAATTAAATAAACTAATTAACGAAAAAACCCAGACCAGTTTGAAGAAGATGTTGGAAGCCTTCAACCAGCCCAAATTCGAAAAATATATGCCTATCCTGATGACGATACAGACAACGTGAGATGAACTGATAAGTACCGAATAATTTCTTACTCCCAAAACCCCAAATTACTTAAATTATTTTCAAATGGTAAAATTTCTCACTATTTAAAAAGTAGTATTTTCTTTCAAAGGTAAAGGCATAATTTACTTACATTAAAAAACATTTTATATTAAACTATAGAGATAATCTTATTTGTGAACATAACTACTGTAACAGAAATACGACACTACTGAACAAATTGTACAAACACATTATAAATCCTAAGTACGTATAAGGTATCGTAGTGTACTTTTTTTGCATGTAATCAACTTTTATGTCTACTTTCATGATCCAAAGAACCCCAGATTTTAAAACTGGTAATATTTTGTATGTAACTTAATGCCGTGTCGGCAACGATAAGGTTTTGAAATCCATTTTGCCAACCTTGAGATATTTGTGTTTCAAGCTCTAAGCCGGAGCATAATATTATAAATTTGTTTGTGATTCATTTGTCATATTTATTGATAATTAAATGTGTATTAAAAAACGCAGTACAGAACATTACTATCTTGTTATTTCATAGGAATTTTGTAGAATATATGTGTGTTAGCGAAGTTTTCAGTTATAGCCAACTAGCGCTCACCACGAGCGGCCGAGTCGACAACCTGTGTAGCAGCGGGAACAATTCGAACGTCACAGCTGTCTAGCTAATATCACGTATTACCTTAAAAAATTAAATGTTTTAATTGTTTTAACAAAAACAATTTGGCGCCACCCGGGAATCGTAATCCCTATGAATTAACAGGTAGGTTGTACTGGTGACATTGACAACGCTACGGACTCCAGAAGTGACGTCGATTTATGTAACAACCAGTGTGAGGCAAACACACTACATTCACACTAATACACAAAATAAACAAGTGTGATACATTTTAACAGGTACGACCTCGTTATCTACGTTACAATATATATATATATATATATATATATATATATATAAACTTTCACTTTCACTTCTGTATTACTTTTATTCCAAAACTCTTATTTTGTCTAACACCCATTTAAAATTAACTTTGACTGAATGCCTTATTGAATAATTATTATCACCCAAACTCTATCTTTTTCCACATTTTACATTAATATGATCATTGAAAATTACATTAGAAAATTCATAATTACCTCAAACTAATTTAATCACCCAATTTAAAACCTTTTAAACTCATTTAATTTCATTGTTAAAACATTTTACATTACTTCCATTTCTTTATAAAATTCATACTTAGATATGGTCACTCATGTAATCAAGTACAACGTGATTAGTGTCATAAATTCAAAAATACAAACCTTTATCACCACAAATATAACTTACATAACCATATGTACTTCCTGATACATTATAACAATACAACTCAATACCTAAGCACATGGTATTTTTCATCATTTACTATTTATTATAAAAGTTCAATTATACAACATTAATTAATTAATTAATTCCACTCAAATTATTTAATTCAATCTTTATCCAAAACACCCAGTTTTTTAATTACAATAGTCCGAACAATTCCAAATCAGTTAATTTCATTATAAACACAATTATTCTCTTTATTTACTTAGTTTGGTGAAATATTATTTTTATTATTATTAAATCAATTCCTACTGCATATATACACAGTTTATCTAAAATACAAGATACAACATAATATACTACACAAATACATTTAACATCACTACACAAGTATATACAATCCAAATTATTATTCATTATTGTTTACCATAAATCATTTCACAATACAGTCCATTTCGAAACCACACTATTCACATAATTAAATGTTCATGCACAACAACTGTTTAACCACCATCATCGAATAATAGTCTGATCTTACGTCTACCCAATTCACTTACAATTAAATACATATTGCTATTATAATTATAATAGTCATCATCATTACTTTTTTTCATTGTATCAATATAGTAGTTACAAACATTATTGTATACTATCAATTCAAAATTCCTGTCGACATTTGGTATAGTAAGTGCGCTCTTAGTATTTTCCGTTAAAGTCAGGTAAATTCTTGGATTTCGTTGTCCTTGATGTGTCCGTTACTTAACTAAATATCACTATTACTAATGACTCGGAACACTAGGTTTTCTATAAGTAAGAGCAAAAAGTTTTACCTTACAGCCTTAACTGGTTTTCACCTTTAAGAGGCTTCTTCAGAGGCTGCCGCAGGTAGCGCTGTCCGTCTTGTTGTGGGTGATGAAATCGAATTTCGAAAGATCGATGCTGTGTGTGTGGGTGAGATATGTTCGAATAATGCGTGCGATTTGAATTGTGTCTGTTCGTTTAGGATGTCGTTTTTATTTGTTTTTGTGTGTACGTGTAGAATGTTCATGTTATTGTCGATGTTTTTATATATGTGGTTTACTTCAATGAGGTGGTTTGCAAAGGTGGAGTCTGTAGTGGAGTGGAGTGCCTTTGTGTGTTCAATGTATCTCTGTTTGAAGCTACGTCCTGTCTGGCCTATGTAGAATTTACTGCAATTTGAGCAATTTAGCTTGTAAACACCGGGTAGATCGAGTTTGTTTTGTGCTTTGTGTGTGTGTTCTGTTTTGTTAGTAGTTTTGTAAGTGATTCTGTATCCTGCTTTTTTGAATTTGTGGGCTATTTTTTCAGTTTGTTTGTTGATGTATGTTAGTGTTATGAATTTGTTGTTTTCTGTCTTTGTCTGTTGTTTGTTTTGTGTTTCGTGTAGGAGTTTACTGACTATTGTTCTGTCATATCCGTTAGATGCTGCTAGATATTTTATCGTGTTTAGTTCATCTTTGTAGTCTTTTTCATCTAAGGGAATGTTGTTAAGTCTATGTATCATGGTTCTGAAAGCAGCTAGTTTGTGTTGTATTGGGTGATTGGAGGTGTTGTGTATTAGTGTGTCAGTTGTAGTTGGTTTTCTGTATATACTGAATTTGTGCCTGTGTTCTAGTTTTGTGCTGGAGAGGTCTAAGAAGTTTATGGTATTGTTGTGTTCGTATTTGGCAGTAAATGTTATGTTTTTATGTATTTTGTTTATGTGCGTTAGTAACTGTTCACACTGTATTATGTTTCCCCTGTATAGTATTAGAACGTCATCAACGTATCTGTGCCAACATAGTATTTTATGTGAGTGTCTGTCATTGTTTGTGAGTATTTTTGTTTTTTCTAAGTGTTAGAACGTCATCAACGTATCTGTGCCAACATAGTATTTTATGTGAGTGTCTGTCATTGTTTGTGAGTATTTTTGTTTTTTCTAAGTGTTGGAGGAAGACTTCTGCTAGAATGCTGGATATGGGGGAGCCCATGGGTAAGCCATCGTTCTGTGTGTAGTATTTATTGTTATAAGTAAAGTAGTTTTGTTTGTGATAATGTTCAGAGTTTCTGTTATTTCGTTGATAAGTTTGTCTGGTGTGTTGTTCTGTTTGAGTTTGTTTTGTAGGATGGTGATTGTTTCAGAGATGGGGATGTTTGTGTACAGGTTTTTAATGTCAAAGGAGGCTAATGTGGCATTATGGGGGATGTGTATGTCTTTTATTTTTGTTACTATGTCTGTGTTGTTTTTTACTGCAATGTTGTTGTCTAGTTGTGTGTGTTGTCTGATAATTTTGTCTAGATATTTTGCGAGTTTTTGTGCAGGGGCATTACGGTAGATGATAATGGGGCGGATCGGAATGTCTTCTTTATGGATTTTGGGAAGCGCTTGGAGGGTAGGGGCTGATGGTCGGATTTGTTTCATGTAGGGCTTTTGTTTATGTGTCATTATGTGTTTGGCTTTGTTGACTATTATTCAAATTTTCATTTAGATTACTATTTATTTCTTTATTTTGCATATCAAATTTATTTAACAGTAACTGCATCATTGCCGTTATTTCATCTGTTTTATTTTCATACCAAGTTGAGATGGGTGTTAATTGAACTCTATTTAATTCAACTGATTCGGTGGCGCTAGGCTCAACGACCTGACTAATTGGGGTTGAATGAACGCCCATCTCACTCGTAAACGTATTGTCAGTTAAGCTGATTTCCACGTTCTTATCGTCATTAGTATTCATTTTGCTTATTTAGTTTTTTACCTATTTATAATACAATCATATCATAACCTTACTACTAATGTTAACTTTTTTTTTCCACTGCTCTTTCCAGTAGGCCTACTTCTCCATAAAATTAAACAATAAAATTTTATGTTGAAGTCCCTGTTCGGGCGCCACTGTAATATGCTTCACTCTTTTCACCTTTAATTTCTTATAATTTTGATTTTGATTACTGTATTCGTCCATAGTCCGGACGCCATCTTTACTGGTTACCAACAATGAAATATGAAATTTACTTACCTTTGGGCCAGGTTCGGTTAGGCGAACAGAAGTAGCAGAATGGGTTATTTTCAGTAAATAACTCTTTTGTTTTTGTTTTACCAATGACATTCCCCTTTTATTCTTTCTCATATACCTGTACATTTAACCCCTTCTTCAACAAAATGAAACACATTCGGCCACGAGGCGTAATTGGTAAAGAAACAAATAAAATAATTATTAACATCAACATTTTCTCTCTCTCTTCATCATGTATTATTCTAAATCATCAATTTAATTTATATTTCTAATTGAACACAACCCAGCACTTCTTAAATATATTTTTTATCCACACAAACACACATACATTCATGAGTTACATTTTATATTAATTGGGGGACTTGCAAGATTTTATTGACTGTATTAATTTACTTCCCTGTGATGATCCTTCTAGGTGCGTCCATCAGATGACTCCTCGTGCACGCACTAACGTTGTTATTTCATACTGAGTTTACATGTTTTGAAGAAGAATTTTAGTTGTTAGCCACTCTAATGAAAGTTAATTTGGTTATTTCATTGTTATTTTACATTTTTAATATTTTACACACACGGGCCCGCATTTTTGTTGCGGAACTTTTATTCACAACCGGCCGGTTATATGGTATTATTGCAACTGGGGCAAGACGAACGGCTGTAAAATCTGAGATGGAAGGGGGGGGGGCACGTGACCACATCTCATTGTTCTTCTGAATATGACGAGCCAATTTCCAAGGCGAGACCAACTACGCACTGCATTCCACATGACGTATTTAAAGGCTTGGCTTGGCGTATTTGGTTGACGTATTTATGTAATGTGGCGAGGCTGGTGACTTCATCGGTCAAAGTTCGTTTGGCTAAATATAACTGTTGTTTTGCGTCTGGAATGTTGACCTTGATTCCCTTTCAATCGCTGGCTTACTACGTCTTATAAAATTTTACAATTATTATTTATGTTGTTACCCCAAAATTATTCTTTATACTTTTTGTTTCCCCTTTTCCAAATTACCTCGGGTATACCCCAAACTGTCCCGTTACAATTTGAAACTTACACAAAGGTACAAAAACAATAACTTATATAAATATACGATATGCGTACAAATAAATACAATTTTCAAAATACAATACAACCGTAAATTTTAGGGTGCAACGACAAAGTCTATCGCAATGCTTGCCTGTAAACAACATTTTTCGTCTTACCTCCTGAAGCTCTAATGAAGAGGTTTTTTTGTGAGCCAACTCTGGAGCACGCTATATAGAGCTGTCCGTGAGAAAAACACGGGGATTCTAGGTAAACATCACACCACTTGAGTGATTGCCCCTGCGCCTTTTTAATTGTGATGGCAAAAGCAAGTCGCACAGGGAATTGCAATCGCTTGAAACTGAAGGGCATATCAGTTGGGATCAATGGTATTTGAGGAATGAATACGTCCTCACCTTTTTCTTTGCCTGTTACGTCGTAGCTTCTATGACGTTAGCTAAAAGTCTTTTCAAGCTGAGTCTGGTACCGTTGCAAAGTTTCGGTGGATCTAAATTATGTAACAGCAGGATAACAGAACCGATTTTATGCTGAAGGCGATGTGATGGCATTCCAGTAGGGTCTAGTGAGTTCAGAAATTCTATGGGAAAATTCACTGCGTCATCAGCGTCCACTACTGTATCTAAAGATTTGTACTCAGTGACTGGGCCTGGTATCATATTTTGAATTCGGCTGTTCAAATCGTACACGGCATCGTTTTTAGCTCCAAGAATGGCTCTTTCACATAACCATTCGTGATTTCTGTAATTTTCAGGTATACCTGGATAAATTTTGTCAATCAGTTCTTCAACCGTTGCAACTAGAGTGCAAAAATCATATGTGTTTGATTCAGTCGGAAATGTGCCTTCACCGATTTGTACAAATTTATCTGCAAAATGTTGGGCCGTCTCATCTCCAAAGAGCCGAACTCTCATGTTTGTTTTTAATGTGAATCTTTTAACAAACTTCCACAGAGATGAAGTTTTCAGGCAAGCATTGAGTTCATCCGCCAGAGTTGATTTCAGTATGACTGGAAGAGTTTGTCGAAAGTCACCAGCAAGAACCAGCAGAGATCCTCCCAGCAACTGATCATTCTTTCTCAGGTCCCGCAGAGTACTGTCAAGTTTCTTTCTTATGGGCCATTGTGCATTCATCCCACACAATAATTTTGCATATTTGTAGCACCGTTCCCTGGGCACTTGTTTTGCTAATATTGCACACAGGGTATTCTTCCATATTTACTTTTAGAGGCAGTTTTAATGCCGAGTGCGCTGTCCGTCCACCATCCAGGAGAGTAGCCGCTATGCCAGAGGAAGCCATCGCAAGTGCTATGTCATTTTTTGATCGAAATTCGGTGAGGATCAAATTAATCAAAAAAGTTTTACCAGTTCCCCCTGGAGCGTCTAGGAAAATTATACCTCCATTTTCTCTGTTGACACATTCCATGATGCCATCATAAGCTTTCCTTTGATCATCCAGCAATAGTGGTTTATTGGATTCAATAATTTTTTTCAATTCTGTGGTATTGTAATTTTTTTCACGGAGAAGATCTGCATTATTTGCGTTGTCAGAGTTTCGTTGCAGAGGTGGTAGCCCAAACTGTAGCAAAGGTTTGCTACAAATCGATAGACATTTGTGCTCTAGTATAATGAGAACTTCGTTAAATATTTCTGCAGAAAATTGTATGTTATCGTTGATGTTGTTTCGACGAAGTCTGGCAAGGATGTCTTCACTCATGCTTTTGCGGTATTTCTCCCACAAAATTCTGGGATTAGATGGATTGCAGGTAGTCAAGGTAATTGCAAACAAATTTTGTATTTGCTCAGGAGATGACGTTAATGTTGCTTCGGACATTGCTTTGCCCCAGTATTCATCATCTACCAGCAAACCCATTTTCTGACAGGCTTCCCTGAAGGTGTTGCATACTTCACCATTCACAGTTTTAAGCATTTCGTAAGAAGCTGGTCCCCGGACTGTATGAAGCAGCATTCTTAAGAAAAAACATTCGGCATTATTTGGGTGAACAGTGTAGACACGCCCTAAAACCTCACTTGCAACAACGTCATTGCCCAAAACAGGTACTCCTTTTTTCCTTTTAGAAAAAACTTTCCTTCCAGAATTCCAGGTATAGTAGCGAGGAATTTCCGAATATAACAATGTCCTTGCAAATGCATCCTGTTGACATAACTGAAAGAAGGCTGTCAAAGTCATCCTGGGCGGTTCAGCAGCAACTGCTTGTGCATTTTCTCTTGTGAAGTAGACTCTTTGGCCATTCTCTAAGTGTACGTTCAGACGAAGGACTGTAGGATCCCTCTCATGAATGGGAAAACTCATGAGAACTTACAGATTATAAGTAAATAATATTTAATAAATATACACAACTCCCTTACCTTTATCGGGTCTCAGTCTTCATGTGAACTCTTACCTATAAGTGATTTAGGGTTAAATTTCGTAATAATTACTCTCACTACATTGGTTGACTCATTCAAATTTTATTAAACATTCTTTATACTACTCTTTTCCTTTTTTAAATTTCATTACTGATTCTTACGTAACAAAAAAAAACTAATATATTTACTTATTATAATTAAATGAAATATTTCTCTTATTTTATAAGACAACCCAGTATTTGCTCACTCTCACTTTCACACATTTTATCCCACCTTTTAATTAAGAGATCTCTTCATTTTTTATGACTTTTATTTTTGAGTTATTTTAATAGCAATTGTTGATTTATATAATTTTTTACTTTCCTGTGGTCGCCTCAGGCATGTGTCGAACTCAGTCCGGTTTTTTGTTCACATTTGTTCCAAAATGTTTTCACTGATTCAAATTTGTCTCACTGTTCGTAGTTTACACTGTACTACATTTTAATTGTAGTTTGCACTCCTTCTTTACTACTTTTTACTATATTTAGTACATATTTTTAAAAGTTTTAATAAAGATCGGCTCACGAGCCTTTATACTGAACCGCGCGCGAGCTACAGCTGTAGACGAACTGTCTTTTACCTACTTTCACATTTTATGTACGGGCGAGATGAAAACTGTGCCCAGCCGGCGGACGCACACAACTGTTTGCGTCCGTTGTCTTGAGATGTTATTTCCCGACTGCCTTTGTTCTAATGCACACCGAGCGCTAAGGAATGTATCTGTACATGCCGTTTTTTTTGAGAAACCTGGCCGACTGGTTCGCGCGCTTGTTTGTGAATGCGCACCCTTGTTTGATAACCTGCATACCAGTGCCAGGCCGCCACAGTCTCGACGCTATAGCCGTTCACCAAATATACTTGGGCAAAATAAAATTGACAAGATTTAATTTACAAATCCCCATAAGTTTGTACCGTTACAATACCCTCCCCAATGAGAGGTTTTCTGCCGAAACAGAAAAACTCTCATTGCTAAACCCTAAGAGGATCAGTGAGGATATGGTGCCAACAACCCCCCTTTAATTTCTTAACACATCATGGGTAAACTACCCCCCTAGCTCGGCGACCATGGCTGCACCTGCACGACATTACTGGACTTCTCTGTTCGAGATCCGAACACCGTAAAATCAGACAGGCATTCACCACAGTACCACCTTACCTTGTAACATTCCAAATAAAATTCCATAACTGGCCTTGTACAATACCAGATCCTCTACCGATATGTATCCCCTTACATCCATACTGGGTTGCCTTTAGCAAAATACTGGGTGCGTACACACATTCATTACTAGCTTAAACACAAGATCTCTAAATACTCAACGTTAATATAATATTCACATAAATATGGCATATTTACTTTTACATAAAATTCCCTCCCATTTCTCAAACTTTACTTTCTTGCTTGACATTATTATTTCAAATCAAATCAACTTATTTAAATTTTGTTCAAATAATACAATAAATCTAAGTCCCTTACCAAAGATTCATACTGACGTTAATTTACATCATCTCTTTTAATTAATTTAACCATAATTTTCAAAATTCAAAGTCTTTATGAATTTATTTTTCTTTACAACTCCTCTTAATTTACATGTTAACAATCCTGTTAAACAAAATAAAATAAATAACTTATCCCTATCACCTATTCAAACACAATTACACATGATTACAAAATATACCATAATATAAACATCATGAATCAGCTGACACCTTCTCTACCTATAGTGAACATTAAAAATTAAAATAAACTTCTTTACTGCAAAGAACAAAAAAAATTTTTTTTTTTAATTAATTTCCAAAAAAAACTATTTTGCCAATTAATAAAAATAATTATTCAATCATTTAATTAAATTGATTAACAAAAGAATCTATGAATTAATTATAAAAACATACATCTCTAACACCAGTCATCAGCTGATGTCTCATGGTCAGGTGAATGGCCTTACCTGACTAAAATTATACAATGTAAAATACATAACACATGTTTATAATTCCTACACTCTAACATAGTACAACATAATAAAACATATAAACATTCATAAATAATACAAATCTCATTCCATTAACATGAACATTTAATGTGCCTCTGAATAAAAATTACAAACATTTCTATTTTAAGTTTAGTTTCAAATTTTATTAGCTCTTTACCTTGTTACATTTTATTATTATCTTTCAATTATGAATTTCTATTAATCATTTTCATCATTAATTGGTTTGGGTGATTCTCCGTCATTCACAATGATTTGATTTATTGAATGGGCATTAAATATAACCTTACCCCCTTCTTCCTTCTAACGACCATTTACAGATTTACATAGGGTGACACCGATCTCTCAATAATATTTACTTCCATTAAATTCTCTAAATCACCTTAAATCATTCTCCTCTTAGAACCAAATACCTGTTACCTTCTTTGTACCTAGGATGTGTGTTCCCTACCCGTATACTCATTCCCTTATTAGTTCCTGGCCTCTCCCAGGTAACTCCGCCAAACCCCATTTAAAACTCTTCACCTCCCATCACAACGCCTGTCGTTGAGGACTCCTTACCACACCACCCTCTTTACAAAATTTCACCACCACCTGTTTACTCTCCAATTACATTACTCTCACTTTCTCTACATACATGCACTATCGCTACTGTGTCCCTACTACTGACCCGTTTCTGTATTACTTTTTATTTCAAAATTCTTATTTTGTCTAACACCCATTTAAGTTAACTCTGACTGACCCAATGCCTTATTGAAATAATTATCATCACCCAAACTACATTTTTTACAACACTTTACATTCATATGATCATTTAAAATTACACTAGAAAATTCCTAACTTACCTCAAATTAATTTAATCATTTAATTTAGAACCTTTTAAACTCATTTAACATTTATTATTCAAACATTTTACTTTATTTCAACTCATTATAAAATTCATACTTACATTACATCACTCAATTGACTAAACACATGATTCCTGTCATAGACACAAAATTATAGACATTCATTGCAACAAATATAGCGTACATAACTCCATGTGTCTTCTGAAACATTATAACAACTATATGATTCCACAACTAAACACATTTTACATTTATTCATTTACTATTTATTTTAAAGTTCAAATCTCATAAACATCATTTAAATTCATTATCAAAATTTATTTCTACCACATTTAAATCAATTAATTCATCTACAATTTATTTTAATTTAATCAGTTATTTAAAACGCAGTTTATTTTAATTACCTTATTCCAAAACAATTACAGTTCATTTATTATAAACTCTCATTATTTATTTAGTCTGACAAAATATTATTATTATTAAAATCAATTTCTACTACATACACACATTGTTTACATCAAATACATTTTACACCACAAACACAATTAATCTCCCTATTAATTTATTTAAAAATTTTTGTCATTATTTTTCTGTTTACCACACCTCATTTCATAAGTCAGCCAGGTCATCATCATAAACTAAAATAATAAATGTTCATGAACAACACAATATTTACCCTCCATCATCGAATAATACTCTGTTCTTATGGCTACACCATTCATTTACAATTAAATACATATTGCTATTATAATTATAATAGTCATCATTATTACTTTTTTCCATTGTATCAATACTATTGATAATACAAATATTATTGCATACTATCAATTCAAAATTCCTGTCGACATTGGGTATAGTAATTTCTCCTTTTATATTTTCCATTAAAGTCAGGTAACTTATATTATCATCAACATTATCATCAACTACTGCTACATCAGTTTCAACACAAGGTAAGATTTCAATATGATTATTCACTCTTTCTATACCTAACCTTTCTATTAACTCTTTATAATTCCTATCAACCTTAAATAACTTTATCTCCCTATCAACACACAACTCTCTTTCAAAATATCTCCCATCACAATGCCATTTCTCATTTTCTCTACCATCCCACACAGAGGGCACTAAATCCTCACAAACAATCAGGGAACAATTTGAAAACCTCATGTCTTCCAATAATAAGGGACTCTTGCCCTTCAACAACATTTGTAAACACCTTGGTTCACAATAAACCTGGGGGAAATTTACCCTCTGCAACCCCTCTACCTGTAAACTCTCTTCATACTCTCTCTCTCTAACTGATTAACACTCACTAACATTTCATTATCAGGACTCTCAATATTCACAACCTTACTCTCTAACACCACATCTTTAATTATCTCATTGTTATTCTCACTTTTTACTTCAATATTAGATTTACTACCGTAATTACCACTTATCTTGTTATTAATTATTTCTTCACTATTTTTGTTCTTGTTACACTCACCTGTATTTATTTTCCACACTCCCATTTTCTCAATACTCTGTTCTAATTTGTTAAAGTTTCTTTCAAATATCTCATTTGTATTTTCTAAATGCTTATTAATTTCATTAATATGGTTTTTTAACTCACTGAAATTGCTTTCACATTTGATTTTTTGTTCCTTAATTTCATTACTTAATTTATCAAATTTGCTATCAAACTTTTCATCATTGGCATCAAAACGTTTATTTACAACATCACTTATTATTGAAATCACTATTTTTTACCATGTTTTCAGACATAGTTTGTACCAGGTTGAATATATCACTCATCGACCATTCTTTTTCTTTAGTTTTTGCCACTACGGGAGTAGATTTTGCTTCAGCATTATCTATTATTATGTAATCAGTTACGTTACTTTCCGTCACTGATTGACTGTTCGAATCAGCTGTTTGAATTGACTGACCTAATTCACTCACACTCAGTGACGGGTTCATTGACCCAAAGCCACTATCACTCATAGCCGAGTCTATCAAATTAATTTCTTTTTCGTTCTCAGACATTTTTATTGTTCTTATTTACTGGTTTACTAATTATTAAATCTTACTTGTAATCTAACATGCACAATTGGTCAACACCTCGTAAACTTTACCTCACAAAATCTTATTCTATCTATGTTATGTAAATTTTTACATAAGTTATTCTCGATTTCAGCCAACCCTATTCCATTCTCTGTGCTTTAAAATAAGCCAATTTGGAATAAATACAATATTTATTCCAAATCCTGGTCACGCCGCACCATTTGTAGCGTTTTATATTTTTACAAATCTATTAAATAACCACAAACTTCCACTTACCTTTAATTCGGTTACTTATTCGGCCAGATCATCTAGTGGTGGAACACTTTTTCGTATAGCGAATTACCAGCACAGAAAATGAAGTTAGGTTGTTGAAATGATTATTCTAACATGCATATAGCAAGTTGAAATAACATATTATTTTATTTTACAGTATCAAGATATTCATTGTTATACTCGCATTTACATAAAATTTCCTTCACTCTTTACTCTACATACTTCTATGTCTTTATTTTTTCATATTATTGTAATGGTCTCTGCAAGGACATTGTCCACTAACGTATGGAATACGTCATCTAAACAAATCTGTATCAATAATAAACACATGTTGAAAGAAAACAGCTTAACTTATACTACATTTAACTATGAAGACAACCCAGTAATTGCTCGCTCTCACTTTCACACATTTTACCCCCCTTTAAACTAAGAGATTTCTTCATTTTTTATGACTATATAAAAAATATATTATACTAACCGTCTGTGACTTCTCTTTTGATGTCCCTTCTTATTACGACATGTTTCAAGACTCTTGTCCCATTGTCAAGCATAAAATTTGTAGCACATATCAGATATGTTTGTCAAACGTTAAAAACCATGTCATAATGACCACAAATAACGGATTATTAAAATAACGGACTATACTAATTTGTAACTTGAATACGCGCATCGGGCGAACAGTGTACACTGCACAGCGACCCACCGCGCATTCGCTGTGGGTCGCTGTGCAGTGTACACTGTTCGCCCGATGCGCGTATTCAAGTTACAAATTAGTATAGTCCGTTATTTTAATAATCCATTATTTGTGGTTATTATGACATGGTTCTTAACGTTTGACAAACATATCTGATATGTGCTACAAATTTTATGCTTGACAATGGGACAAGAGTCTTGAAACATGTCGTAATAAGAAGGGACATCAAAAGAGAAGTCACAGACGGTTAGTATAATATATTTTTCATATATTTAACGGAAACGTGGCTTGGTACTAAAAACAGATTTATTCCTACTATAATTTATTATGACCTTTATGTTGAGTTATTTTGATAGAAATTGTTGATCTACATAATGTTTACTTTCCTGTGGTCGCCTCAGGCATGTGTCGTACTCAGTCCAGTTTTTTGTTCACTGTTGTTCCGAAATATGTTTTCACTGATTAATTTTGATGCCACAGAATTATAACTGTTCTCACATTTTTATGTGCGGGCGAGATGAAAACTGTGCCCAGCCGGCGGACGCACACAACTACTCGCATCTGACGTCTTGATATGTTATTTGCCGACTGCCTTTGTTCTCTGCGCACTTAGGTGAGAAGGAATGTACACCTACGTGCCGTTATCGTGAGAACATTGGCCGATGGTGCGCCCTCTTATGGTTGAATGCGCACCCTCATTGATAACCTGCATACCAGTGCCAGGCCGTGACAGTCCCGTGGCTATAGTCTGTTCACCAAATATACTTGGGTGGAAATAAAATTGACAAGATTTAAATTACAAATCCTCATAGGTTTGTACCGTTACACTCAGTATTCTCCAAACTGCCCCATTGCTGCTTATGTATCGTCCCAACTGATAATTTGATATCTCATCATGCTCACTGGCCTTTGTCAAACCAAAGACAGCAATATCACTCCCCTTGTTGATATATTTGCATATGTACTTTATAGATTTTACTGAATTACAGTATTCAACATTTATTTGAGCCTGGAACATTTTAGAAAGCAGAGGTGAGTACGGAACTACCCATTTGTTGTCGATCTTGACTTCCTCGCCTCGAACACTTAATTTGTAACAGTACATATAAGCCCACCTAATGATTTTGGGGTAACAACATAAATAATAATTGCAAAATTTTATAAGACGTAGCAAGTAAGCGATTGAAAGTGAGGGAAGGTCAGCTCCAGATGCCTGATGAACAGCTATTTTTAGATACATGACTTGTAACCGATGAGATAACGGGTCATACAATGTGACGTCAGAGACCCACCCAGCTACATATTTTCGCTGGAATATAGATCTAAAATTATACTCTCTGTAACGGGGCAAAAGAGGTTTTTTCATTTTTATCAAATTTGGGTGTTATTTTATTAAAATATTATTCACAATTCATTTTCATCTGTGGGGACAGCCATATGTTATAAAAGTTTGTTCAAACAAAGAAACGGTACGCTGTAGCTGGGTGATGAAACAATACAAAGGAATGTCGTGTTGTCGACTGTAGTACGATTCTTGGAACTTTGCGGCTGTGTGATACCCACGCACAAACGCGCTAACTCCAGCAGGAGCGCAGACCGACGCCAAGTTAGTAAAGCAACATGGATTGGAGACAATATTTTTTCGCCACGTGGTCTGAGACGGCGGATATACGTTTAAGCCCAGCCCATATTTGTGACGTCGACCAGTGAGCACTCAATATCGTCGACGTCAAATACACGAAAAACACACGTGTTACCTGAACAGCTACCAAGACTTTGACAGCAAAGGCTGTGAACGACGATGAAATTTGTTCGCCGGCATGGCAGTAATGTCCGCCAACATGGAAAGAATTCAGTCTTGACTCACACTCAGCCGGGCCCGGCAGAATAGCAACTGTGTCGTACCAGTAAATTTTTTTATGTAAATTAACCAATCGTGCAGTGAGGAAATGATAGTTTAACATGAACAGTGCAAGCAGTGTGTTATAAAAAAGAAGAGAAAAATAACATCATAAACATTATGGCCAACTAAAAAGGACTTTGCATATGACGCGACACGCGGTCAGGTGAGATGACTGCCACAAGTAACAATAATCTTTATAAAATCAATTTTAACTGAATGATATCTCTAAAATAAAATAATATGGGGTTTTAAAATTGGTATGTGAGTTGTGCGTGGGCATAGCTGGGTCGCTTTAATAAAATAAGATAAAGTATGTAGAATAAGTTGGTTAGATCATTTATTTCTTGACATATATATTATGTATATGTTTGACATTATATATTATAATATAAAATTATCTCAGTTTTTTCATGATTAAACAAGAATTCAAATCAAGGTAAATTCATTAAAATGTAAAAGTATAAATTGCAGTAAAGAATTGGTTGAAAATTATAATTGGATAACGTAAATTTGAAATGAAGTTTATTAAAATGAATTAGTAGCGTAACCATGTTTCAATTTAATTATTACGCCACATTACCATCACCTATCCTGTATGGAAGATTTTGCTGAACGAACCTGGCAAAAAGTTAATATGAAGGTTTCGATTTTTAAACCATAAAAAATCGTGGCGACTGATTAATAAGTGTTGGGGGATCTTCTGTGAGCGGTAAGGCAGATTAGCGTGAGTATAAGGTAAGTAAAAAAGTAGACGATAACATCTCGTCAAAAATCGACGTCGAGACTCGAAGAAGCAATAGTTTGACATCACGTGATTCCCTCTCTACTTCGGAAAATGAGACATTAAATTTCGCCCAAGTTTAAAATTACTCCTTGTGCTGGCCGGTCACAAATAAAAGTTCAGTAACAAAATCGCGGACGTCCACACTTATAAAAAGTAAAAATGTGAATTCACAGAGTTTAAATGCTATTTAGATTGGAATAACTGTTATTTTGTTTAAAAGAAGAAGAAAAAACTGTGAAAGAATGTGAAATGTAAGGTGTAAACGGGACTGCGTGGTATAAGGAGAGTCGTTTGGGAGGATGGTCAGATAAGTAACACACAAATATAAATAAAATCCAAATTCTATTTATTCCAAATAAAAATGATCATCTAAATTACATATACGTATAAAAAATATGAGCTCAAAAAGGTGAATCAAAAAATAAAATAATGTACCGTGTGAAACTGCGTGAGTGTGTGTGTGGAGGTACCTAATTAATATCTAGAAGTGCTGGTTTGTGGGTTCATTGTTGATGATTTTGATAAATAATCTAATTGTCAGTTCTATTTGCGTTTATTAATAAAAGAAAAAATTTAATAATCATGCTAGATTGATGGTTCATGAATGAACAAATAATGTTTTCTTTGTGTTTTGAAGTCATCCCCAGTTTGTGTCTCCTTAATCAATTGTCTAGGATATTTCTTGCTACATCTCCCGTCTTTCATGCAAGGTGCATTCTGGTTAATGTTTCCACATGGCCCGTGTACCATGTTTTTTTTTTACTACATCTGAAATAACTTGATCTATTTCTGGATTTGGAAACTCTGCAGAAAAAACATCGTCTATTTGGGTGGGATGAATTTTTTCTTTCAGCCAGATTAAGTTATGAGAATGCGGAAGTCCTCTTTTCTGCCACTCAATAGAATACATCAACATCTGGTTTCTCCAAAGACGTGGCTCTTGGTCAATACATTGATTAACTTTTGTTGTTTTTGTCGAAAAACTCTGGCTAACAGTCATGATGATCATTTGATGTTTGCCCATGAGTTAGTTATTCCTTTAATTCTGGCCAAGCTGGATTATATGTAAATGTAATAAACAGGTTGGGACGTCCGTATGATCTGACGTAGGTCATAGCATCTTGAGCGTACTCATGCATTTGCCTGGGACTTCCTGTAAAAGTGGCGGGCAAAATCATCATTTTTCCAATATCATCGACACTTCTCTCACTTGCAATGGCGTCTCTTAAATGAATATATTCTTCACTCTGAAGCTTTTTTTGGTTAAGTCTTATGAAAAGAAGATGCTCAGCCTCAATTTTAGTGTATATATTAACGATAAACTGATGAAATAGCTGTTGACCGTTTAAAATATGATTATATCAGTTGTTTCGAATCATTATCCTGTATGCATAAAAGTTCATCATTGAAACTTTCTTATCAATCGTTGACTCCGTATTTGGATTGTATTGCTTGATGTTAAAATGATATCCATCCTCACCTAGCCAAAATATAATGAGATACTGCAGAGCATCATATGAGCAGTGCGTCTCTGCAATGCGTTGTAGCGGTGCCGCCTCGTCTTTGTATTATGTCTTTATTATTATTATGTCCCTTCTGTTGCAGTCACTGGCGGCTATGATGACAGCCACCTCATTTATTTGGGGACTGTTGAAGCGCCGCTTGTGTTCTTCACCTGGTCTTTTATTGGCACGGATGACTAATTTACACTCATCCGAAGGCATATCCTCTAAAGCTGTCTTGAACGTTTTTATGAATTGGTTATGTTCATGAAACATTCGTTGGAGATTTAACACAATATCACGTCTCACTCCTGTTGTGTAGTCACATCATTGATCCACTTCCAGATCTTCGTTTCCGAGAAAATAAATTTGTAAAAACTTGGCATTTTCACTCGGAAGAGGGAGGAGAGAACCCGCCTTATGGTATAATTTGACCCTGAACCTTGAAGGTGGTTTGAAACCCACTTTGTCCTTCTATGGATGAGGCTCCAAACGAAGTCATTTGAAAACATGAATTGTACCTCCTGATATTCTTGAGGAAATGTTTGGAATGTGAAGTATTCCCAGACATGTAAGAGCTCTGGTGGCGTTTCGAGTGGTGGTAGACGGAATTTTCCACTGCAACAACACATACCCTGAGGTTTGCCTTTATATTTCTTGGCGAAACAGTACTTACATATTTGGTCCATTCCTCCAATAACAACGCTTTTATGTTTGCTGTACTCTTTTCTTGGATTGTAATGAAAACCTTCGAGAAATAAATTTGAATCCCATCCAGCCGCCCGCGATGTGCTAGCGTGTTCCCACATTTCTTGAAGATGGCGTTCACGTTGGTCATCCGATTAGTGGCCCACGATGAGCTAGCATGTTCCCGCATTTCTTGAAGACGACGTTCATGTTGTTCCTCAGATTCAGTCGCCCGGGATGTGCTAGCATGTTCCTGCATTTCTCGAAGACGACGTCCGCGTGTATTCTCAGATTCAGCCGCCCGCGATGTGCTAGCGTGTTCCCGCATTTCTTGAAGATGGCGTTCACGTTGTAACGGTACAATTCTGGCCCTATTGTATTTTGGGGGAATAATTAATTTAAATTGTATTTTTATTCAAAGTCATATATAAGAAACTAGTAAAGTTTTATGAAGGTTTGCAACTACGCAATATCGAGTGGACAGAAATTGCGTCAAGGTCGGGAGTATACGCGCAGAAACAACATCATTTTGCCATACGAATGTGTCAACAAGCTGCACCCATGTATACGTCATCCAAAAGTATGCAAAACGTAATAAACGAGCCTGTAAACAGCTAAGGCGTGGGACTCGACACAAAGAGACTGGTGACGTAGCTACTCCCCACCTCGGCATGGAAGTATTGTAATTCGTTCTTAGTCACGCAACATCAGTTAAGCCGGCCGGCTGCATATCTAAAATTTATAAAACTAAGTCTCGGACGTTCGCCTGTACAATGTAAAAGTGAGGTATTTTGTAGAAAATGAAGTAACAGTTCAATGTTATTAACATGTAAAACGTAAACACAAAGTTTGGTAAAATTTTAACATCTACTAGTGCGAGTGGAACGATGGGACGTCTGCAGGACTGATTTGAGCTAAGTGACAAAATGGGGGGTACACAAAATGTTAAATAAGGGTCAATACAAAATTTTCAATTACTAAATAACTTTAATAAAAATTAACCTCAATTTGGGGAAAATTAACAAAAATTGTACGATAAGAATGTGAGTGAGTGAGTGAGAGAATATTTCATTACATTTAATTAGAAGTGCTGGGTTGTGAAGTAATTTTAATAATAATATAATTGAATATGTTATTTTGGAGGGCTTGTGAAATGTTTAAGGGGAATTTTAACTTGAATAGTGGAACTGCGTCTCATGGCGTATAGTAGCGTGCTTGTTTCGCACAGTAGAGTCACATTTATTTGTACGTTATTTAACAATAAAAGGTAATGTCATTGGTAAACATTTCAAGCAAGAGTAAATTATTTCAGATAACAAATTCCGCTTCTTCTGGTTCGCTTAAACGAACTCTGCCCATAAAGGTAAGCAAATTTGATTTTCTTGTATAACAAGATGGCGCCTGAACAAAATGTTTGTGAAAGTTACTAATATTCCACATTAATAAAATGATATTAAAAAATTAATATAACAACGTTAGTCATCCCATTCAGTGCCCCGTGATGTGCTAGCATGTTCTCGCATTTCTTGAAGACGACATTGGCATTGATGCTCAGATTCAGCCACCCGGGATGTTCTGGCACGTTCCCGCATGTCCTGAAGCCGTTGCTGTCGTTGATAATCTGTTTTGTCTGCTCGCAAAAGCTTGGCTTTGTTTGCTTTCGGTTGAATTTGACCGATTGACTTTCTTTTCCTTGTAGGCATCACCAGATAACAATGCTAAAGTATATACGCTGATAATATTGAAAAACACTATAATCTGATTTCACGTGCTATCAAGGAATTTATTTTTATGCTCGCTTATATCTTACTTCAATTTGCAGCGCACCTGCTTAATTCACGCACTATACAGTATGAACTTAGAAACCTTGGTTAAATTGTCGGATATGGTGCACGATTTTTCACCAAGCAAAAAGAGCAACAATAATATAAGAAATGTAAAGTTAACAGAATCAAGAAATTTTCTCATTAAACTACAAAGGTGTTTATTTTGTTGGTTGCTATGGCAACCAGAATGTATTCTACTGGGTTGCCATAGTAACCAGATAAAATTTTTTTTTAGACCCCAAAGGACCCCACAAAGGATCGTATCGTAAAAAACACCTGTCCTATGTAAATTCCCGTTGTGTAAAATATTTGTGCCAAGTTTGGTTGAAATCGGTCCATTGGTTTAGGAGGAGACGTGGAACATACATACATAGATACAATGATTTTTATTTATATTAAGATAAATATCCTGTAATACCATTTAAGACTGAAAAGGTAAGCTAACTCAACAAGTAAATACCTAAGCAAGTTATTATTTTTAAAATACAGACAAATCTTCTTTAAAATCTATATTTTTTTAGTTTTGACAGGTAGTTAGGCCCTGTTAAACTGATAAGCCTAATTTTAACTGAAGGTTTTAGTAAAGAAAAATATAAGTGTACCTTGAGTAAAAAAAAATCCTCAACGGCCACACAAGATAGGGTACTATGCAAAATATTTCAATGAAATATCAAATATAAACTTTGTACTTAAATTATAAAATGATGTCATTAAATACCCATGACTTTTATTTTATGTTATTATATTACATTTCATCCTCTTTCAAATGAGACCTTTTTCAGCCTCATAGGACTAGACAGAAAAAAGTTATAAACATTTACATAAAAGCCTGCATGGAGAAAAAATTCAGAACTGCCAACTTTGAAGTGGAAAAACAAGTTTTATATGAGGCTATATGTTATTTTTGACTTTATATTTGGAATCCTTGTGAAATTTCAAGTAAGTATTGTGCGTTTCATAACTTAATATTAAATAATAACCATACAAGTAGAGTTTTTATTGAAAAGTGCCCTTTAGATCTCGCGCCGCGACTAACAAATCGGCAAAAAATGGACTTTTTTCAAAAAAATCATTAAAAAAACTAATTTGGCAAAAATGAAAAATACAGGTTGTTATATTTGTCCATAGATGCTATAAAAAAATTTCATGAAAATCTGAGAGGGTGGGGTGTACACCCCTGGATGATTTGACTTGGAATGACCCATAAAAATGTTCTTACAACATCTAAAAGTATCGTATAAGAATGTGGTGCAATGCAATTGACTCAGCTGTACACAAACGAAAGCAACAAAACAAAGATGGGAGAACAAAACTGATTTTGAGACACTGGCACTTTACAGTTAAGCGACTATGTCTAAAATCAATATTCGCCGCCTCCAGGGCTCATGAAAGGAAAGTGTCTGTAACAATATAAGTAATATTAAATCTATTATGAATGCACATATTCTGTTAATATAAATTGTTCACTTTACCTATTGTGAGAAAGGAACTGACAGAGCCACTGTTTTATTACATAAAAATGAGCGTCTAATAATTTTGAGTACAATCGAATACGTCCATGCTTTCTAAGAAGGACTGTCGATAATTCCATTGTTTCTTCATAGTCACTTGCTGATGCCAGGAAAACAAGTCTAGAAGTCACAGGATCAATACCCACTATATCACGTTCTACAACACATGTTCACTTTATGTTAGTTTTTCTGCTTAATATGTTTAATTATTGCGACATTTCATATTAGTATATTAGATACATAAATACTAATAAATAATAAAATTCATTTTAGAATTTGTACTGTCACTTAGTTATGCAATGGGCTTGTGAATTTAAAAGATTAATGAAGTAATGCCCAATTTCATAAACCCTTGTTAACGCTTTGATGCTGGAACCTTAAAATGTCTGTCCTTCATCCTAGCTGGAACCTTTTTGTATTAATTTAAAATACTGTAGTTTCTACACCATACAGTAAAAATACATGTCACCTTATATCTTTATAAAAATCTGTTTAAAATGTAATGTGCTGAAAATTGTCTGCAACACATGTAGTTAGTAAAAACTTATGTTGTTGTTGTTATTATTATTTCTTATAAATACATTAAACATATTGTCATGTGATGTTTCTACTATAATCAGTTATGTAACTTTTTTTTAGTGAAATAATTTAATACCTTTTAAGTTTTTCTGTTTTTCCAGGTAAGAATTTGTACCTGTAACATGTGCTGAGTTTTGGTGTTGTTACGTCAGGTGTGTTTCCTAACCAAATCTAGTGGATGATTTAAATACTGTAAGAACATGTTTTGTTTTAAAACAGCTCCAAATATGTATTTACACACAGTTCCACAAAGAAACACGGTGACACTGCAGGATGCCGACTGATGTCAGTCAGCATTTTCAAAGGACATCAACTGATGTCCATCGGCATCAAAGTGTTGACTTCCTTCCTAATGGAAAGTCTATCAATAAGAATTGTATTTTAATGGTCTCTAACTTAGTGATCATTTCATCAGTTCCATGCTCTTTCCATTACTTAGCATTTGATAAAAACGAATACACATAGGAAAACTGTCAATGGTGCTCTTACTGCTATTAGAAAGTCTGTTATAACTTTAACCGTGTGGACATCATAATGTTACAATGCAAAATTTTTTGTGAACGCCATAATATTATGATGTTAAGTTTCTCGTCATTTTCAATGAATGGTCAGCGTCTTATATTTACGCTGGAAAAAAAACATGGGGGGATGTGTTATGTGTTGTAACACAACAGAAATGTTCACTGACTTATTTTGTTCACATTTCTTCCAGTACATGGCAGATCTATGGAGTACAATTGATACTGTTGAAGCAGAACTACAAAGTTCTCACATCTGGTGTTAGCATCAAACACTACAGTTGGATTGTTTTTTTACACTGTATCAGGTTGTAAACTTAACAAAAATGAACAAAAATCATCTACTGGGGTGTGTGAAGCTGAACCGGGAAATGCAAGAACTCAGAAATACAGTGGTCTTTATTGGGAAGCTCGCTACCAAATGGGTTAAATGTACCAAGGGGGAGCCATTGGAAAACAAACAAACAACTTAAAAAAGTGTATTTTTTTATTCTTTTATTTAATATTTTGTGTTGTTGTAGCATTAAATTGTAATATTGCATATCTGAGTGAATAAAAATTAGGAAATTTGTGGAAATTAGTAGCGAGAGTAAAGACAATACTCATTCATACCCAGATTTCATTTGTCGCAATTAAAGATTTTTTTTTTTTTAATTTTCATACACAATAGTTTTATATAGTGTAAAGAAGTAACTTTGAATATTATGTGTGTTTTCCATAATGGTAATATCAAGCTCATCAATCTGTTCTCTCGTTTTTCTAACCTCTCTAGCCAGGTGGTTGTCATTCCCATTTTATTTGTTTACATGTATCAGTTTACTGTACTGATTTACATACCAACATAATGTAAAATATCTGTAAGTAAACAATTTCTTCATTTCAAATTTTTAATTATGATTTATTTAGTCGTGCTATATACCACCTTACTTTTTATTTCAGGTGATGGTTAAAATGAAAAAAAAAATTATTTTATTTTCACAAAAACGGTTTCTAAACAAACATAATTCAGAAACACAAAAACCTATATAAAAGCAACATACACCATTTTAAAGATAAAATAATGACAAATAAGAAGACATGATAAACAGCTTAAAACAGGTAAAGACGTACATTACATGGTACACCAAATATATAAAAATTTTCTAGAAAATAGCCTGCCATAGAAAGGAAGGGGACAAGAATTAGCAGCTCGCACCCTTCCACCCTCGAACAACTACATGTAGTGAGGTTTCTGAAATACTTGTTATGTGAAGTATTTTTGTTTGTTTGTTTGTTATATTTCTTTGTTGTAATGTGACAGAATGAGAAAGGTCATACTAAGGGTATAGGCCCAATATAAAATCAATACACCTAAATTTATTAAACCAACTAGGAAAGTAAAATACCTTTAAGATGTAAGAAAGAAGTACACTGCAATGTCATATAAGCTAAAATTTCCAAAATGTATCTTAATTGATAAGTAAAAAAGAAAAAAAAATCAATAACTGTTTCTAATATTACTAATTATTGTGAAGGTGGACGAAAGGGAAAAAACTGTCATTTGTATTAATACAAATAATGTTGAAACCTAGTTTGTAATAATAAGAATTAGATGTTACGCAGTTGTTGAAAAAAAGCTAGTTTTATTATTCCATATTGATTGGAGTTTTTGAACATGAGGATATTTCTTTATGTTAATATGGTTGTTTCAAGTTAATGTTTTTGTATTTTTTATCAGAAGTAATTATAATAATGAATAAGTAATGGACAATATAAGCATAATAAGGATGTACTAAACCAACAGGCCATGTAACAAATGTAAATAGAAAATGTACTAATGAAATGTCAAAGAGTCAATG
The DNA here is from genome assembly GCA_034769895.1 of Magicicada septendecula. Taxonomy (NCBI): domain Eukaryota; kingdom Metazoa; phylum Arthropoda; class Insecta; order Hemiptera; family Cicadidae; genus Magicicada; species Magicicada septendecula. Next base: position 62,400,865 of record CM068375.1, read on the forward strand.
TTAATGTAATGAGATGTCAATGTCAATGTTAACAAGAAAACTCTTGTAAACCTAACTAGTAAACCATGAGTTCATTATAAAGTAGTAAGAGATGGTAAAATTACTAAGTTAGGCCTTATTTATAATAGCAACAACATTTTAAATAAATTAATGTAATTGTAATATGATTTTGAGATGACAAACCACACATAATGGTTTATAAAACAGAATTTTGTAAAATGCTAAAATATCTATTAGGACACTCACACATGTCATGTGAGATAACAAAATGTTCATCTTTTTATCAGGAAAATCACTATGTAAACTAAATTAAGACTAGTTAAGTACTAAATAGGGAGTAATTTCAATTATAAAATGTAAAAACTATGTATTTTAAATAATCAGGGTCACATGACCTCTTAACCCAACGGTATTGACCAATGGGAATTTTTGTAATTTTGGTCAAGCCAGTCAAATGAAAAAGAAAAATTCTAGATTCTACTGTTAGACACAAAAGTATTAGGAACATCTCCCTGCAGCTCTGATCCAAAAGTGTAAAGAAGAATCAGATCCAAGTGGAAGAAAAAGTGAATTTTATAACACATAGAATCAAATGAGAAGAAAGAAATAATGATGATAATATAAAATAATAATAAAACGAAGAACAAGTAAAAAATATTTTAAAAAGTGAATAATTATTTTTAACCAAAAAGGAGCTGGTGTGTTAACCTATTAATCTATTACTTTTACAACTACACGACATCAAGATTGTAACGGGGCAAATAAAGCTGAGGGTTTATTTTTTTTATTTTTCACAATAATTGTAATAATCTGGGGCCAACCACGCTGAACAACATTTTTGATCACAAAAGCTTGACTTTTTTTTAACACCCTGTGGTCAGTCTGATACCAAGCAGTACGAGGCACAAAAGCTGTTAGAACTTTGGAATGTGTATTAGTGCGAGTGTGCAGCCTTTTCACAACGTGAAAGTCACGTACATGTTCTCCTTACCGCCTTCTACGAGATGACGAGAAAGAGCGAGACGCTCATCGACCAATCCGGTAGCAAGTTGCCGGCCGCAGAGAGACGCTTAGCCATTTTTGAACGCCGCAGTTGGCGTCACACAATTGAACCGCGCAGTTCCATATATCAGTGCTTGTGAGCAAAAGTTAAGGTCGGCCGACTAAAATATTATATAATTAATGTGACTCAATAGTTAAACATGTGATCAGAAACAATCTACAGTAGTATTGAAGTTTAAACAGTTTTACAAACTAATTTCGGAACGTTAAAAAAAAGTGAATCAAGTGGTGGTGCAACAGCGGGGAGGCATCTACAAAATGGCTAAGTACCATTCATAATCTAATGACTAAACTTCAGAAATCGTTCATTTGGGCGTTTAAAGGCAACATTCATATTTAACACAATAATAAAGTGATCTCTAAGAGCAGGAGAGTGTAAAGTATGTATAAAGAATGAAAGTGTGAGCAAATGAGCAAATACTGGTTTGTCAAATACAAATAAAACGTATACCGCTTAGCTGATTTAGTGAATTTTGTTTTCTTAGATGTGTACCGTATAATATTATAGAGAGTTGGAAAAAGCAGAGAATTTGACGAACTGTTAAGAGTTACAAACAGTTTGAGTAATTAACTTTTAAAATGAATATAAATAAAATGGGTTAATAGCTTAACCAAGCGTTAAGTCAATTATTACGCCTAATTGTCATCACCTGTCTGTATGGAAAATCTCACCTAAAACGAACCTGATAAGTAATTAAAGTCAGAAAGGGGAAAGTGTATTAAGGTTTCCATATTTATCCCTTTAAAAATATTGGTGGCAACCTGTAAGTAATTTTTGGAATCTTCTGTTTTGGTAAGTCAGAGTAAAGTGTAATCAGGGCTAGTGTGTAAAAAGATCGCACGAGGTAAGTATAACTCACATGAGGGGGGATTTGTAAAAAGTACATATCGTTACAAATGATGTAACCCTGCCAGGATAACTCAGATGAATTTATTCATATGGGTTTAGGACTGATTTGAAGTACGAAACAGGTGGTGATAACAGGCGGTTTTTGTAATAGTAAAAATCACAAGATTTGTGATTAGAGGTTAAGACGTAAAATACTGTGAGTAAAAGTTACGAGATTTTGTTTAGATAATAAATAAGTAATTAATTATTTGATTAAAGAATAATTAAATTCATAAAAATGGAGAATACAGAGAATAAAATAAATGCAACTGATGTAACTGGCATTAATGAGTCAGAAATACAGTCAATGACCGAGTGAGCTGTTATGAGCGGGCTGGAGGTTCATGCGACTCCAATCGTAGTTCAAGACAGTAAACTAAGCGAATCAGCTGTTATAGATGACTCTGGGATTCAGTTAACCCCAACCTCAAATAATAAAAATAATCAATCTGACAATAGTGATATGATGGGGTATTTGTGTGGCATGAATGCAATGTTGTGTATTACATTTGATGACCTAAATAAACGTTTTGATATTAATGACATTAAATTAAATGAACAAAATAAGAGATATGATGCTAATGACAAATTTTTGCGTAAAATGTCTAGTGAAGTTAATGAGATGAAAGAACAACATAATGAACTAAGGGGTGATATTAACGAAATAAAGGGGGCTATTAACGTAAAATTAGATGAACAAAATGTAAAACTTAATGATATCAAAAAAACGTTTTGATATTAATGACATGAATTTTAATGAACAAAGTAATAAATTCGAAAGCAAATTTAATGAATTAAGGGGTGACTTTAATAATATTGCGAAAAATTTGATAAGCGTTTGAGCGATTCACAAAAGAATATTGATATTAAATTTTGTGATACAACAAAATGTTAAGTTTGAAGATAATATTAATAAACGTCTGAATAAGATAGACGAACATTTGAGTACTTGGAAGAAACAAATACAAGACATGTAAATGACATCAGAAAGAGAAAAGAGAGTAGAAGAGATACAGATAAGCTTGGGAGGAATATTGGAAATAATGAAGTAACGGAGAACAAGGTGAGTAATGTGGTCAAAATAAGTGATGATTTTAAAACAAGTAATTATAATGGGGAGGTAATTACGAATAATAAGGTTGACAGGTTAAGTGCAAATGAAAATATGAATGACAAAGAAATAATTAACGAGGTAAGTAGTAATTATAGTAACGAGTTTAATAGCGAAATAATAAGTGGTAACAGTGATGTAGTTGAAAATTAGGTATCTATGTATGATACATTAAGTGATAGTGGTGAAAATGAGAGTGGAAGGTTATTTGGGGTTAGTAATGGAGTGTTAGTGAGTCTTGATGAGTTGGAGAAAGAATGGACAGAGAGTTTAGATGTAGAGTGGGAAAGGAGAGCAAATTTTTCCCGTGGTGTTGTTGTGGGTGAAGAACAGGCTTCATGAGTGTATTTGAGAGACATATGGTCTACAAATAATTGTCCCTTGGTTTTTTTTGCATCTGGTAGGGCCAGATGGTGTTTTAATAATGTTTCTCGTATTGCCCTCTGCGTGGAATGATAGTGAAAAAGTAAGATGGGGTTGTGTAAGCGATTTTGAGAGAGCGAGAGAGTTAGAGTTGTTCAAATTAAAAAGAGGTTATAAAGAGTTAATAGAGAGAATAAATATTGAGAGAATTAGTAATATTGTAGAATTACCTTGGGGAGTAATGAGTACAGAAATAATAAATGAAAATAGTATTATTGATAAAAAGCACTTACCTTGGAGTAGAACCAGCGTACTTGTAATTGGAGATAATTGTGATGATGATATAACTTACCTGGGTTTAGCAACAAATACTGACGGAGACAGGACTAAAATTATCAATGTAGACAGGTTTTATGAGTTAATAATGGGGAGTAATCTGGTGAATTATTCTTGCGGTATGGGGAATAAACCAAAAGTAAAGAGTTATTATATAAATAATTATAATACCGGGTGTTATTAGATACTTGACTTGACTAGAGCAGTAGTTCCCATAATTCAGTTGAGATTTGAGGTTATGAGGTTAGGTTGATGTTGATGTGTATGCTGTTGTTAGCGCTTGTTTGCTGTTTGTTGTTCGTGCTGTTTGCGAGACAATGAATAGAAAACTATCTACAGAGCAGCGTGTTTGTACTGCAGATGTGGTGGAAACAGGACCATAATTACAGTGATGCTGTTAAGTTTTTACGGAACGTTTTCCAAACATCGCACCTCCATCTAGAGAAGGTATTCGTAAGCTGAATAAGAGACTTGAACAGACTGGAATGGTAGCGGAACTTCCTCGATCAGGTAGGCCAAAAACAGTTACAACAGAAGAGAATTTAAATATCGTTGCGCAATGTTTTGTGCAGTCACCAAAGAAATCAACACAAAAAGCGTCCAATGAGTATGGAATACCTCGAACAAGCCTGCAAAGGATGCAGAAAACGTTCAAGTTGAGACCATATAAGCCCACTTTACTCCAAGGCCTAAATGAAGATGATCCTGATAGGCGTACAGAATTCTGCGAATGGTACGCAATACGACAAGAAGCCGATCCACAATTTTACGAAACCATTCTTTGGAGTGACAAGGCTACTTTTAAACTGAATGGTACAGTGAATAGGCACAACTGTGTTCACTGAGATACTGCGAATCCACATGTGGTGATAGAGACAGAGTTAAACGCTCCGGGGGTTACTGTTTGGGCAGGGATCTTTGCTGGTGGGATCATCGGACCCTACTTTTTTAATGGTACAGTGAATGCTGAAGGTTACCTACAAATGCTTCACGAAGTGTTGATGGAACTAGAAAACAGTCAACTTTCTGAACACCTGCAGCCAATTCGAGAAAAGTTAATGCGGCAACAAGATGGGCCACCCCCTCACTATGGACTGATTATGAGAGACTTTTTTGAATGCAACATTCGATGAATGGATTGGCAGACGGGGTCGTGTTGAATGGCCTCCACGTTCTCCTGATCTTACCCCAATAGACTTCTCGGTCTGGGGTATACTAAAAAATGCAGTGTACTCCGTGAAGATTCGTGATGTGGAACAATTGAAGGAATGCATTCAATCTGAATTTGAACACCTACAGTCCCTGAATATTTTGGATATAATTTGTGCTTCAGTGCTTCGAAGATGTCAAATTTGCATAGAAAAGGATGGAGGCCACTTTGAGCATTTCTTGTAGGTCATGAGAACTATGCTATTAACTATCTGTATGCGTTATCTGTATCTGTATCCCTGCTCCACCTCTACAATAAACGTGCTATTTGCAATTTTGCCAACTGACTTATGGGCCACCCTGTATAATGAATTTAAATAAAAATGAAAATTGTTATATTAAAATAAGACTAATTTTCGATGATGGTGGTTAGAAATATAGTGAATGAACATTTAATTATTTTAGTTTATGATAATTACTTCGCTAACGTATGTAATGAGGTGTGGTAAACAATGAAATGATATGACGAAAATTGTAGATAAATTTGTATTGATGTTAAATGTATTTTGTTAAGCTTATGTACATTGTATTTAATGTAGTCAATTTACAGGATTGTTCGAGTTCATGACAGTAATATTTTGTTTGAAGTGAATAATTAACAGGGTGTAGTCATGAATCTTTATAAGGAAAAATAAATTAACGTAAAATGTTGGAAAGATAGAAATCTTGGTAGTCAACTTGAAAGTTTTGATTTGAAGGTTATAAAAATGATAAATGAATTTTATTATGAAAGTAAATAAATGCAAGATGAAATTAAAAGAATTGAAATGGTTTTTGAATAATGTAATTGAAGTAACTTACAGTGTTTTGATTATAATGTAATTAAAATTTATGTGAGAGGATTTAATTATGAAAAATGTTTTAATTAATACAATTAAAGTAGTTAATTAAAAGAGATGGTAATTAAAAAAAAAGGAAATCTATGTAATAAATTTGAATAATTTATTTTTGATTTGAAATGGATAATAAATGGTAGACAATTAAATTTAAATGATTGAAATGTTTAGTAAAAAATCAAAGTTGAAGTGAGAATGCAAGATAAACAATTAAAATGTTTAATCAATAGAAATTGAAATTAAAAGTTGAGTAATGATTAATAAATTTTATGCAAATTCAGAGTTGAAATATTTATGTTAATGTAACAATGGTAATGTTTATTTTGAGTGTTTACTATGTTGATTATGAGAAGCATAAGGTAACAATGGAGTATGCTATGATTGTGATTAGATATGAAATACCTCTAGGTTGTAAATGTTGTGTATTTTACATGTGATTCCCCACTTTTGGGCAGTCACGGCCTCACCGAACCCTCTTTTTTAACACCCTGTGGTCAGTCTGGTAGCAAGCAGTACGAGGCACAAAAGCCGTTAGAACTTTGGAATGTGTACTAGCGTGAGTGTGCTGCCTTTTTGCAACGTGAAAGTCACGTACATGTTCTCCTTACCGCCTTCTACGAGATGACGAGAAAGAGCGAGACGCTCATCGACCAATCCGGTAGCAAGTTGCCGGCCGCAGAGAGACGCTTACCCATTTTTGAATGCCGCAGTTGGCATCACCCAATTGAACCGCGCGGTTCCATATATCAGTGCTTGTGAGCAAAAGTTAAGGTCGACCGACTAAAATATTATATAATTAATGTGAATCAATAGTTAAACATGTGATCAGAAACAATCTACAGTGGTATTGAAGATTAAACAGTTTTACAACCTAATTTCGGAACGTTAAAAAAAAGTGAATCAAGTGGTGGTGCAACAGCGGGAGACATCTACAAAATGGCTAAGTACCATTCATAATCTAATGATGTAACAGTACAAACTGATGAGGGTATATAATTTAAAGCTTTTCATTTTTTATTTCACAAGAGTATATTTTTGGTCACTGACTATAGCTCCGTGTGAGGTACGAAACGGTACAGGAATGCAGATTATCAGAAAGGGTGCACATTCATGTGTACGAGCGCACGTGTCGGCCGACGTTCCCAGCGTAAAAGTCACGTAACAAGAATTCCTTCTCGCCAGGTACGAGAGGACAAAAAGCCTCGAGATGCTCTCAGCCAATGAGGAGCCAAGTATCCAGACACAGAAGGACGCTTAGCCATTTTAAAAAGTAGCAGTCGACTATCATCTTTAACGCTGTACAGCCGAAAAAAGTTCTGGAACAAAATCACGGGCACCCGCACGTAAAAAATAAAAAATGTGAGATTATATATCTTATAATCTAAACAGCGTTTTGATAAGCAAGTTAAAAACAGTGACAAATTTAAACAAAATAACAGTTCGGCTATAAAGTAAACGGTGAAAACAAGGAGACAATAAGGTAGTGCGCATCCATGAGGGACATCTCAGGAGGGGACCTTCAAACATGATAATAGGGAAGTAATTTTAAATAAAGTCAATAAAAACCTGCAATGTTAACATAAAATAAAATAAAAAATAACATCAAAATGATCTCTAAGGGGAATTTAAATTATGAATGGGGTGAGCGTGTGTGAGTGTATGGGTGAGCGGAAATTATGTAATTCAACAGCACTGGTTAACGTTAAGTAAATTTTAGAATAATGTTTTTAAAAGTCTGTTTTCATTGAGTTTAATGTAGTGTCAGTTTTGTTGACTTCATAAAGAAGGGAACATTTTAAATCAAAAATGAAATAAATTAATGTTCACAGCTTAGATGTGTAGAAGAGGGAGAGAAAATATTGTTCGTAATAATTACCAACTAAGTCAATTTGATGGCTTCAGTTGACTATGCAAAAATAAAAAAAGGTGTTCAATAAAACAAGCTCATTTAAAAATAAGTAGATTTGAAGCACTTATTTGAATAACCCATGCTGTTCTCCTGTTCGCTTATAAGAACCCAGGTGTGTAACAATTTTTATATGTGTAGTTGGCCATAATAAGATGGCGTCCGGAATTTGAAGGTAAACATGCCTGCTTGTTAATATGTAAGGTAAGTTTATTTTGCCTAAAGTGTATTAAATTGTACAATTGGTGCCCAAACAGGAACGTTTATATAAATAAATTTTATATAAATATAAGCCTACTTGGGAGAACAGAATGGTTGTTTAAGGTAACTAAAAAATGTGTAAACGTAAGTAGTAAGGTTATAATATAATCTGTTTGTATGTACTATAAGAGTTAAATAGTCAAAATGAATACGAATAAAGATAGTAACGAGAATGTCAGCTTCACTGAGAGCAATACTGAAAGTCAAATAAATAGTGACGTAAGCGAGACCGAGTCAAAAATAATGGAAGGCGTAACGAATCAATCGACGCCTATCCCAGTCAAAAAAGATGATAGCTATGAAATGTTGAAAACGATACAAACAATGTTAGATATGAAATTCAATGAGCAGAATGTAAACATAAATAGTCGTTTTGATGTAAACGATCGTAAGTTTGATGAGCAAAATAATAAGTTTTATGAAATAGAGTAATTTTAATGAGAAATTAAGTGAACAAAATAATGAAATAAAAAGTAATTTTAATGAAAAGTTGAAAGAAATTAAGGACGAAATTAAACAACAGAATTTTGATATTAATAAAAGTTTAAAAGAAGTTGATGAACATTTTAGTGCTATTGTAAAGCAATTACAAGACGAAGTAAACAAAAGTAGAAAGAGAAAAGAGGGGGTAGAAAATGGTACATATAATAAGGTAAGTGGTTGTAATGGTATCAAAAGTAATGGTGATAAAATGACGAAAAATGAAGAAACAATTAATGAGGTAAGTGTCAGTCATACTAATGAGATAACAATTAATAGTGGTAAGATAGTTGAAAACGGGGTATTTAAGGATGATACAGTGAAAATTAATAGTGCTGATGAAGTTTTAGCGGAAGTAGAATTTAATAATGGAGTGGTAGAGAGTGTTGATGAGTTAGAGAGAGAGTGGAAAGAAAGTTTACAGGTAGAGGGGTTGCAGGGGGTTAATTTTTCCTGTGGTGTTGTTGGGGGTGAAGAAAAGGCTTCACAAGTGTATTTAGTAGATGAAAGATCTACATATAATTGTCCCTTGAGTTTTAGTGTTGTTCCTGGAAGAGCCAGGAGGTGTTTTAATGTTGTAGTACCCTCTGCATGGGATGATAGAAAAAGTGTGAAATGGTGTTATGATGAGAGGTGTTTAGAGAGAGAGTTGTATTTTGATAGGAAGATAGAGTTGTTTGAGGTTAGTAGGAGTTATAAAGAATTAAGAGAGAGATTGAAGAGTGAGAGAGTTCATGATGATATTGAGTACTTACCTTGTGATGTAATTGGTGCAGCAGTAGATGATGATAATATTGATGATAGTGTAACTTACCTAATGGTGACAAATCATACTAAGGGCGACGTGACTATACTCGATGGTGACAAGTTATATGATGTAATAATATGGAATAATCCTGTCGATATTGTGGAAAAGTATGAGAATTTAAATAGTCGTTATATTGATAGAGATAATATAAGGTATTTAATAAAAAATGAATTGTGTAGACGTAAGACCAGACTATTATTTGATGATGGTGGTTAAACAGTTGTTGTTCATGAACATTTAATTATGTGAATAGGGGGTTCTAAAATGGATTGTATTATGAAATGATTTGTGGTAGACTATAACAGATAATACCGTGGATTGTATATACTTTTGTGTTGATGTAAAATGTATTTGTGTATTACATTATGGTGTACTCTGTATTTTATGTAAACAGTGTATGTAATAGGAATTGATTTAATAATAATAACATTTTATCACACTAAAATAAAGAACGAGAGTAATTGTGAATCTTATAATGTAATTAAAGTAACTTAGTGGTTTAAAACTGATTGAATTAAAGAACTGGAGATTAATTAATTAATTTAAAGTGTGGTACAAAGGAATTATGGTGATGAATTTAAATGATTTTTCTGAGAGTTAGATTTGGTAATAAATAGTAAATGATTAAACATACAATGTGTTTAGATATTGAGTTATATTGTTATTATAAGGTTATGAATTTTCTAATGTAACTTTCAACAATTAACTTAATGTAAAATGTTGTAAAAGATGGAGTTTGGGTGATGATTATTTCAATAAGGCATTAAGACAGTCAAAGCTAATTTTAAATGGGTGTTAGACAAAATAAGAAATTTTGGAATAAAAGTAATACAGAAACAGGGTAGTAGTAGGGACACAGTAGCAGAGTGAATGTGTGTAGAGAGAAAGGGAGTGATGAAAGTGGAGAGTAAATAGGTGAGAGCAAGGTACATAAATTTTGTAGCGAGGGTGGAGGTGTAAGGAGTCCTCAACACAAGGCGCTGTGGCAGGAGGTGAATAGTTTTAAAGAGGTTTGGCGGAGTTACTTGGGAGGGGCCAGGAACTAATAAGGGAATGAGTATAAGGGAAGGGAACATACATCCTATGTACAAAGAGGGTATCAGGTATTTTGTTCTAAGAGGAGAATGATATATAAGTAGAGTAGAGGGTGTTGAAGGGGGTTATTATTGTGAGATTGGTGTCACCCTATGCAAATCCGTTAATGGTTGTTAGAAGGAAGAAGGCGAGTAAGGTTAAATCTCAATGCCTGTTCAATAAATCAGATCATTATTAATGACTGGGAGTCACCCAAACCAATTGATGATGAAAATGCTTCATAGAAATTCATAGTTGAATTTATAATGTAACAAGTGAAAGATGTAATAGAATTAGAAACTAAAGTAAAGCTGTAAGGTGTGGAAATTTTGGTCAAATATAAATTTGAAATGTTTATGTTAATGTAACGATGATAAGGTTCATGTTGAAAGTTGTATTATGTTGATTATAAATGTCTAGTTGAGTAGTATGTAATTAAGTATAGATGCGTAACATGTGTTATATATTTTAAATGTGATTCCCCATTTTCGGGCGGTCACGGCCTCACCGAACCCTGACCATGGATGGAATTGGCTCAGCTTTGACTGGCTATGGTCAGGGCACATTACGTCACGTGCTGCCTAAGTCTGACCATAGCTTATCATTGTAAGAGGTGAATTTACAAATTAACTGGGGGGTAAATCAGGGGAATCACCAGAACTATGGAACAACAGCTATCCATTGAATGGGATGGTAGACCGTATAAGGGCATGTGACTAATTTTTAGTAGGATTACTGGTGTCCTCGGGCATCAGTAATGCCGAATGTTTTGTAACGCTGAAGCAAGAACAGTGTAGGCAGCATCTACATCCTACAAACTTCAGTTCTTGTGGAGGCAACTGGTCGCTACAGTCCAGGGGGGCCATAGTGTGTGTGGAAGAAGGTTAATAGAATTGTTAAATTGTTAAAAGTTAAATTGTTACTAAATAATTTCTGACTTTGTTTGAAGGTAAAATTTGAATAAAAAGAAGATAAAATTGATGATTATTGTAATGATGCGATAACAGTGAAGTATTGAAGGAGGTTGTTTTGATTATCCATGTATCTGTTGTATCGAATTACTTTGTATTTTTTATTAATTATGTTTTAGTTAATGATAGCAGTAGTCATTCGCGTTAACAATGGTAAATTGAGATGTTGAAATGAAAAAAATAAGATGATGTAGTTGATTTACAGATGTTTAAGAGATTTTTGACAATGAATTTAAATATTTGAAATTTAAATGTTTTATATCATGTTAAGTATGTATCCATATTGTAACGACTTGTTCTTTGCGTACTCTTTAAATGTGTATGTTTCGTGTATTCGCCTCACACGTTGTGGTCGTTACTTTATGTTTACGCTGACGATGTCCGTAGCGATCTCTCTAATTACCAGTACACGCGAGTGGGAACCTTACCTGTTCTTTAATATGTGGTGTTATTTCCTGGGTGGCGCCAAATTGTTTAATCTGAAAACAATTAAAAATAATAGGACAATTGAGCGTTCGTGCTATGATGGTATGGTGAATTCAAATTACTCCCGCCCTGTGCAAATTTCTTCATCTAGCTGTTAGTTCATCGAGTTTCCGACGTGAGCACTTACCGTCACCTTTGCTTGTCGCTAAAATACACAATTCATATAATGCACTTTCCTATGAAATAAAGAACAGTGGTTCCAACTCTGTACTAGTTTATTAAATTGTGATTAGTAGTTGTTCAGTATCATACAAAATTATATTTTGTTATTAAACAAATTTGCTCCGGCAATTATAATAAGACAATTATTTCTCAAGGTTCGGCGAAACGATTCTGAACGAATTATTTAGTCAGACATGGCGTCTGCAAAAGTTTGTTTTCATATCGTTCAATGAATCTGGTTCGGCGAAACGATTCTGAACGAATTATTTAGTCAGACATGGCGTCTGCAACAGTTTGTTTTCATATCGTTCAATGAATCTGGATTCTTGTGATTACGAAAAAAATATTAATCATGATTACAATAAAGTACACTACCTTACATTACTGGTACTTATATACTATAAGGAGTAATTACAATTTGTTCCTGAAGTGTTAAAAAGTGTGTTTCAAAAGTTCGTAATTTTTATACAGGTTATTTTTCTAGTTCACATAAGTTTAGTTTTTTATTTTTTAATTAATCTTTGAAAGCAATTAGATCATCAGTTTATAGTGACAGTTAAAAGTGCTGTTAGAAAAAATTAAAGAGAATTTATTCCATAAATTCGGGTAACTCAGCAATACTTATCAAATCAGTTGACTTCAGGTGTAATGTCATTCAGTTGAAATAGGCTGGGTCATCTATGGTCATCAATCTTCCATCATTTTGGGATTTAAGTACGCCTGGCTTCTTTCTCGTATAAGTTGATTGAAATGTATTAATTTAGAATTTAATAAATTGGTACATGGCCTCAGTTGGATGTCCTAGTCCTTCATCATCTTCTTACTTGTTCATTTTATTAAATTTGGATTACTTTTTATCGTTTTATATTAAAATTTGAGTCATTTACGGCTTGGCGTCTATTCGTCTTGAGCTTCAATAATGGACTAACAGTTTCTAACTGAATATTCATAAATAACGTTCAGTTGTCATGGTAACTGATTGACTCTCATTGGCTATAATTGATTTAAGCCCATTGTTATAATATTTGAATTTTTATTCAAAATGACTAAATATCTTCTGTCTTCTTATCTAAGTATGAGGTATTATCACAACTGTTCGTATTTTCTTTCAAAGATCATTTTGACATCCCTCAAAGCTGGGTTTGCTTATGTATTATTGTTTTGACAGTTATGTTGATATTATTTAATTACATTTCTTTCTTATTTTATGTCCTTATTTAACATTTACATCTTAATATGATCCACTAATTATCATTGACTAGTTACTTGCCTTGGATTATGCTAATATCCTAGTTAATTTCTTACAATTTGTTTTTGGTTTTATACAGTTAGGCAATTCCTAGGCCTAAGTAGTAATTGGCTATTTTTTCTTATTTTATACAAATTAAATATTATTTTACCCTTATACATGTTTTGTTTTGGTGTTACAAATGATTTGTTTACTTTCTGAATTGATTTGGGTCTGTTTTATAATAATTTTATGTTTTCATTATTTTACATATTATGGTTTGTCTATTATTTTCTAACTGCTTTTCCAATATTATTAGGTTTGTATGAATTTATCTTTTTTTCTTATCTATACTGCCATTGTTTATTATTTGTCTATTATTTCTTATTCTCTATAAAATATAACACAACATATAGGCTTTGTAACAGTACAATTCTGGCCCTACTGTATTTTGGGGAATAATCGATATAAATTGTATTTTATTTCAAAGTCACATATACGAAACTAGTAAAGTGTTATGAAGGTTTGCAACTGCGCAATATTGAGTGGACAGAATTTGCTTCAAGGTCGAGCGTATACGTCCAAAAAACAACAACAACATTTTGTTAGACGAGTGTGTCAACAGGCTGCACCCATGTATACGTCATACGAAGGTATGTAACTACGCAATGTATGCTCGTGTAAGTAGCTAAGGAGTGGTTCTCTACACAAAGAAACTGGTGATGCAGCTCCTCCCCACCTCAGTATTGCAGTGTTGTAAGTAAATCGTTTTCGCAGTCCTAAATCAGCAGCATCGCCGGCCGGCTGTGTATCAAAATTCTCTAAAAACTAAGTCTCGGACGTCCGCTCATACAACAAAAAATGCAGTATTTATATAAAATAATGTAACAAGTGCAACGTAAAACGTAAACAAAAGTTTTCGTAAAAGTTTTTAACATCTATTAGTGCGTTTTCAGCGATGGGACGTCTGCAGGACAATAATTTCAGCTAAGTAACAATGTGGGGTACCCAAAAAGTTTAGATAAGGGCAATACAAATTTTTCAGTATTCAATAATAAAAATGAGCTCAATTTGGGAAAAAATTAAAAGAAAATTGTACTAAGAATGCGAGCCTGAGTGAATGAGAGAATGTCTAACTAAATAACAAGTGCTGGGTTGTGAAATTAATTATAATTACATGATATCATAAAAAATATAATTGAATATGTTATTTTGGAGGGCTTATGAAATGTTTAAGGGAAATTTTGACTTGAATAATGTAACTGCGTCACATGACGCAACACCTCATGGTGTATAGCAGCGTGTTTGTTGTGCACGGTAGAGTCACATGTTTTGTAAGTAATATGACAATAAAAGGTAATGTCATTTGGTAAACATTTCAAGCAAGCATAAATTATTTCAGATAACACATTCCGCTATCTTCTGGTTCCCTTAACCGAATTCTGCCCTTAAAGGTAAGTAAATCTAATGTTCTTGTATATAAGAAGATGGCGCCTGAACAAAAGTGTTGGTGAATATTATTGATATTCCATATTAATATTATGGCAAAAATAAATAAATATAACAGCTTATGGTCTGTATTCTTCCTTCAGCCATATTCCTTTTCATAAACTTAATTCAACAAATCTTTAACAGTTCTTATGCTACTCTTGTTTACATTTTGTTTACTCTTATTTATTTTTTAGGTGATAAACATCATCACACTATTTACTTTATCTAATTAACTATCCATTTGAACATAGGAGGTTTATTGATTTTGTATTTATATTCTTTACCACATTTTCTCTTTTCTAATCTTTACTAGCTAACCATGGTAACACTACCATTTTTACTCTCCATGGGATTTTTTCCCTGAATACCCTTGTATTCCTAATCTACAATTACTCTTAATCCTAATAATAACAATATTCTTATTTACTCGCACTGTTCACTATTAAACTTTTAGTGTTTATCGCTGGTTTTTAGGTGTCTATACCTATCACTAGGGTTTCTATTTATTTTGGGGGTTTTACACTGGCACTTTGCACTTTTTATAGTATTTAAGTGTTACTAGTGGGTATTCCCTAACATTAAATTCTCTTTCTCACTTAATCATGTTCTCTATCTATCTATCTCTCACTTCATAATGGTTAGTTATACTGTTAACAAGTTTCATATCATTATAGAGTTATTTATAACATTTACTCTCTATTTACTTGGTTTGTGTACTTTAGTTTGTCATTACTTTATTGGATTTTAATAATTATCATTTACCTTGATTAATTAGTCGATACTAATAATTATCATTTACATTTATTATTTATTGGTTTCTTTTTCATTACTTTATTTGAGTGTAACATTTCTCCTTTTCTGTTCTATATTATTCGTTTGTGTCTTTTTATGTCTTCTCATTTGATTTAATTTATATTTTGTTTGTTTCCTTTTCATTTACGTTCTCATTTGATTTTATTTTATTTCATTTCATTGAGTCAATCACTTGGGTTGGGTCATAGTCGTTTGTCGCGTCATAGTTATTTCATTTTCATTAGTTATTTAAACATTTAATATAGTTGATACATCTTTTTTCCCTGGTATTGGGGTGGCTTGTTTGTGTTGTAACAATATATATATGTTAGAAGTTAAGGAAAAAACCAGTGCTTCTTAACGCAAACCAGCACAGCTAGGGGGAACCAGATCAGATATGGTATTTAAACAAGGCCACTATTTGATATTTTAATGTGTTGTTTCAGTGTCGGGTGATGCTGTGGTGATGGTCCTGTGCTGGCCTGCGCGTCAGAGCAGGGGCGTCAAGTGCCTGTCTGGCCTTGCGGTGATGGGATCTTGAAAGAGAAGTCCAGTAAGGTCATTCAGGTGCGGCCACAGTCACTGGACCAGGGGGTAAGTTAACCATGATTTTAAATAAAACGTAAGGGGGTTGTGGCGACATATCCTGACTGATCCCTTTAGGAAGTATGACAGTGTCAATGAGAGTTTTTATGCTTCGGCATAAAACCTCTCATTGAGGGGGTATTGTAACGGTACAAACTGATGAGGGTATATAATTTAAAGCTTTTCATGTTTTATTTCACAAGAGTATATTTTTGGTCACTGACTATAGCTCCGTGTGAGGTACGAAACGGTACAGAATGCGGATTATCAGAAAGGGTGCGTATTCATGTGTACGAGCGCACGTGTGGGCCGACGTTCCCAGCGTAAAAGTCACGTAACGAGAATTCCTTCTCGCCAGGTACGAGAGGACAAAAAGCCTCGAGATGCTCTCAGCCAATGAGGAGCCAAGTAGCCAGACACAGAAGGACGCTTGGCCATTTTGAAAAGTAGCAGTTGACTATCATCCTTAACGCTGTACAGCTGAAAAATGTTCCGGAACAAAATCGCGGGCGCCAGCACGTAAAAAATAAAAAATGTGAGATTATATATTTTATAATCTAAACAGTGTTTTGATAAGCAAGTTAAAAACAGTGACAAATTTAAACAAAATAACAGTTCGGCTATAAAGTAAACAGTGTAAACAAGGAGACAATAAGGTAGTGCGCATCCATGAGGGACATCTCAGGAGGGGACCTTCAAACATGATAAAAGGGAAGTAATTTGAAATAAAGTCAATAAAAACCTGCAATGTTAACATAAAATAAAATAAAAAATAACATCAAAATGAGCTCTACGGGGAATTTAAATTATGTATGGGGTGAGCGTGTGTGAGTGTATGGGCAAGCGGAAATTACGTAATTCAACAGCACTGGTTAGCGTTAAGTAAATTTTAGAATAATGTTTTTAAAAGTCTGTTTTCATTGAGTTTAATGTAGTGTCAGTTTTGTTGACTTCAAAAACGAAGGGAAAACTTTAAATCAAAAATGAAATAAATTAATGTTCACAGCTTAGATGTGTAGAAGAGGGAGAGAAAATATTGTTCGTAATAATTACCAACTAAGTCAATTTGATGGCTTCAGTTGACTATGCAAAAATAAAATAAGGCGTTCAATAAAACAAGTTCATTTAAAAATAAGTAGATTTGAAGCACTTATTTGAATAACCCATGCTGTTCTCCTGTTCGCTTCTAAGAACCCGGGTGTGTAACAATTTTTATATGTGTAGTTGGCCATAACAAGATGGCGTCCGGAATTTGAAGGTAAACATGCCTGCTTGTTAATATGTAAGATAAGTTTATTTTGGCTAAAGTGTATTAAATTGTACAATGACTAAACTTCAGAAATCGTTCATTTGGGCGTTTAAAGGCAACATTCATATTTAACACAATAATAAAAAGATCTCTAAGAGCAGGAGGGTGTAAAGTATGTATAAAGAATGAAAGTGTGAGCAAATGAGCAAATTCTGGTTTGAAAATACAAATAAAATGTATACCGCTTAGTTGATTTAGTGAATTTTGTTTTCTTAAATGTTTAACGTTAATATTATAGAGAGTTGGATAAAGCAGAGAATTTGATGAACTGTTAAGAGTTACAAACACAGAGTATTTAACTTTTAAAATGAATATAAATAAAATGGGTTAATAGCGTAACCATGCGTTAAGTCAATTATTATGCCTAATTGTCATCACCTGTCCTGTATAGAAAATCTCGCCTAAAACGAACCTGGTAAGTAATTAAAGTCAGAAAGGGGAAAGTGTATTAAGGTTTCCATATTTATCCCTTTAAAAAGATTGGTGGCGACCTGTAAGTAATTTTTGGAATCTTCTGTTTTTGGTAAGTCAGGGTAAAGTGTAATCAGGGCTAGTGCGTAAAAAGATCGCACGAGGTAAGTAGAAGTCACGTGGGGGGGGTTTGTAAAAAGTACATATTGTTACAAGATTAACTCAAATAACACTTTTTTTCAACAGTGTAACGTGACAAATACAGGGGATTTCATTTTGTTAAAATTTTGGGGATTTATAAAAAATATTCATGGACATAATTTCCAACTGTGACCAGGCCACGTGTTGTATTAAAACAGTGGTATAACAAAGGAACGATACGCCTCAACAGTTGTGCAATCGCTAACAAGGAATGCACCCAGCCTCAGTTCCTAGAACTTTGCGAGTGTGTGACAGTGCGCCCGACCGCACCCGACCAGCAGGCGCGCGGAGCGACGCCTGTCTTGTGAAACGCAAAGATGGCTAAGAAACAAAATTTCCGAGCACATGTACCAAGGTGACGGATGTAAAGTTTAAGCCCATCCTACTTTGGTGACGTCGACCAGTAAGTATTTAAATATCGTCGACGTACAGCACCCAAAACTCCTATGTGTCATGTGCATAGCCACTAGACTTTGACAACTGAGACTGTGTGCGGCGACGAAATTTGTTCACCGGCAAGGCATTGATGTCCGTCCGCATGTAATAAGTGAGTCTACATATGGCCGCGGCGGCGGCCGGACGCAAGCCGAGACTCATGGGCACCAAGAAACTTTAAGCTTTAACGGAAAGTGATCAACCGGCGTAAATAAGTGGAACAACATCCCGAAATGTAATAAGTGAAGTGCAGTAGGAAGAAAATTAAAAGTGTACATGACTGACAAACATTCGGATGCATCTAGTATAGCACGCGGCGAAGCGGAACCCCGCCCGTTACGTAACCAACTATCATTATTCAATTTTCAATCATTCAGTATTTTAAGTCTCGAGCAAAATAAAAAGGGGATATAAAAATGTATGTGTGCGTGGATGGCAGACTGGGTTCGTTTTTGTTTTTTTTTTATTAAGGATTTAAGTAAGAATACGTAAAGAAAAATGTTAAGTGAAGGTTTTATTTTATTACTGTTTTTTTTTTTTTTTTTATAATTACAAATGAGTTTGGGGTAGAATAAATTGAAAGGTTCGTTGGTATATAAATATGTGTTAGTGTAGTTATTTCGTCATTACCACTTTCTCATTTCTGTGCTGCAAGATTCGTCTAAACGTTCCCGGATATCTTCTGAATTATTAGTGGGGGGTAAGTTCTGGGCTTCTGATCAAAATTTAAAAAGCAGGTAAGTTAAAAAGATCGCAGGTAAGCTCCTGGCAGTATATTTCTATTATTAATTTATTTCGATAAAGTTTGGTTAGTTACATTTGGCGACACGCTGTCAGGATCCTGATATAATTTTTATACGAGGTAGACCTATTTTAAAGCACAGAAAATAGGATGTGGTAATGACGTATTTGTGTAAAAATATTTAGCGTATATAATTACGTACGTGTGAGTAGGTTATGTTTGTGTTATTATGGTTTACAGTTGTGTTAGGTGTTTTAGTTTTATAATAATAGTGGTTTTTATACATAAGTGTTATATAAATAAACTTTGAAGATGGGTGAAATACAAGGTAATGATATTGGTTTTGCGTGGGATGAGTGGGAGAGTGAATTTCGAGGGGTAGTAGGTGAGATGACAGACGAGGAGTGGGGTAATTTAGATAATAATTTAACCCGAATGGAAGAACAAGAAGAGGGAATATTTGCCGAAATTAAAAAGCATAGTGATGATATTAGTATTGGTAGTAAGATGACCAATGACAAAGGTAAGGTAGTCGAAGTAATAGTGGTAGAAAATAAGACAGTGAATAGGCCTAATGATGACAACAGTGTGGGGGTAGTAAAAAAGGAGCATTCATTGGAGGATGTGATGAATCTTTTGAAAACAATGTATGATGAAATAAATGGTGTTATTAATAAACGGTTTGATGAGAGGGAGGAAATGATAAATAAACATTTTGATAATATGAATAAGGGTTTTGATGAGTTACACACAGAATTAGACAAAACAAAGGAAATAATGGATAAGGGTTTTAATAAAGTAAAAAATGCTCTTGATAAACAAGACGAGAAGTGGGAGGGAGATAGATGTCAATTAAAAGAGAGTACAGAAGTTGAATCAAAACAGGTAAGTGATAATAATGTTGTTAATGATAGTGAGGGAATAATTAACCAGGTGAGTGCTAATGATAATTCTAATGATGATAACAGTGGCAAAATAGTGGGAGAGGTAGGGTTGACTAGTGAAGAGAATGATGGTGATTACAATCCTGAGGTAAGTGGTGATGTTAATATAATTAATTCGAATGATGAAATAATGGTAAATAATAATAATGATATAGTTGAGAATAAAGTATTGGATAGCGATGAGAGAGAGAGAGTAATAGATTGTACAGGCGTAGTAATTAGTGTTGATGAGTTAGATAATGAGTGGAGAGAGAGTTATATTGTGGGTATGAAACAGAGGGTAAATTTTTTCCGAGGTGTTAAGGGGGGTGAAGAAAGGTCTTCACGAGAATATTGGGTAGACGAGTGTTCTACAAATAATTGTTTTTTGAAGTTTTTTGTTGTTCCTGGAGAAGTCAGGAAATGTTTAATTGAGTTAGTACCCTCTGCATGGAATGAGAGAGAAAGTGTGATATGGCATTATGATGAGGGAGGTTTAGATAGAGAATGGTGCATTGAAAGAGAGACAGAATTGTATAATTTAACGAGAGACTATAATGAGCTGAAAGAGAGGTTAAATGATATGAAATACTTACCGGCTAAAATAGAGAATGAAGATTGTTGTGATGATACATGTTTAAATAACAATAAGGTAATTTATGATGATAAAATAATTGACTTGGTGTGGAGAAAAATTACTTACGGAGACTGGACAAAATTAATTGATAGTGATAAGTTTTATGACATAATAAATGGGATAACGAAGGATATAGAGGTAATGGTCTATTATAATAACAATAATAAATTTGAGGTAGATAAAAATGATTTATGCTACAAATATATTAGGTATCTATACGACGATGGAGGTTAGATTAAGAAATCTGGTAAGCAACCGTTAAATATGTTAATATATGGTAATGACCCAGCTGATTTTGACGTTGAAGTGTGTTATAACTGAATAATAATGATGAAGATTTGTAAATATATGTTTAGCGAACTTAATTGTATGTATTGTAAAGTGTTGGTAAACAATGTGTATGTAGATAATTGTTGTAATAATAATATTAATATTGGCAATCCAAATAAATAACAAAATTAATTTTGAAGACAGTAACTAGCGAATTGTAATTGTTTTGATAGCAATGGAACTTGTATTTTCAATAATTAATTTAATTAAAACAATTTGAAATATTTAAATATTTTTGATTGATTTGAATGTTATATAATTGAATTTTCTAGTGACTTTAAATTATTCTACGAGATGTGAATTTGGTAATTAATTGTTAAATTTTTTGATATGAAATAACACTGTGATTAAATGTTTCAGAGGTAACGTGGAGTTATTGGTGTGTATGGTGTATATATTTTGTGTATGTCAGTATGTGAATAATGGACTGTAAGTATAAAATTTATGATACCAGTCAGATATAAAAAAAAAATGTACAGATGTGAAAAGAATCTTAAATTCAATAACGATATTGTTTTAAAACATAAATTACAATAGTGTGTATGGATTGGGGGGTTGCTCAGGCGAGCAACGAATTTAAATTTCATAACATAAAAAATGATAACTCAATTTTGCTCTAATAAAATGCTTGTATTACGCTTTGATAAATAGGGGTTCATACGTTCAGTATAATGTGTTCATTCTGTATTTTATAAACGTACTATTTTATTGTGTTAGAGGTAAGAATTGATAAAAAATATGTGTTTTATATAATTTGTGTAATTTTGAAATGAGTATAACAAAGTAAATAACTAGACCAACCGGCAGGCGGTTGACACAATGGTACCAGAGTCAGAAAGAGGGGAAACAATGATGTGTAGTATGGTAGATGTAAGGATTGATAACCATATGTATTTCAGAGAATGTGTATAATTTTGAAATGTGTTTTCACTTTGCTAGGAATGTCAGCTGATCAGTAGTAAAATGTCACTGTGAAATTGTTTATAAATGTTCAAGGTAGTTAATGTCAAATATAATGTTTTAATGTGTTAACGAGGCTATTTCAAATGATGAGAAAAATAATTTGGTAAAGTTAAGATTTTAATGATTTGTGAAAGATAATAAAAGATAGATGTTGGGTGATTAATATTTTGTGGGACATGTAGATCAGTCCAAGTTAAAGTTAAAGTGGTACTAGAGATGAAAATATTGTTTTGAATTAATGTAATGTTGTTGTGAGTTAATGTAATAGAATTGGAGAAATATTGATGCTGACACAGTAGTTATGGGGAATATATGTAAAGTAATGATTGATATATTGATGTTTATAAATGATGATGTTATTTTGTAGTTGAAGTGAGGTAATAAGAATGAGATTTGGGGATGGTAATTTTGTAAGAGGGGATAGTGTAATGGAGGAGTCAACAACAAAAGGGTTGGGATGGGAAGGGACCGTTTGGCGCCGGAAAGGGTTACCTTAGGTAGAATCCAGGAACCAACATAAGGGAATGAGCTTTTTGGGGGGGGGAAACACTTATCCTAAGTACAAAGGGTTAGAGAGTATTTTTTTTATATATCGAGAGAATGTGGCGAATTAAGTTTAATAGTAAGTTGGATGTAGAGATTGTTTGATAGATGTTGTAATAGAGATGGGTGTCCTGTTAGTTAAAGTTGTTAGTGGTATCAGAGTCAGAGAGAGGTAAAGATTATATATGTATAAATGCCAAGTGGCAAATCGAGTTAGTATAAATCATTCAATCACCCAAACCAATGGAGAATGAGATGATTAAATAAAGAGATTTATAGATAAAAAGGTAAAATTTTAATTGAAACCAGTGACAAATTTTGATAGAATTTGAGGATAAAGTAAAGTTATAAAATGTTTATTTTGGATTAATTTAAATATCAATTTGATTGTTAATTATAATAAGATTTTGTTATTTTAAATGTTTTATTTTATTGTGTTTTGTGTTTAAAGATAGAATTTTACAGATGTTCAATGTATTTTCAGATGTAACTTGTGTATGATTTATGTAGGTCAAGGTTCTGGACTTGACCCAGTTTTGATCAGCTGATAGGTGATGTCCTATACTAGACACATTTGGCAAGGAAATAATGCCGGTTTTGCTTTTAATTAATTTGAATAATTTCAAATAATTTCAATATTGAAAAAAAGAATATATTTTAATAAATTTAAATTTTTTGAATTTAAAATTTTTGAAAAAAAAAATGTATTTCTTGATTTTGTGCCTACCATATAATTGATGTTTTTTGAGTTGTAATTATATTATGGTTTGTGTATATTAATCGTGTTTTTTAGGGAATTTTATTGTTCAGAATATAGGTATAATCACATGTTAGGATAAGGAGGTTCATATTTTAAGAAATGTTCAACGTGTTTATTTTCTAATGAAAAGAAAAAATATAATGAAGAGAATTATTTAGAGAAAAGATTTGTATTTTGATATGAAAGAAGATAGCTGGTGATTTTTAAACTTAAATAAATTTTGCAGAATGTTTCAATTCTGATAGGATGTATTATAAGTGTGTGTGTGAGCCCAGTAACTGCTAAAGGCAGCCCAGTTTGCATGTAAGGGGGAACATATCGGTTGAGGATCTGGCATGATATAGAGCCAGGGATTTGGATTTTTTGGGGTTGCATGTTAGAAGGTGAGGTGCGTTTGGGGTGCATATCTGTTCGATTTTTCGGTGTTGGGATCTCCTACAGAGAAGTCCAGTGATCTCGTTCAGATGCGTCCATAGTCGATCCTACTTTGGTGACGTCGACCAGTAAGCATTTAAATATCGTCGACGTACAGCACCCAAAACTCCTATGTGTCATGTGCATAGCCACTAGACTTTGACAACTGAGACTGTGTGCGGCGACGAAATTTGTTCACCGGCAAGGCATTGATGTCCGTCCGCATGTAATAAGTGAGTCTACATATGACCGCGGCGGCGGCCGGATGCAAGCCGAGACTCGTGGGCACCAAGAAACTTTCAAGCTTTAACGGAAAGTGATCAACCGGCGTAAATAAGTGGAACAACATCCCGAAATGTAATAAGTTAAGTGCAGTAGGAAGAAAATTAAAAGTGTACGTGACTGACAAACATTCGGATGCATCTAGTATAGCACGCGGCAAAGCGGAACCCCGCCCGTTACGTAACCAACTATCATTATTCAATTTTCAATCATTCAGTATTTTAAGTCTCGAGCAAAATAAAAAGGGGATATAAAAATGTATGTGTGCGTGGATGGCAGACTGGGTTCGTCTTTGTTTGTTTTTTTTTGATTAAGGATTTAAGTAAGAATACGTAAAGAAAAATGTTAAGTGAAGGTTTTATTTTATTACTGTTTTTTTTTTTTTATAATTACAAATGAGTTTGGGGTAGAATAAATTGAAAGGTTCGTTGGTATATAAATATGTGTTAGTGTAGTTATTTCGTCATTACCACTTTCTCATTTCTGTGCTACAAGATTCGTCTAAACGTTCCCGGATATCTTCTGAATTATTAGTGGGGGGTAGTCAGATTGCGAAATTGTCCTGTTTTATTAAGGTGGAGTGTTAAGGTTTCGATATTATATCCTATAAAAATATCGTGGCGACTCTGGGCTTCTGATCAAAATTTAAAAAGCAGGTAAGTTAAAAAGATCGCAGGTAAGTTCCTGGCAGTATATTTCTATTATTAATTTATTTCGATAAATTTTGTATAGTTACAACAGAACACTAGTGAAAAAAAAAAATTTAAACACAGTGAACATTTTGTTTAATTTATTTTATTTGTAAAAACTAGTTGAAAATTAATTCCACTAATTTTGGTTTGACAACAAGCTGCCATATTGGAAAGCCACTAGTGCATGGTGGGATTACCATCATTCCAAGGTTGGCAAATTAAACTGAACAATTGTTTTTTTGTTACATTTTATTAATATTAATTTTGTCTTTATTAGTAAATAAGAATTATATAATTTGTAATGTACTGTACTTCTTGTGGACATTTTCGAACTTTTTAATAGCAGTCTAAAGAACCTAAAAGATTAATATAATAACTGAAGGTAAGATAGGAATCGAATTGAGAACAAGAGTCGATACGGTCAATTTATAACTTCGACCTGAGAATCATTAAAGCTGAATTTATGGAAATAAATGGTAATAATTATTCCCCAATTGATGTTAAATGTGTTTTATTTACAGAATAAAATATAATTAAAAGGCTTTTTGTTCATAAACAATAATTATTTTCTTTTTATACATAAAAAATAAAGAAAGCAGAATTTAAAGAATATTACTGCATCATTACGACTACGGTTTTATTAAAATCAGCACGTCGACGTGAGACCTAACTCACTAACTCATCAAGATTATTATTTTAAAATAAATAATTTAAACAAACTACAAACAATACAAATAAAAAAAAAATAAAATTTAAAGAAATAAATCACGTCTACTATACACTAGGCTACGTTACAGGATAGCGATTACAACTTGAGGCTCAACGTTAATTATCATACTAATTAAAGAAGGTTCATCTTAGTAAATCATCTTAATAAATAAACTTAGTAAAGTAACGAATAAAAATCTAAATACAAAATACAAAACGTTACAGTGTTGAATTGTCTCCAAAGGCGCAGAGCATTCATTACACATTGTAGAAATG
Organism: Magicicada septendecula; assembly: GCA_034769895.1. Lineage (NCBI taxonomy): Eukaryota > Metazoa > Arthropoda > Insecta > Hemiptera > Cicadidae > Magicicada > Magicicada septendecula. Next base: position 62,426,541 of record CM068375.1, read on the forward strand.
AAGATGTTGTGGTGGACAATAGAAATTTCGCTGCTTGTGTCAACAACACCAAGGTCAGATGAATGGCAGGCGTGGCTTCAGTAAATGAGAAAATGCAGAAGCGGTAATTTTGTTGGGAAGGACATGTTCAGCACAGAGGACCTGACACTGTCATAAACTTAGCAATCACCTGAAAGTTGATGGTAAAAAGACACGCGTACTAAGTGTGATGTACAGACACTACAAACGCTGATCTTTGGAGTAAAAAACTGAGCACAGAATGACAGACTGCACTAAATGGCATTCATTGATCTGGAAAGTGGAACCCAATTCTGGAACGGAAAAATGCTAAAAAAAAAGAAAATTTATGGTCAATTCAGCTTCAAGAAAAATATGACCACCAAAAAAAGTGAACCCAGACAACTGATATGCGGTATAAAAATAAAGCCCAAGAAATAGGTCTAATATTTACATAAACTTATCATTTTGCAATTTCTTCATTCTTGTCTTGCCTACCTGTTTTGTCCTTACATTTGGGCCCTGGTGTAGGTAATGTGCTGGGTGTATTGTCTGTGTGGAAAAACATGGCAGAAATTGCTGCATCATGACGTCTGAACATGTCCAGAACTCCGGATATGTCAACATCTGTTATCAAGTCACAACTGACCACCACAACATCTGACTGTAACAGAATAAAATGTTGCACTCTTCATTAAACATGTCAACTTAGCTCAGAAATTCAAAAGCACCAAATAATGTCTGAAGTAAAAATTTGACACAGTATTTTCTAAACTATTCTTTTGAAACACCGCCCCTCTGATAAAAATCTGGTCAGAAGTTTACTCAGAACAACTCAGTCCCTGCAATTCATTTACTTCTATAATCACAGATTGTACTATAATCACAGATTGTACCTATCAAACAGATAGGTACACATTAATGTTGAATATATTTGCAGGACAATGTAAATCTAATCATACAAAATTATGTATGGACGATTTGTGCTCTTATTTTCATACATTAATTTTATTTTCATTTAAATCTGTTAAGTTTACAAAGTTGATTTTAGTTTGATAAATTTTCGGTAAATATTTACCTACGCCACACCATACAATCGTGAAGTGAATTTTTTTTTCGATTCTTGTATTTTATATAAACAAGTTACAAATAATTTTAAACCGCGGTCGAAACTATTTACGAAGAAAAAAAAATAAATTAATTACTCCCATAAGCACGCATTCCCAACCCAGTTTTGTCAAATACTCAAATGCATTAGCGTAACCTTTATCTTTATCCCAAACCACTTTTGACAACATCACAAATGGTTTAGCCTGTGATGCAAAATTTAATTAGCCACATTTAATTTTGAGCTCAATTTGAGTGCATTAGCTCAATTCGCTTTATCTATACAACTCAGACTCAATATTTGGCCCACTCAACTCGGATTTCCAGCACATCCGCCGAGTTTTTCTGAGTAGCGGCTCAACTCAAATGAGTTAGTCTCCGGCGCCTCCAAGATTAACTATATGTAACTCGTATGGATATCCAATTCGAAGATTGGATGTTGAAAGTGTGTTGTTATTGCGTTATGTACTCAAAACTCACGCTTCGCGCTCATTTCTCCGTGCATGGAACGCCTAGACTCAATCCTCGGCCTCGGCCTCGCTTCAAGTTCGGAGCTCAACTCAGAATTAAAACTGACAACTGAATGAATATTTTGTTGAGAAAAAGTAAAGTACACATCCATTCTCTTTTTTTTTCTTCATAAATAGCTTCGACCACCGTTTAAAATTATTTTTTGCGTGTTTATATAACAAAGAAGAATAGAAAAAAAAATATTTCACTTCAATACCAGCATTAGCTATAAAGCCGATAATTACCAACTAAATTGACAATCACAAGTGAAGTATACGACTCACCTTATTGGTTTGGAGGGTACAGTTGCGGCCGCCGTAAAAAATTGATGGAGGTGTTCGGGGTGGTCGTACTTGGCCTTGAATAGATGTTCAGCCAAGTACCCAACTAAGTGTTCCTGCCGAACCCCGTACTTGGGGATCATGGCTCTCACATCCCGCCAATGTCTCTCAACATTGTTGGTATGAGCGCCAGTTACGGAGTCAACAAATTCCAGCGAGTGGTCGACAGTGAGGTGTTCGAACCCAGCCTTGTTGAGTTGCCGATATGCGCTCCACATATCGGAAATTACTGTTGTGCCCGGCTTGACCCTTTCGCGGTCAATAATAGTTATTAAGGTCTCCGCGTCGCGTTTGTCGACGGGCACAAGGAACGTTTTATGGCTGCCCCTCTCGATGCCTCCGAACACCCACTGACCCTCGATCACACGACCCCGGTTGTATTTTCGGCGGCCAAAGTTGGCTTCATCGAATTTGACAATTTTGCCGCGTCCTCCTAGCTTCGCTGGCTGACCTCAACCATGTGGTGGACGCAGACCTCCCTGACGAAAGAGTACCAGTCCACAACTGTTCTGGACGACACTTTAAACTCTCTCATCAGTAGGTCTTGTCGGGGAGTTTTCAGGTGTATGAAAATGGTACACATGCCTAAAATTACTCGCGGAGCCAATTTGGAGTCACCTATGAAAGTATTTAATCTAGCTGATTGGCTCCACGAGCATTTCACTGTCTTAGCTTTGACACGCTTCTGGTACCATTTTCTGCACCTAAAGTTTAGTGTATCTTTGTTGAGGACAGCGTCTTGTTTACAGACGCGGCAATACATCGACGCGTTAACCACGCCGTGGTTAACGAGCCAAGTCACTAACTCCTCATCCCCCAAACTAGCAAAATAAAACAGTCCAACTTCACACCCACCGCACCACACTTCACAACGGTCACTAGCACTCCCACTACCACTGAAACTTGTCATTTTTACTAAAAAAAAAAAACTCACAACTGAAGAAAACTATGCTATGCGACTAGATCAACGGAATGAACCGCTATGACACCGTGTCAGTTTACGAATATCAAATGGTATTTCTTTGTTTAAATTTGCCAAATCATAGAGAAGTATTTGGAACATCGCTTAGCAACGTTTGACATCATTAACAAATTTGAAAATTGACCAATCAGAGAGAACTATGTATAATTACATCACGAAGTTGAAGTTGTATCAAGAGTCCACTATGTCGCGTATGTCCATAACATTAGTGGCCATTAGAACCAAAATTAAAAATCTAAATTAAACAAAAACACAGCGTGTCCGCAGCAAACTGCTTCTCAATTCATATTATAACATCGCCAAATTCAGATCATATGTGATGACTATAAGTAGGTATAAAAAAATGCTAAAAAATAATATATTTTAATAAATAAATAATGAAGAGAGTAAAAATATAAAATGTAATTAAGAAAGAAGGAGAAAGAGTTATAAACTAAAGGTGATTAATAAAGAAACTCACCGACTAGACTGACAGACAAACGACATTGACCCCAACCCCAGAGATTGGCCAGCTAAGAACCAATATGAAAGTAAACAAGATGAGAAGTGAAGGAGAAGAAAAATGAGAACAAAGAGGGAACAAACCAACGATGAAGAAAATAAAATGAAACACGTCAAGAGAACACAGACAAGGCATAGAGAATAGAGAAGGGAGAAATAATGTAATCAAATATAATAAAGAAAAGAAAACCGGTAAAGAACCAATATAAATAATAAATGTTAATATTGATTGAGCGACAACTGTAATTAGTCATTAATAAAAAACGATAGCTAAAAATACACTAGCCAAAGAATTAGAAGTACATGTAAGTTGTTAATAGAGAAAGACATGATATTAATAAGTATATATAATATGTGTAGAGAAAGAGAAAGATATTGAAATAGTGAGAAGTAAACGGAAGTTAACATAGTGAAGGTGAAATTACCCTAAAGTGAAATGATAGAAAAAGAAACACTAAGTAAATTATAATAAAACACAAAATAATTTAAGAGTGCAAGTGATAAATAAATAAAAATATTGTCAATGATAGTAATAGGGAAAATAGGGAAGGCTAAGATAAACACTTAGTAAAAGTAACAAACACTTAAGGTTTGATAGTGAGCAATAACATTAAAGAAAGTTGTTAAGAATAATATTTAAAATAAACCATTGATTCAGTAATAATGAACACTGAAGAGTGATATTAACTGTAGTGATTATAAAAGAATATTATTGTAAAGCTTAAAAGTGTATTGTAGAATTTAAAGGTGAGAATCACATGACAAAGTAATAAGATAGTGTTGACATGGAAAAGAAAGCAAAGAGTTGTTATAAAATAAGTAGTTTAAAACCATAAGTAAACACCCATGTTATAAGGGAAGATTAATGAAACAAGTTCAATAGAGGTGAGGTTGTTTATCACCCGAACAATAAATCAAAGGTAATGAATTGTACACCAATATTAGATAATAAGTGTTAAATAATTGTCTAAACAAACTTATGAATAGGATATGGATTGGGTAATTATCCCAAACATAGACATAAATGTTGTATGTTATATGATGAAAAAATAGTAATTAATAGCCATATTGCTGACATTGGCAGAGTAAATAAATAAGAAAAAAAGCAATGTCTGAGTGAGAAAAGAGAAAACCAGTTAGTAAATAATTAGCAATAAATAATGAATAAAACAGTAGTAACACACAAAAATCACACAAAGACTGAACCAAAACACATCCTGTAGCGGGTCAATTTTTGGGTGTTTTTATTTTAATCGTTTGGGGCATATATATATTTTTATTCATTTCGTTTTCGGTCGGGAGCCTTATAAAATATGTCGAAATAAATGTATTATTGTGCAACGTATTTGTCCGTGTAACAGTCAGTGTAACAGAACAAAGCAATAAGACGCAGGTTGTTGTTGAGAAATGCGGCAGAGGAATTCGCACCTCCACCAAAATTCTAAGAACTCTGTAAATGTGTGTCAACGCACAAGCGCAACTACACCCGCACGCGCTCAAAGGACGCTCTCAACTAAAAACTCAAGATGGCCAGAGCGTAAAAATATTCGTCGTCTTCGCTAAGACCTCCCGGAAGTCGCATTAAACTCCGCCTACTGTTGGTGACATCATCAGAGCCAAGCCCAATATTAAGCTCTGGTCACACACATATATCAGCTCCATTCCATATATAAAATGGTTACACAACAGCATATAAGCATGAGCGACGACGAAAACATCGTGGCAGTAGAGAACCAGCTTCCCTCCAGGAACAGGTACATGTACCTGTTACGTTCACCGTGACAGAACAGTCGATCTTGGTCAGAGACGCCATATAGTCCACGAGGTACAGAGTACCGCTACAGTCGCCTATATTTTGTTTCGGGCCCGGTTGGTCAGGTTTTCGGGGAATATAATTAATTCAAGAAGACCGACCGGGACCCAAGAAGATAATCAAAGCATCTCAGTTACAAAATTGTTGCAAGTGCGAATCGCAAACAGTTAAATTACGGACATTGGAATCGAATCGGGACAAAACACGTGTTCGGCCGGCAACGCGTTTAGTGAACAGTTGCAAAACAATAAAGGAGTTTGTAAAATATAATAAATAAGGGTAAAGTATGGTGTGAAAGTGTGCGTAAGCAGAATGGGCTGCCTTATAGTTAAGAATATTTAAATATGATACTTAGGAATATATTTCAACATTTGTTCTTTAGCATCCTTGTTCTAATAATTAAAACGTTTTTTCAGTAATTAAAACTATTCAGTCACTACAAAACAATGTGTTAGTCTAAGTTATTTCGTCATTGCCACTGTCTTATTTCTGTGTTAAAAATTCGTCTAACGAAATCGGGGGTTTTCTGAATTTCTATTATAGTCAGATCGCGGGATTTTTATAAGGGCAAGAGTGTATAAGTTTTCGATATTTTACCTTTTAGAAAAATATCGTGGCGACCTTGGGCAATTTTCAAAAGATAAGTTTTACGGGGACCATGACGGTAAGTGAAATTCTGGCAGCGGTAAGTATTATTTTATGAAGAGTGGGTAAAAAAAGTGAGTAACTTCACAATCCATAGATAATAAACATAATTATAAGAACAAAATAAAGCTCTAGGACAAAATGAGATATAATGTATATGAAATAATCAAAAAATCAGTAATGGCTACTTAGACTTAGGCAGGCCTAACGGTCAAACACCAACAAATACTAATTGTATGAAAATAGCCAAGTAATTAACAAATCCAAGGTGACTAATTAACCAAGGATAAATGGTAAATTTTATTAAAAACAAAATATTAAAATAAGGAGTTATATAAACAGAGAAATGTAATTAGTAAATATTAAATTAATTGTAAACTTAGAAAACATGAAATAACCCAATATTGTGGGATACCAAAATAATCTTTGTAAGAAAATACAAATAACAGTGCTAATAATTAATACATAAGAAGGAAGATAATGGAAGGAAGAAAGTCAGAAGATATATGAAGATTTGAAAAGAATTCAAATTTTGATAACAATGGATTTATATCAAGCTAGTCCAATCAGAATTCTTTGGTAACCATAGAAACGGGACTGGTAGCGAAAATTACCGTTGAATACTCACTCAAAAAGTGACGCTCATGAAAACAGAAGCCAAAGTTTTGAACAACCAATTTTCTTATTTAAAATGTTTTAAAAGTTAAACAAATTGTCAAATTTGAACGAGAAGGAGGATGACTATCACTGAACTCAATTAACTGATGGAGAAGACTTTTTAATTCAAGACGAAGTGAATAAATTTGAAACTTCTCAATTTATTGCAAATAATAAAATACTACTCGGGTCCCTAGTTCGGGGGCCAGTGAAACTACTCAATTAATTCTTATTAATAATTAACTCTTACCTTAGGGTTTTTTTTCCAGAGTCGTACAGATGAAACTACTGCAGAAAGGATTATTTGAGATACACGGTATAAAATCACTACACAGTTTATGCTAAAACAAATTGGTTCTGGTTTATTATGCAAAATAATTACTTCGTCTCTCTTTTATGACACTTAAATTTCTTCTTTCTTTTCTGTTATATTAAAATACTCATTGAAGGAGTAACAATTAGTAGGAAGCAAACAAATTGACAAGATGAATATTTCTTACTTAACTAGCTTATGACAACTATTTATTTTTGTAATGAACCAATACGTAACTCAACCTCACACTCACGCACATTCGTTCTTTTACATTGGCATTCTATTAAACCCCACTTGTGTAATCACTTATTATTACCTTTAATTATTAAAATTTTAATTCATTTTATGCCTTACCTCTTAGTCCAAAGTCCGTTGCACGAAACTGAGACATACAAGTATGACCTTCAGGTTATCTTAATAACGTACTCAACTCGCTTTTCATTTGAAACAAATCTAATTTAATTGCATTTTTTACTTTCTTTAAGTACACCACTCACTCCTCCTTCTACTTTAATTCACATATTATTGCAACTCTTTCTTTCTTTTAAAAAACAGATATAACATAAAATTGTAACTTATACTAATATATATTTATAACCATAATAAAGCGACCCAGATTGCCCATCCACTCATTCACACAAAAACCTCTTTTATATCATTACTTTACGTCCCTTTTTTTATACATGATCATAACAAATTTGATTTGGATACGGTTTACCGTGGCATCCCCGTTGACCGCATGGCGCATCGCACACACTATTCCCTTCTTGATAAAAAAAGTTATTGTTCCACTGATTTCGGAAACCGCACTTAGTTACTGATTGATACTACTTTACTTTGATTTACACTATTTATTTATACATACTGTTATGGTCGTTTAAGATTTCAGGCCCGCTAACCGGTTATATTTATCTGGCTGCGGCCATGGTAGTTAGTCGACTGGGAAGAAAACTATTTGACGATGTTACAGGCGGGCGGGCATCCCTGCCTTGCCGGCAAACAAATTTCGTCGCCGCACACAGCCTTCCTTGTCAATGTCTTGGTAGTTGTACACCTGGCACATAGGATTTTTAAGTGTTAGCCGTCGACGATATTTCACTGCCTTTACTTTCATTTAGCGTGGATTAGGCGCTCCGCAGATGTGGGTGCTTGTGCATTTGTGAGTGGATGTCACACAACCGCAAAGTTCTAGCAAGTGTGCTACAGTTGACAACACATTCTTTTCAAATATTTCAACACAGTTACAGTGTACCTTTGCTTTGTTTAGACTGCGAGTTAGATTCAAACTGGGGACTGGCCACATATATGAAGTGAATTGTGCAATTTTAATAAAATCAAAATCAAAATTAATAAAATAAAAAAACCTTTTAATTTGCCCCATTACAATACCCCCCCCCCCCAATGAGAGGTCTTCTGTCGAAACAGAAGAAATCTCATTGCTAATCCCCTAAGAGGACCGGTGAAGATATGGTGCCAACAAACCCCCATTTGTTCTTATACATCATGGGTAAACTACCCCTCTGGTTCGGCGACTATGGCCGCATCTGAACGAGATTACTGGACTTCTCTATGCGAGATCCCAACACCATAAAATCGAACAGACACGCACCACAGCGCACCTCCCCTTCTAACATGCCGCCCCAAATCCAAACCCCTGGTCTTATGCCATGCCAGATCCTCAACCGATGTTTCCCCTTTTCATGCACACTGGGTCGCCTTTGGCAAATACTGGGCGCATACATACACCTATAATATTTTCTAAACAAACTCATCATTTAGAATCACCAAATATTCATCTTTAAATTCACTATTCTTTTGAGTTCAAAATCAGATTGTATCAAAACCAAAAAAAATCTCTTATCTGAATAGATTAATTCTCTTTGTTATTATTACTAATTAAAAAAACAAATAAATTGAATACTTAATTAAAACATGAACTGCCTTATCCTAGCATTTGATTATACATATTGTAGCATGCAGATATTCCACCACTAATTAATTCATTTAAGATAAATAAAAAATAATTAAAGTACATATACTAAAAGAATATCGAATGAAATTCAATTACTTCAAAGGAAAAAACCACAATAAAAGAAAAACAATCATTAAATTATAAAAAATACCACTATTAAAAGTCAAAGAAAGAATTAAGGAAAACTCATATTAAACAACCAGGAGATTACCCAGGAGGTTAGGAGCAGTAAATAAACTAGATACCCCAAAATCAAGAAAAAAGAATCAGATTAGGAGTGGTGATGAACAAAATACCCGCCACAAGAAGAAAGAAGAATAAGGTTTATTATCAGGAAATAAACAAAATACCCTGAAACCAAGAAAGAAGAGTAAAGTCAGTATCAAAAAATAAAGAAGATACTCCGAACCAACCATCAGTCAAGATAATACCGAGTACCTTGGTTTACCCAAGAGTGAACACAAGAAGGAAGACGAGAAGAAAGGAAGAAATAGGATGGAAGAAACACCATAAAAAACCTATTATTAACTACCATTGACTCCAAACCAATAGATACAATTAAAGAAAGTATAACATCCCGAAACCCTATAAAATTGTAATTATTAATAAACAAAAGTGTTGTATAGTATGATAAGAGGTGCAACAACTAAAGTTATTATGTGATGAAATATAAACAAATCTTCACAGTCCATGATGACTAAAGGTCTGGTCTGAGATAATAAGACTCAATATAAGTCAGAACCACCAGTGAAAGTGTATTAGTGTAAGTGTTTTTGAAATATAATAAACTTGAAGTTGTAGTGTTACTATAACTTAAACTATATGCTATAAAACAACTTTTATATTTGATAATTAACAAATCATGAAATAATAAAATGGAAGGTATTTCCAATATTTTATTATTTTAGGTCACTTTGTTATCTCAAGACATTTGTAGGAATGACAATAACAAAGAAAGTGTGGGTGGAAATGTTTACTATATAAGGGGATGTTAAATAATAGTAGTAATATCAGAAAGGACTGGTAATAGTTTAAGTGTAATAGAATTAAAACGATTAAATGGCTAATATTGTTCAAAGCCATGAACTCCATATTTTTGAAAGAGTTCTTATACAATAAGGTTTATATGTTTAGAATAAGTTATATTAGTTAAATAACAGCATACATACCAATTAAAATGTTTCAGTATGTATGCTGTATTAATTAACAAAATGAGTTAAATGTATGTTAACTACAATTTCAGCAAACATGTCCAACTTTACAGAATGCTGAGCGATGTTAATTATTATTTTTATAACAGTAGCATGAATTAGATGCTACACATCTCAATAAGTTTGTAAACAATTTTATTTTATGTCATGATAACTATTAAGAGTCAGAGGAGGAGTAGAAGTAAATTTATTTGAAAAAACCATACATGTAAAATACTAAACTCTAGGCCAAATAATGAATTCACAGAAACTCAATATAAACCAGTTAATTCACCTATGAATCATGTAAACTGGCAAGATTTAGGTAAGGTAGGTCAATTAACAGCTACTGTAAATGAACCTATGATTTAAAAGGGTAATATAGAAAAATACTTTAAATTATTGAAAATTTTTGAAATGTATAAATTAACTATTTTTAAAGAGGAATGTTAAATTCAGAAATTATCACTAAAAAACAGTTCAAATGTTAAGTGTATATGTAGTTAAGGAAAAGAAAGGATTTATGACCATTTGAAATTTATTATAATTATATTAATAACACTTAAAATGGCAGTAAAAGTGTAGAAGGGCGGAAACCAAGTTTTGGGCCTAGATTTCCAAACAGACAGAAATTTGGTAATTTTAACAAAAATATCAACAATTATGGACTATGACATATCAAATTAAACAGAATGAGATAAATAAACCAATTATATGGTTAATAATTCATGAAAGCGAATAATAAACTAAAATTATTCCATATATAATGTATTTTGGAATCATGTATATGGGAAGTAAGAATTATTTTAACAATACTTTTCCAATATTAACTTGGCAAGATTTTTACTAAAGTGGAGGAAGTTAGTTAGTTCTTTGTTAACGATCAAACTGAACAGTCTATGCGGAATTGCGTTCTTTAAAACCGTATAATGAAGTGCTAAGGTTACAGAAAAAAATCTGTGAGAAACGAGAGTTACTTAAATAAACACTTTTCCAGTCAAAACATATAAAACCTTCAACGACAACAGTGAAAACGAACACCACACTACATAATACCAGTGCATTAAAACATTAAAACTACCTACATATTAGTAATAATTCAAGATACCACAGAATAACCAATTTTTGCGTAACGAACAGACATAAGTGAACACCTCTAATATCAAACAATTAACACCAGTGAACACTGAACACTCATCCAGACTACCCCAAACAACATACTAGACAGTTTACACAAGTTCGGGGATCTTTAAAACAATTATAAAGTTGATTTTGTTGTGAGATTTTCTTGCGACGAATATTGCAATTAACCTATTCGTTTCTGGGAGCGGCCATGATGGAAATACGATGCACGGCCACCGACTTCGACTGACTGCATAGCCTACAACTGGTCTGATACTCAACTATATTAAACATTTTATATAGATTATTCACAATTGTTAGATAATAATTATTTAACATTATTTATTGTAAATGTTATACTTTCTCGTCCTGCCCTTCTCTGACTATTATAAAATAATCGCTCCAAGAACCTTTTACAATACTTATATGAATTTTTTAACCTGTATTAACATATCGATTTATCCCTGAGACGGTGTCGACAATTGCTCGAAATCGATTTAATATCGATTATTCTTTATAAATGTTAATAAATCAATTCATTTCAATTGTGTGGAGTAGAAAATTATTTCACATTGTAATTTAAGGTGTTAATTAAGCACAAGACTTCCTGAAAGAAGAAAATATTAACGAAAGGTGAGATACTGGAGCAACACGGAAAGTCGTTAATCGATTGCTGACAGGAGTTAATCTGTTTAACTCCGGATTTTGTTAATATCTTCCAGAAGTGTGAATTAATCAAAAATTACCTTTCAGAATTTTAGAAAGTTAATTAAAACAATAAAACAGAATTAATTCTTAATTATATACACCATAAACAAACGTAAATTTTTTTTTTCAGAACAAAATTTTTTTTTAATAAAAATTTTTTTTTCTTTCTTTCTCTTTATTTGTAACTACAGTTTACAGGTCTTGTTACAATATATCCTAAACAATATAATTCAATAACACTATTAATACACATAAACAATAATACAATCAAAAATGCAAAACAACAATTTCATGGCAGGCACAAAAAATATATATATATTTTTTTTCTACTACCCCCCTTTTAATCCCTTAACCCCTGATACCCGTTACATATTCATGTGTTCTGCGCTAGGCTTCTTGGCCTTTTCCAGCCTCATCCTAGCCGTAAACCACATCTCCCTCGTGACCTGTAACTGGGTCACCCCCCATCCACACTCACTATTTCCCCCCCCTGGACTGTAGTGCCCAGTGGCTTTCACAAGGACTGATGCGGAAGGGGTGGACATTTTTTCTTTTATTCCACCCCCATCCTTGCTTCGGCGTTACAATAAAATTCAGTGTTACACTTACTAATAATGAATTATACGCCCCTAATGGACTACCACCCCTATCTGGGTGAAAATAGACCTGTTCCAAAATTTGGTAGATTCCCCAAAAATAACCCCCCTACTAAATCTAACAAACCACCGGGTTAACAAAATAAAACAAACCACAAGCCGGTTATATCAAGTAAAATTTATGATTTGTCACAATTAACTACTTTCACGGTCATGATCCGGTGAGGTCATGACCGCACTTAGGTGGGGAATCTACAGTTAAAACATAAAATATAGATTGTCAATTTATAAAAGTTACTTGAACAGTTATGTACACCTCTAATTTTCCAAATACTATCTCAACCTGAACATTTTTTATTATACCCTTACAAAATTTCCTTCAGTTTTCAATTTTAAATGAATATTTTAATCATTACGTTTTTTATCAATTATTTATTTTACCATTACAATCAAAATTCAGATCAAAATAGATTTAAAGTCATTATTAAAAATTACCTTTTTAATTTATTTAATTACCTTTCATTAAATTTAATTCATATTGTTTTAATTAACAATTTCAAAATTAATTACATTTTTCAAAATGATCCGACATAAAATTATTACCTACATTATTCAAAAAATTTACATTCCTTTCTTCACATATGGTATTTCTTTTTATTTCATAATAGGATTTTCCTACTGGCAATGATTCAGCAGACTACAACAGTTGTCGACTTAACACCTGGCACTAAACATTAGTCAAAACATACAACACACCTGTTTACATTAACCGTTGTCTGCCAGACTTGTGTTATAAACACAGTTATAAACACTCCTTCAGTCTAAACATTCTGGTTACATCATATACTGGCATATATACTTCCTTCAACTTTTAATTTCTATGAGTCTTTTAGTTAACATATTTATCAAAGTCTATTTATTACAGTTCAAACCAAATATAATTTTAATTCACCTTTCAGTTATTATTACTTTTTAATTACAGTTTCTATTTAATACCATTGTCTCAATTCATTCTTATTATTGAATCCAAATCTTTTCACACCTGTAAACATTTTATTCTATCTAATTGGTATTATAAACTTTATACTTACGGTACATTATTCACCTACTGACATAAACACACAATATACACTCCACACACACCAATACTTCCATGTAACCTCTGAAACATTTAACAACAGTGTTATTTCATACCACACAATTTAACATTTATTTATTAATTAATATCAAATCTCATAAAACAATTTAAATCCATTAGAAAATTCAATTATACAACATTTAAATCAATCAAAAAATATTTAAACATTTCAAATTAGTTTAATTAAATTAATTATTGAAAACACAACATTTTAATTACTTTCACCAATTACAATAACTACAATTCATATATTATTTTCTTCAAAATTATTGTTATTTATTTAGATTGCAAAAATATTATTATTACTATCACAACAATTTCTACTGCATACCCACATTGTTTACCTAACATTTTACAATACACACAATTAAATTCACTAAACATTTATTTACAATTCTTCATCATTAATTATTCAGTTATATCACACTTCATTGTCCAAGGTTGCGAGGTCTAAACCATAAAACAAAATATTTAAAATTGTCCATTTATTGTTTTATTGTTTAACCTCCATCGTCAAAAATTAATCTTTGTTTCAAATAACAATTTTCAATTTCAGTTACACACATATGGCTATCTTGTGTGCCATAACCATAACATTTCAGTTCATTTATTTTACCATAATAATCATATACCAAGTCAACATTATTTATTTCTGTCCAGTCTCCATTAGTAATTATATTCAATATTGGGTCAGTTATTTTTTCATCATAGGGTAAAGTATTATTATTTACACATGTATCATCAAAATGATCTTCACTCTCTATTTTAACCGGTAGGTATTTCATATCATTTAACATCTCTTTCAACTCATTATAATTCTTCTTCAACTTATATAATTCTATCTTTTTATCAACACACAACTCTCTAGCTAAATCTCTCTCATCATAACACCATCTCATACTTTTAACATCATTCCACACAAAGGGTACTGATTCATACAAAAAAGGGAAACAACTTAAATCTTTCATTAAATAGGGTCTCTTGCGCTCCAATAATAACATTTTTGAACACCTTGGTTCATCACGAATAAGGGGAAAATTTACCCTCTGCCCTCCATATTCATCTACTCTTTCTTTCCATTCTTTTTCTAATTCATCAACACTAATTACTACCTCGTTACAACATATCACTCTCTCTCTCTCTCTCTCACTCACTATTTCACTATTTATTTTCAACGTATCACTCTCTGATACCACCCTTTCAATCACCTTACCATTTTCAATATCATTGTTAACATTTGTTACCTTACTCTCTAATACCACATTTTTGATTATATTCTCATTTTCGACATTATTGTCATTTGTTAATTTTTTATTATCATTATTATTTTTACTTTTAATCTGTTCTCCTACTGACTCTACTATTCTCTCAATATCTTGTTTCAATTCGTTACAACTACTTTCGCATTTCATTTTTACCTCATTAATGTCAAATTTAATTACATCAAATTTAGCATCAAATTTATTCAATTTTATATCGTTATTGTCAAAACGATTATTTAATTCGTTAAATTTGTTATTCTGTACATCTAATTTCTCATTGACACTACTTTTAATTTCTTGGATTTCATTTTTCTGTTCATTAAATTTTTCGTCATTACTATCAAATCGTTTACTGAGAAGTTTAAATAAGTCATTCATGGACATCTCTTTTTCTTTTGTATTTGTTTTAATTGTCACGGGAGTGGAAATCGCTCCCGGCGTACTAATTACAGATTCTTCTACATTACGGTCATCTATTGATAGTGACTCTGTTTGAATACCTGAGTCGGTATTTATTTGACTCTCTGTTTGGCTGTCAGAGAGGCTGACTTCATTATTGTCTGCCATTTTTATATTGTAAATTTACTAATTTTCTTAATTTACATATACTGCTCTTAGACTTATTTCTACAACATCTTATATTTGCTCTTATCTTAACTCATTGTCTTGTGTACTTTACGTAATTTTTTCGTATCGTTATTTAACCTTCAACCACACTTGTATTCGCTTTTAGGTGCCGATATATAATTATTTTACAAATCGAGTCTCTGTTCACAGCGCCATTTGTGTAATCACTTATTATTACCTTTAATTATTAAAATTTTAATTCATTTTATGCCTTACCTCTTAGTCCAAAGTCCGTTGCACGAAACTGAGACATACAAGTATGACCTTCAGGTTATCTGAATAACGTACTCAACTCGCTTTTCATTTGAAACAAATCTAATTTAATTGCATTTTTTACTTTCTTTAAGTACACCACTCACTCCTCCTTCTACTTTAATTCACATATTATTGCAACTCTTTCTTTCTTTTAAAAAACAGATATAACATAAAATTGTAACTTATACTAATATATATTTATAACCATAATAAAGCGACCCAGATTGCCCATCCACTCATTCACACAAAAACCCCTTTTATATCATTACTTTACGTCCCTTTTTTTATACATGATCATAACAAATTTGATTTGGATACGGTTTACCGTGGCGTCCCCGTTGACCGCATGGCGTGTCGCACACACTATTCCCTTCTTGATAAAAAAAGTTATTGTTCCACTGATTTCGGAAACCGCACTTAGTTACTGATTGATACCACTTTACTTTGATTTACACTATTTATTTATACATACTGTTATGGTCGTTTAAGATTTCAGGCCCGCTAACCGGTTATATTTATCCGGCTGCGGCCATGGTAGTTAGTCGACTGGGAAGAAACCTTATTTGACGATGTTACAGGCGGGCGGGCATCCCTGCCTTGCCGGCGAACAAATTTCGTCGCCGCACACAGCCTTCCTTGTCAATGTCTTGGTAGTTGTACACCTGGCACATAGGATTTTTAAGTGTTAGCCGTCGACGATATTTCACTGCCTTTACTTTCGTTTAGCGTGGATTAGGCGCTCCGCAGATGTGGGTGCTTGTGCATTTGTGAGTGGATGTCACACAACCGCAAAGTTCTAGGAAGTGTGCTACAGTTGACAACACATTCTTTTCAAATATTTCAACACAGTTACAGCGTACCTTTGCTTTGTTTAGACTGCGAGTTAGATTCAAACTGGGGACTGGCCACATATATGAAGTGAATTGTGCAATTTTAATAAAATCAAAACAAAAATTAATAAAATAAAAAAACCATATTCAACTACCTCTGGAAGAATACAACGTGGATTAAGGAAGTTAGAAAAGATTTAGAAAAGTCGAATATCACAGAGTACCAAATGTTAGAAAGAAGTGAATTTAGGAGTACAGTGAAAAATCTGGAATTGTTTCAAGATGCAGGAAGACCTAATAGAAGTGGACGAACTTGGACAGAAGATCAAAGGAAACAAGCCAGTGAGCGTATGAAAGTATTGGAGACAGAGGAAACTACCAGGCAAAGAAAAAGAAATAAAGTTGTAGCGTGATCCTAAGTGGTCAATTTGCTAAAAAAAAAAAAAAAAAAAAAAAAAAAACCTTTTAATTTGCCCCATTACACACTTTGAGATCTCATGAGTTAGTGATACATCTGCAAATATAAATTATAATGTAGTTAAAAATTCTGAATTAAAATTGATTATAGGGTACTCATCCTGGCTGTTAATCTGGTCCCACTGATGATGCACTGGTTTTACCCCGCACTTCGAAAGTCAGTTAATGCTCATAAAGTGATTTTGCTTTTAACCGGTACTAAGTTTTACTGGTCACTAAAACCACGTTTTTCACCTTTAATAATTGTGTCGGCCGACGTAACTTTTCGAACACTTAGATCTTTTAGGCTGGCCGCGCACTAAACTGTTTGTACAACTTTTAATACTTATTTTACTGCTTTAAAAGATAGGCCGACTATTAATTATTAGTATGGCCTATCTTGCACCCGAGGCCACCGTTTAGCTATCTGCACTGTATGCTGCTGCTGGCTGTCTGTTGTACACTCTCTGATGACAAACTGCATACTGTTTTTCACAAGGACTGCTGCTTACTGGGGCGGTTACGCAATACGTCTAGACAATTGTTTAGACTAACAGTGTTGTACTGAGGCTCCTCACAGGTGAAAGTTAACAATTTAAAATTAACTGAATTGATATAAAATAAAATTTAAACTGGGGTAGCGCACAATTCTTTACCGTACAAATTAATCCAAGGACTTTGAAAAAGATGCCAGAAGCCCGAATAATTGAAAACTGAATTCTATTGCGGCTACAGTCCTTTGTGCCAGACCAACAGATTAATCACATGCTACGAAGCTGTTAAGTATCCTATAAATTATCTAAACTTCCGAAATAACGCACTTTGAATATTTCTCACTATATTCTGAAATATCACTGAACCAATTTTATTCTCTTTCAAAGATTAAATAAAAATATTAAGACACTGAAAATTTGTCAAATTATAAAGTTAACCTGGTATTAGTTTACGAACCTTTAAAACACTTTTACTACACTCCAACAAACCACTTATAGCTACACGTTATAAGATTTAAGTAAAAACATTGTAAGGTTGTGTATTTTTTATTATTGTAATTGCATCTAAGCCTTTTAACGTGATCAAAAGAATCCATACGATTGAACGAAATTATTTGTTGACTACTTTGGTAGAACGCCATACTGTATGTTTGTTACGTTCAAAATCGATTTGTTAAACCCAGAGAGAAATTGTCTCATAGATAAATAACCGTTGCAAAATTATATAAGAAATCAAATATAGCTTGTCAATGAAAACAGTAATAACCAATCGTTAATAAATTAATACTGTGTGTATCAAATGTGTTTTATTTTCAGTAGAAAGGTGTATTCTTAATATTATAAATTATAGCGGACGTCTATGAAGTGGTGACTAGCGCTCAAGCAGCGAATACAGTAAACTGCTGGCTTGATCAAACAAATCGATACGCGGCGGGGACAAATTGAATTCTCCACACCGCCTGAGCGGAACCGCTGATAACAATACATTTTTAATTGTTTTAAATAAACAATTTGGCGCCACCCGGGAATTATACACTCCCCGTGAACCTCAGGTCAGGACTACGATACCTGGTTATCCGTACGTTCGCAACGGACTCAAGCACCGTAAGTTACGTTACCAAGAGAGGACGAATTGGTAAGACACACATACACAAGTTACACTCTGACACTTCTACATTTTACAGAAGTCATTAAGAACGACGGCACACGATATATGTTATAAATTGGCGACCAACTGGTGGGACTAGAAGAAAGGAAGATACGAAATTCTAGCGGCGAATGCGAAAGGATATCAAGATGCATACAAGAGGATTATCGAAAAAGTTGGTGAAAGACAAAGAGATGGAAGAAAATAGAGGGGAAGAAGAGGAAGGAACATCAATCGAAGAAGTGGAGACAACAATAACCACAACAGAACTAACCAAAGACAAAGAAAGGGAACCACAGGCGGGTGACAGGAAGGAAGCCAGAGGAGGCATGGATTTACAACAATTATAGGAGTTGATTAATGGAAAATTAGACAAGAATGAGGAGAGTCTGAAACAGATGTACGATAGTTTCGACAAGAGCGAAGAGAGCCTAAAACAAATTAATGAAAAATTTGACAAGAGTGAGGAGAGTTTGAAACAAATCAATGAAAAAATAATTAGTACCAACGAAAGTACTAAGGAAGAGTTAAGACAAACAATTAACCAAAACAACGAAACACTACAACACCAATTGATGGAGTACTGGCAAGAAACCAAACAACAGATCACCGAAACAAATGAGAAGTTAGAGGAGACGTTGGAGAGACTGGAGAAGACCAACAAAACTGTTTCAGAAGTCCGTGAGGAAGTACTCAATAAAATAAACAACCTCGAAGGAGAAAATAAAAGGAGAATTGAGGAATGTCATGAAGAAACAGCCAAAAGATGTGAACGGATGAACCAGGACATGCATCAAGTCCGGGAAGAAAACCAGGAGATAGCAGCTGTACGAACAGACCTGGGAGAAAGAATGGAAGGAGTGTACAGCAATTTAAATAAAATAGACAGCAAGGTAGACAAAAACAAACAAAGGATTGACGAGATGCACAGACTAGAAGAATCATTACGGGAAGAAGTGGACGCCTGGCGTGACTGGCCATGTAACAGTAACCATATCATTAACACTGACAATAGGGATACGATCAACTTCCGTAATTATAAAAGGAACCCTATTGAATTCCTGAAGAGGGTGGAAGAGTTGATAATAAAAAATCGAGAGACCCGATGGACAACGGTGAGGGGAATGCTGGACGAAATTTTCAAAGAAACATACGACAACTGGTGGACCGCCACAAGACCAGACATCCAGAGCATTCAAGAATTTAAGACCCAATTCAAGGCGAAATACTGGTCTGAATCGACCCAGAACATGGTCCGCAACAACCTAAGCAACAGGAGGTATGAGAGTCAAAATGGACAATCTCTCACATCCTACTTCCTGGGAAAGATCTGCATGGCAAGAAATTTGGAACCACGCATCCCAGAAGAGCATCTTGTGATACAATTGTCTTACCATTACGACGACGCCATACAAAAAGCACGGATGTACAGTCAGGTAAAGACCATTCAAGACATGGCTAGTTTGTTAGAGAGCCATGAGCACGAGTGGCAATACAGGAAAAATAGGGTCTCGAGCTTCAGAAGTAGTAGAGTAAACGAAGGACCACCATCACCAAACCAACAGGGTGATAACAAGCCACCACAAAACAGCTCTAATAATTATCAAGGGAACCAACGGGGCAATAATACACCCAGAAACTTCAACTGAAATGGGAACAATAATAACAATTTCAGAAACAACTACAGGGCTAACTACCCACAGAATGGTCCTAATAACTATTATCGCCCTGGAAATGGTAATAATAACAACAACCAAGGGCACCGACCACAGGTAAATTACGTAAGAGGACAAACACAACGGAGTTCAGGAAGAAACTATTCCCAAGCTAATTACCGACGAGCGTACTTTAACCA
The DNA here is from genome assembly GCA_034769895.1 of Magicicada septendecula. Taxonomy (NCBI): domain Eukaryota; kingdom Metazoa; phylum Arthropoda; class Insecta; order Hemiptera; family Cicadidae; genus Magicicada; species Magicicada septendecula. The sequence goes on from CM068375.1 coordinate 62,447,059, forward strand.
GGTACCTGACACAAGAAGCCACACATTCGAAGAAAATACCAGGAATGACGTAGATAACCGGAATAATCGACAGGAGCCAATCACTAACCAACCATTAAACACTAATGAAGTTAGGGACAACGAGGCCAGCCCTCATTTAAACGCCTAAGGTCAGTGAAAACTGTGAACAGCCCATCACTGGACCAATCTCTTGGGGAATGTAAGACGACAGAAAATATAATCACTATAATACATACAAATTATCTAAAAAATATAAGAGACGAGTTGATTGAAGAAAGTAATCAACCAATGCCTAACCGAAACAGTGAGATAGTGTACGTAAGTGCCCAAATAAATGGAATCATGTCAACATTAATGATCGATACTGGATCTAATATATCTTTGATCGACCAAGTAGAGTTAAGCAGACTACAGCAGGAAAGTAGTATACCTATACCAACTCTACCAATAAACAATGTGACCATCATCGGTGCTACCGGCAGACAAAACAAAACTGTCACGAAACAAGTGTCCCTGGAACTTAATAGTAAAGGCCTAACATTCACTATGTCTTTTCTTGTTGCCAGCGGCCTGCCATTCTCCATACTTGTTGGATGTGATGTACTCCGACAATACTCTGCCACAATTGATCTGCGGCAAGGAGAAGTATTACTAAACACTGAACATGGAATATGGACAACAAATATAGTGAAGGGTAGTAACTTACCTTCAATAACCAACTGTTGCACCATGTTACAAAACAATTATTGCCAACAATCACATGGAAGGATAGTAAATGAATGGAAGGATGAAGAACTATGGTCGAACAAGCTGGAGGAGATCAGACAATTCCAACGAGAAGTACGAGATCAACAGATTAGTGTTCCCCAGGCAGAGGATCTCATAAAAATTTACAATAAATATCGACACATTTTTTCTGATGCCCGGGCAAGGTAAAAGATTACCAAGGTAAAATCATATTCAAAGAGCCCGTTGATTTTAAGAAAAAAATCTTACCCTATCGCCTACTCGCAAAGGAATGCAGTGAGGGCCGAGATCAACCAAATGATGGAAGACGATATAATAGAATTAAGCCAATCACCATATACCAGTCCAATAGTGGCGATACCGATAAAGGATGGAAAAGTAAGAATATGCCTCGATGCAAGAGAGATCAATAAAATGATCGTAAATGATAGAACATCCCCAGGTGAAACTGAAGAGATTCTAAAGAAATTCCATGGTACTAAATACATCAGCGCATGGGATACAGTATGTGGATACTGGCAGGTGGAGCTACATCCGAACAGTAGAAAATACTTAGCTTTTCTGTTCGATGGGAGGAACTACCAATTCAAAAGACTGCCATTTGGACTGATCAATTCGGTTGCAGTAGTCGTTAAGTGTATGGATCAGATATTGGGACAAGAGGTACTTAATTTTACTACTGTATATGTAGATGACTTGCTGATAACCTCATCAAATTGGCAAGAACACGGTGATAGAGTGGAGACAGTATTGAAAAAAATATCAGATAACCACATTACCCTTAAGCTGGATAAGTCAAAGTTCATCGCCAGCAAGGTACAATTTCTAGGGTTTAATCTGACAGAAGAAGGCATCTCCCCTTCATCAGAGAAAGTTGAAGCGATACAACGATTCCCCACACCTAAAAACAAAAAACAGCTACAGTCTTTCCTTGGAATCTGCAATTATTATCGGAAATTCCAGGACAATTATTCCAAGTTAACAGCACAATTTAAAAAACAGTTATCCACTAAAGATAAATGGACATGGGGAGCCGAACAAGATGAAGTGTTTAAACAAATAAAAGAGAAATTTTTAAACACCGTTATTTTACAACATCCAGACTTCAAACAGCCATTCTTCATGAACTGTGATGCGAGCGACGTGAGTGTCGGTGTTGTATTATATCAAGAAGATGATAAGGGGCAACATATGGTCATAAGCTTTGCAAGTAGAACCTTAAATGGATGTGAAAGGAACTACCACGCCACGGAGAAAGAACTACTTAGTGTTGTGTTCGCCTGCAACAAATTCAGGACGTACATTTTAGGATACAACATAACCGTGAGAAGTGACCATAGATCCATATCTTTCCTTAAGCAATGCAAGCTCAGTCATGGAAGACTAACCCGATGGATTTTATTACTACAAGAATACCATATTAACTGGGAATACATACCAGGGAAGAAAAACACAGCTGCTGATATATTATCCCGTATCAACATCCAGCAACAAACATTCGAGGGAGAGAAAGAACAGCTAGTCAAGGTATATAACATAATCAAGGATAGAACAGATCTGGAAAAAATAACGCTGGAAATAAGCAAACAGCAAAAGGTGGACCCAAAAATAGTGAGTATCCGAGAGAGAATATTGAAAGAAGAAGAACCCATTGTACAGTATTATAAAGTACACAATAACTTATTATTCATTAAAAATAACCCTAACATTGGAGAATGGAAACTAGTAATTCCGTCTATTGTAGAAGAACAACTGATCTTGGACTACCACATTCGGTACGGCCATATGGGTGCCATGAAAGTAATAAAAGCACTAAAGGAACAAGTGTATATCAAGAATATTTATCGAAAGGTGAGCAAAACTATACAAAAATGCCATATCTGTCAAATGGTAAAGTGCAAGAATTCTAAAAAAAGGGTATGATGATACCCATAATATCAAGTCAAAAATTAGAAAGAGTATTCCTTGATATTTGTGGTCCATTTCCTCACATTGGAGGAAGACACCGATTTAAATTCATTATAATCATATTCGATCACTTTACCAAACATACTAAATTGTACTCCATTAACCGTGCTACTACCAAGAAAATTATTGAAATCATATTAAACAACTTTATACCAGAAGTGGGGAAACCTATGGCCATCATAACCGAGCATGGGACTCAGTTTAAAGGAACTCTAAGGAAAAGCAAACTCTGGGAACATGGTATTAAAACCTACAAAACATCCGTTTATCACCCCAGCAGTAACCCAGCTGAGAGAGTACTTAGAGAAGTGGGTCAAATCCTAAGGGCCTACTGCCATAATAAACAAAAGGAATGGCACAATGTTAACTACTGCCTTTTCTGATATTTTATCATTATGAGTACTTACCATAATAACGTATTTCATTTGCATATCTTTTGTATGAAGTCCCATGCTTCCGGGTGCCACGTGCTCAAGTCGTCTACTCTAAATATGTTATTTCTACCTAAGGGTCCCAAAGTATCGTTAAACGAGAGACAGAAGCAGCCTGGGTTATCGAAATAACGATTCATACACATATGTTTGCATATAACACACTGATTTAATCGTTTCTATGGTTATTCAGTTACATGAAAAAGGGTTAAATTACATAGGAGTCATTATACAAAATGGCGGCCATGCAATTCTGCTCCTCCTCCTCAGTTAACGTTACTATTTTCCATCTCATATGATTTAACATAATATTGTAAAATAAACATTTTATACATACACATATATAGCAATTGTGATCTTTCATTGATTTATTGAATTTGTATAACCCCTTTTTCCCCATAAACCAATGCCTAGTTGATGGTAGCCGGCATTTACTTTCATTCGCTCCCTCACATACTGATGTCACAGGTAATAATTTTTTAGCATTGAATATTTTAATAGAGCTCTAATTTTGAAAATACGAATAATAATAATAATGACTTTCCTGAAGGTAGTAGCTGTTGTGTAGTTCAGACGTTTTCCATGATCCGGCCGTTGGCTGGCGTACTTTGGTGTTGTTAGTACTGTCTGTTTTGTCTGTTGTTTCACTGAATTTACATATTTAAAACTGGTAACTGTTCACTATTTACTGATGCTTACACTTTTAATTGTGATTCACTTTTTAGCTGGTTATTTTTTACCAGAGAAAATTTTGCGTGTTGTCGCCATGACAAGGTTCTTCAAAGTGGGCAGACATTGTGTCGAATTGTCGACAGGTGGAGGGGATCAATTGTGATCAACTATTCGTCCGCATCAGCTGACGGCATTGTTCCTCGTCATCGCTGTGACGTGTGTCAATATCTGTCATATCATTTTGTTTGTGTCGATCAGAATCGCCATTGTATACGTTTTCCTTCACACGTACGCCCTCGTCCTGGAATTAAATCGTATCGATGAAACTGCGTTGTTTCTGCAGACATAGGGAAATGGACCTAACCATGCTTTATATGTATGAGTACAATAAAAAAAATACAATGCAAAATCCTTGAACCCCATAATTATGACAACAGGCCTTTTTGTCCTGTTACAACAATTACCTAAGATCCACTGAAGAATTTATAAACCTGGCTTACCACAACTTCACTGAAGCCACACCATACTCAATGATGTTTGAGAGACCACCACCTCGAGAGATAAACGATCTGATTTAATTTCCCACAAACACCGAATACCAATTCGAAAAAAGAAGAGTTTATAACAGAACTGCAGAGAAGGTAGAGCAACAAAAGAATAAATACTCTAAGAACTATCAAAATACTATCATATACCAGATAGGAGAAAGTGTACTGGTAAAAAACAGAGAATTACCCAGCTCAATAGAAGGCATTACACAAAAGTTACTATTATTATACGTAGGACCGTACACCATCACAAGAGACAAGGGCAATAACACTTATGAAATCACTAACCCCATCACTAAGAAAATAAAGGGGGTATACAATCAAGCATCAATTAAAAAATATTATGACAGCCAAACATGACTGAAAAAACTTAAAATTGAAAAACCAACCAAAATTACTTGGAATAAAAAGAGGTAACAAGACAAACGAATAAGTTTGCTAATAAATAATAAAGAAAAGTATAAGATGAATTTCAAAATTCAAAAAAGTTATGTAAGGACAACTTACGCACTTACGCAAATATTTCGATAATATTTTAGACCAATTATAAAATGGAGAAATAAACTTACAAAGAATCCATATAAAGTAAGGACCACAAACTTACTATAATATTTAAATAAAAAATAATAATAAAGGAATGAAGTTACAGAAAATTCCTACAAAATAAGATTAAGTTACAATAATCTTTAGCCAACATATGAGGCATAAAAAGCAAAACATACTATAAAGGAATAAGCTACAAAAAATTCCTAACTAGTAAGAAGTACTAACTTACTATGATATTTAAAAAATTATGAAAAAAAAATATCAATCAAAATGATCAACTTCCACAACTATTTAGAAAAAAGATGGGAAGTAAAATTAAACAAACCAATGATCAAAAAACGAAATAAATAAAATAAACATTCTAAGAGTTATAATATGAAATGAGATGAAACAAAGAGTAATTAAAATGAATAAAAAATGTGAATTGTATCAATAAAAACCAACGCTTCAAGTATCATCAAATAGTATCACTAAAGAAAGATGAAAAAATATATGACTCGAACTGAGCAATAATGAAATACAAAAGTAAAAGATTCCCAACAAATATTACGATTATTATTATTATTATTATTATGATGAGTCACGAGGTGACTATATTGAAGGTTCATTAATTGAGATTGACTGTTGAATAAGTCCAGCAATCATTTAACTGACCAGGGATGATGTTCCCCTGATCTCAGAAAAAGAGTAGTTTTGAACGACGGAGTTAGGTAAGCCAATAGAGCCCATCCGAATCGATTTCAGCTACAAATTGGGGTAGTTACGGAAAATAAGATTTATAGGGAATAATTCATAATAAAAAATCAATAAGCCAGTTCGTAATATGAGAGAATAATGAAGAAAAGACTCAGAAGAAAGGAAATAAAAGACTATAAAACAGGTTAATTACCTACCGTCACGCTTTTTGAAAAAAAAACGCTTTTGGAGGCAAATACAATGTTGAAATAAAAGATACAGAATTAAACATAAAAATGAACGAGAAGCAGGAGAATTTAAGAAGAAAATGATACAATACAATTGATAATTTCATCAAACTTAGAAACACGTTTTATAAAATGATCAATTTTGGTGGAAGGGCATTATATAACATCGCCAAATTCAGATCATATTTGATGACTATAAGTAGGTATAAAAAAATGCTAAAAAATAATATATTTTAATAAATAAATAATGAAGAGAGTAAAAATATAAAATGTAATTAAGAAAGAAGGGAAAGAGTTATAAACTAAAGGTGATTAATAAAGAAACTCACCGACTAGACTGACAGACAAACGACATTGACCCCAACCCCAGAGATTGGCCAGCTAAGAACCAATATGAAAGTAAACAAGATGAGAAGTGAAGGAGAAGAAAAATGAGAACAAAGAGGGAACAAACCAAAGAGGGAACAAAATAAAATGAAACACGTCAAGAGAACACAGACAAGGCATAGAGAATAGAGAAGGGAGAAATAATGTAATCAAATATAATAAAGAAAAGAAAACTGGTAAAGAACCAATATAAATAATAAATGTTAATATTGATTGAGCGACAATTGTAATTAGTCATTAATAAAAAACGATAGCTAAAAATACACTAGCCAAAGAATTAGAAGTACATGTAAGTTGTTAATAGAGAAAGACATGATATTAATAAGTATATATAATATGTGTAGAGAAAGAGCAAGATATTGAAATAGTGAGAAGTAAACGGAAGTTAACATAGTGAAGGTGAAATTACCCTAAAGTGAAATAATAGAAAAAGAAACACTAAGTAAATTATAATAAACACAAAATAATTTAAGAGTGCAAGTGATAAATAAATAAAAATATTGTCAATGATAGTAATAGGGAAAATAGGGAAGGCTAAGATAAACACTTAGTAAAAGTAACAAACACTTAAGGTTTGATAGTAAGCAATAACATTTAAGAAAGTTGTTAAGAATAATATTTAAAATAAACCATTGATTCAGTAATAATGAACACTGAAGAGTGATATTAACTGTAGTGATTATAAAAGAATATTATTGTAAAGCTTAAAAGTGTATTGTAGAATTTCAAGGTGAGAATCACATGACAAAGTAATAAGATAGTGTTGACATGGAAAAGAAAGCAAAGAGTTGTTATAAAATAAGTAGTTTAAAACCATAAGTAAACACCCATGTTATAAGGGAAGATTAATGAAACAAGTTCAATAGAGGTGAGGTTGTTTATCACCCGAACAATAAATCAAAGGTAATGAATTGTACACCAATATTAGATAATAAGTGTTAAATAATTGTCTAAACAAACTTATGAATAGGATATGGATTGGGTAATTATCCCAAACATAGACCTAAATGTTATATGTTATATGATGAAAAAATAGTAATTAATAGCCATTTTGTTGACGTTGGCAGAGTAAATAAATAAGAAAACAAGCAATGTCTGAGTGAGAAAAGAGAAAACCAGTTAGTAAATAATTAGCAATAAATAATGAATAAAACAGTAGTAACACACAAAAATCACACAAAGACTGAACCAAAACACATCCATAGATAATAAACATAATTATAAGAACAAAATAAAGCTCTAGGACAAAATGAGATATAATGTATATGAAATAATCAAAAAATCAGTAATGGCTACTTAGACTTGAGACATGCCTAACGGTCAAACACCAACAAATACTAATTGTATGAAAATAGCCAAGTAATTAACAAATCCAAGGTGACTAATTAACCAAGGATAAATGGTAAATTTTATTAAAAATAAAATATTAAAATAAGGAGTTATATAAACAGAGAAATGTAATTAGTAAATATTAAATTAATTGTAAACTTAGAAAACATGAAATAACCCAATATTGTGGAATACCAAAATAATCTTTGTAAGAAAATACAAATAACAGTGCTAATAATTAATACATAAGAAGGAAGATAATGGAAGTAAGAAAGTCAGAAGATATATGAAGATTTAAAAAGAATTCAAATTTTGATAACAATGGATTTATATCAAGCTAGTCCAATCAGAATTCTTTGGTAACCATAGAAACGGGACTGGTAGCAAAAATTACTGTTGAATACTCACTCAAAAAGTGACGCTCATAAAAAACAGAAGCCAAAGTTTTGAACAACCAATTTTCTTATTTAAAATGTTTTAAAAGTTAAACAAATTGTCAAATTTGAACGAGAAGGAGGATGACTATCACTGAACTCAATTAACTGATGGAGAAGACTTTTTAATTCAAGACGAAGTGAATAAATTAATCCAAGGACTTTGAAAAAGATGCCAGAAGCCCGAATAATTGAAAACTGAATTCTATTGCGGCTACAGTCCTTTGTTCCGGACCAACAGATTAATCACATGCTACGAAGCTGTTAAGTATCCTATAAATTATCTAAACTTCCGAAATAACCCACTTTGAATATTTCTCACTATATTCTGAAATATCACTGAACCAATTTTATTCTCTTTCAAAGATTAAATACAAATATTAAGACACTGAAAATTTGTCAAATTATAAAGTTAACCTAGTATTAGTTTACGAACCTTTAAAACACTTTTACTACACTCCAACAAACCACTTATAGCTACACGTTATAAGATTTAAGTAAAAACATTGTAAGGTTGTGTATTTTTTATTATTGTAATTGCATCTAAGCCTTTTAACGTGATCAAAAGAATCCATACGATTGAACGAAATTATTTGTTGACTACTTTGGTAGAACGCCATACTGTATGTTTGTTACGTTCAAAATCGATTTGTTAAACCCAGAGAGAAATTGTCTCATAGATAAATAACCGGTGCAAAATTATATAAGAAATCAAATATAGCTTGTGTCAATGAAAACAGTAATAACCAATCGTTAATAAATCAATACTGTGTATATCAAATGTGTTTTATTCTTCGTATTGTTTAAATTAGCAGCCATCCTTACTATTTCTTTTATGAATTTGCTAACTGCTAAGTCGAATTTTATTGTTCGACTAAGCTTTTCGTCATCACTGACATCTTCAGGTCTTAAACAACGTTGTTTAAGACCTGAAAATGTGTTTTATTTTCAGTAGGAAGGTGTATTCTTAATATTATAAATTATAGCGTACGTCTATGAAGTGGTGACTAGCGCTCAAGCAGCAAATACAGTAAACTGCTGGCTTGATCATACAAATCGATAAGCGGCGGGACAAATTGAATTCTCCACACTGCCTGAGCGGAACCGCTGATAAAAATACATTTTTAATTGTTTTAAATAAACAATTTGGCGCCACCCGGGAATTATACACTCCTCGTGAACCTCAGGTCAGGACTACGATACCTAGTTATCCGTACGTTCGCAACAGACTCAAGCATCGTAAGTTACGTTACCGAGAGAGGACGAATTGGTAAGACACACATACACAAGTTACACTCTGACACTTCTACATTTTACAGAAGTTGTTAAGAACGACGGCACACGATATACGTTATAATATACAAGACCATTTTAAGAATAAGGAAAACTACGTTTCGTCCCCGAACTCTGTGGTGTGGCATAGGTAAATATTTACCAAAGTTTCTACTCATTGTGACATTAACAGCACAAATCAATTAACATGAATTTATGGTTTGTATATTCTGTTCTTTTACTTTCAAATCATAGGGATTATATGTAAAGATATGTGGGCCCAAGAAGTTATTCATTTTGTATTCAGTATAAGGAATTATGTAAATTTTTGAACTTACTTTAATGCGGCTACTGTCCTGTAGAAATCTTAAGGCATCAGCTGTACCCCAGTCTTCACCGGATGGAATGCCCACCACTTCAATCTTGAGTTTGAGGCCAGTTCGTTCAAGAGCAGACTGCACTTCAATTTTTACTGATTCAAGTACAACTACAATAACATCTGCAGAAAAAGTTTTACAATAAACATAAATTCAAAAGTATTTCAATAAATCATAAATTACCTTTAATCAATATTTCAATACCTACACCAAATGCTTAGGCATTTATATATATATAATTATAATTATATATTTTTGATATATAATTCTGAAGATGCTGACACAAACAATTACTAACGGCTAATTCCTATATGAATTACACATGTTATCTTAATCGAATTCATAGTAAACAAATATGATCTACTTATTAGCACAACTATGGTGTTTAAAAATGCTGTTTTTATACTTTCTTACGTTACCTCGAAATCCATATGTCTCTAACATTTGCAAAGGATACCAAATCATAGGTTGATTTCCAACGGGTAATAAACATTTTACTCTTCTGGCGGTAATCTCCGTCATTCTTGATCCCTTCCCTCCAGCCATTACAACGGCTTGGAATTCTCGTACCCCCATATTTTAACAAAACTAATAATTCCTAACCTCTTTCTACAAACTGACGCACACCGTTCACAACACGGGTCACAACACATGCAAAGTTTGTGCACAGTGTTGCCAGCATTTGGCAATAAAATGTGTCCAAACCTGAAAACTCAACATTTTAATTTAAAAATGGCTTCCACAAACGTAAAATTCAAAAATATAAAGTCACTTAGAAATCAATTATATATCATTTAAAAAGGTTCATGTATAAATATTAAAAAAATGTTTCACGCGATCCGGGTCCTAGCGTTTAGCCTGTGGCAAAAACTTCCCTCTCCACGTTTGTACTTTAATTCGCTGTACTGAAATGTTACTACATCTGTTTTTTTCACAAGTAACTAATGCCAAGTTATGTAGTTTGTACAATGCAACTTGAAGAAAATTTACTTTGTTAGTGTACATTAAAATGGTATATTTATTGGAAGTACAGAAATTAGTTTCCATTTATCGCACATAATTACGGTACAGAGACGATTTTTGGAGGTTGTGTCTACGTTTAATTACCTAACTTAACCTTTTAGATTTTTAAAATTATTAGACTTAACAAACATTTCCTTAGTTAGTGTACAGTCAAAGGCTGTATTTATTGTATGGATAAAAGGCTGTATATAACATTAAAGGCTGTATTTACCGAAGTACCGGAATTAAAACCTACTTACAATTTAGAACGTATAACCTAGTACGTTATTGGTACATATTTTATTAAAAGGCTGTATTTATTGGAAGTACAGAAATTAGTTTCCATTTATCGCACATAATTACGGTACAGAGACGATTTTGGGAGGTTGTGTCTGTGTCTACGTTTAACAATATAACTTGAGAGAGAGAGAGAGAGAGTGAGTGAGAGAGGGGCAAAAAAATTGTATGCCTATCTAATTTTTCCAGAACTATGTACACATAGCAAAAATGGAATTTCTACAAAGTTTACATTAATTAAAAATTATGAAAGTACTCTTAGCTTTTAACAAATATTGACAATTTTGCCCAATACAGAAATGAAGGAAATTGACAGACAAATTGTCTACGAGTTCCCTGGAAGTGTTTGAAAAATGATAAACTTTTATTCTATCATTTACTTGTTACATTACATAACAGTTCAGATCAACATTTCTTTATAATTTATTTATGATTTTTAGTATACATAGTATTTGAATGAACTTGTTTCCATATATTTATTTTCCATATAGACAAAGACACGGTACTGGTAATTGTAAACATGCAGTTAGGATTATAAACACAACTTGAAATAGTACAATGACAACTAGTTTACAGTTGTCACTATTTTTGTTTCAATATTTCAAAGGATAAAGAAAACACCTGTAACTCTAAGATGAGTTATGAGAAAACATGATTACAAATTTTAACTATATTAGAACATTTACTAAAACTAAATAACACACCTGAAACACACATTAAAGAAATCATCCAACTCACTAAAATTATCACTGAACAAAACTATTTCTCACACAATAACATGGTTTACACACAAACAGATGGACTACCTATGGGTTCCCCTATATCAGGTATACTATCTGAAATATTCGTACATATCACAGAACAAGAACACATATTAGACAATAACAAATACACCAACAAAATAATATATTGGCACAGGTATGTTGATGACATTTTACTCCTTTACAACGGTAACAAAAGACAAATTGAAAATTTCCACAAATACATTAACACTATACACCAAAAATTAAAATTCACACTTGAATTAGAACAAAACAATAGCATAAACTTCTTGGACCTTACAATCACCAAAACAAACAACACACACACATACAAAATATACAGAAAACCTACCACATCAGACATGGTCATACATAACTCATCCAACCACCCAACTCAACACAAACACGCAGCTTTCAACTACATGCTCCATAGGCTCACTTTAATACCCCTAAACACACACGACTACCAAGAAGAACTCAACACCATCAAATATATAGCTATCAAAAATTGATACAATCCCAATTTAATAAGTAAACTACACAAACGCATCCTAAACACAAAAAGTAAAACACATAAAACCAACAGCACAAAACCCAGTAAATACATCACACTCACATACTACAATTCCAACACACACAAAATTGCTAACACATTTAGGAAACATAATTATAAAGTAGCCTACAGAACCAACAACACCATCAGGAAACACATAAATAATACTAACAAACAGGGGTTTATAAATTAAACTGCAATGATTGTCACCAATTCTACATCGGCCAGACAGGAAGATCTTTTTCCTCTAGATATTCTGAACATCTAAAAGCCCTCACCACAAACTACATACATTCCACATATGCCACACATTTACAAAACGAAAACCACAGTTACACAAACATAGAGCACAACATGGAAATACTACACTACTTACCTAAAAGTAGAAAACTAAACATAGCAGAACAATTTGAAATTTACAGATATCACACACTACAACCAAACAACATATTAAATGAACAATTACATTAGAGATCACACATACTTTTCGATACACTGATACCTACACAAAATTTGAATCCCAGCGCTAATCCCCTCCCACCAGCAACCCCCACCACACACACCCACATCCCATAACCGTTACTGTACAGACACTCAGTATTTAAAAACCCATTGAGAAAGACGAATAATAGGTCGAAACGTTTGGGTAATCATAACCTAAAAGTAAGTTTACAGTGAAAGTGTTAATATATATTTATATAAATATTAATAAGTGAATGAAGAGGATGTACCAACAAGCTAATTACAAATCATAACATTTCCAAACAAGAAATCTTCAATTCTCTCCCTATTTGTTTTATAAAAACTGGAGTTTTTACTGCAGGCTTTTAAGTCCACTAACTATTTCATTTTATATACATAATTGTTTCTGATCTTGTTGGGTAACATTATATTAACACATCTGCTTCCTACTCATATGTGCAAGCAATGTTTTTAATGTACGGTCCTAAACATCTTTAAAATTTAGATAAAGTCTAATGAGCAATTAGACCTAACCTGAATTACTACAGCTAAGATTATCTTATTAGGTCATTTAGCTATATTTGTATATTTAATGCATCTTAATTAGTACACTAACAGCACTGCTTTGTCTTACAGTAACACAACACGTTACACTAACTCAAAAGAATTTCTTGTTTTCAGTTTAAGAAATTTGAAATTGTGTATTTCTTTTCTTTTCCATTCACTTTTTGTGAAACGTGCTTTACATTAATATGTGTATGCTTACTATATTGAAATCCAATGTTCACTATCCAAGAATTACAAATTTTGTGGAATTGTGAAATTAATAACACTATGTACTAATGTGTGATTATCAGTTGAATTTCTGAATGCCTTTGATTCATTAACAAATTTTACTAATTTGTTTCTTTATGTCTAGTCTATTGAATGATTTCTTATTAGTTTTTAATCTTTGTGTTTTCATTATTCATTTGTAAATTCTTGCATTTTGTTGTCCATGACATGTTCATTGATTAACTAATTATCATTAAAACACACAGAGGACTGATCCTCTTTTGCAAGATCACAAGTATGTTTCAAGACCATTTGCAGGTCAGGTATTGTTCTGTCTGTTCACTTTCTGAAAGTGGTTGAGGAGTAAGGGGGAAGATGTCTCCATTAAAACACACACACACACACACACACACACACACTAGCACACACACAATTCCTTTTTTTCTATATTTAATTTGAATTATGTATTAGAACAAATGTTTTCAGAGTATACAAGTTTTTTTTTTATTTTTTGGATTAAGTTTTTAATTTTATGCAATGTGGACACATAGAGAGGAGTGTCAGTTTTTTTATGTTTTTTAGAGAGAGAGAGAGAGAGAGAGAGAGAGAGAGAGACCAAAAATAACACGTACAGAAATTTCATCAGAACTTTTCCTGATAGAAAAAAAATAACTAAATAATGAATGGCAAAGAACATTAACAAATTTAATGGAAATTATAGTTATTATTTGTTGTCTAATGAACAGGTACTAGGAATGGCTTCATATACTTCACATCTTAAATTATAAACCTATTACAAACATATTTGGTATACTCAGCTTGAAACAAACGTTCAGACCAATAAAAATGGTTTCAATTTTGCCATGCTGCATTATTAGTACTGTTGAAACAGCAGTTTGATTATAATTGTTTTTAGAACAGACTTCTGGGATGATGTGTGCAAAATGATTAAAGCATACCTCCTTACAGTGTGCCTTAATAAGTTGTTGATTATTCTAACTGATACATTGTCATGCCATTATCATATGACAGTTCTCAGAGCTTCAGTAAGTCATCTTTGCTGTTAACATGGACACAAGTTTCTTTTTTAAAAAGACTTCATTAGTAAAGTTACTTATAAGTAGGGATACATTTGTACTCGTAATATGAGGTTAAGAATTAAGAAAAGGTGAAACCAACTTGTTACACTGAAAAGCTTCTAGGTATGCTACTACTGATTGGAAAAGACAAGATAACTCACGGTGAACTTTTTTTCAAACCTTTTAACACCATGGATTCTGCGTTAATCCACAGTTACTTCCCCCTTTTTTACATTTTATCAACTTGTGTTCCCAGAATCACAGTATTCTGAATTGTTCTTAAAATTTCCATTTGGGATTAGACCCATCCATACTTATCTGTAGCACAGATGCAGATTTATTAAGATGCAGATTTATTCCTAGTAGAGTTATCTTCGAATCCCTTAAAAAACCTTAAAGATTACTTTAGAATAGAAAGTCAAAGAAACACAGATTTAAGTAGCAAGTTTCCACTTTCCACTACTTTGTAAAACATCCTAGAAACAAATGGTGACATCCAGTAATTGTTGCTGAGAAACCTTACTAAGGGGCTTATAAAAAAAAAATTACAAGCTTGCTCTTTTGAACATCTGGTGAAAAGGTTTTGTAAAGTGTACCTAACATAAAAACGTACAATGTTCGATTTGTCCTTGTATTCCATACTTCCATAAACCTTAGTTAGTGTGTGTATTTATTGTAAGGATAAAAGGCTGTATATAACAATAAAGGCTGTATTTATTTGAAGTACCGGAATTAAAACCTACTTCCAATTTATTCTAGTACAATCTAACATATAACCAAACAAGTACATTAAAATCCTTTTTTCAATTTCAAGAGGAGTGTCAGTTTTTTAGTTTCAAAGGATAAAGAAAACACTTGTTTACAACTACCTCTAAGATGTCAAGGGTAATTGTAAATTGAATTTTAGAGCTGTATTTATTATTTATATTTAAACAATTTTTTGTATGCAACATAATAACAAAGGTTGAGATATTTGCAGTTATTTCAATTTTAAAACGTATACACAATTTTTAATCAATCAAAATGTTTCAATCCATTTTCTGTTTACAATTACCCCAACTAACCGCAAATGTATGGTGTGTCCATCTTCAGTTAGCACTTTTAATTTTAATTGCTATGAAAATAAATTGAAATAACATGTGTATGAAAAAGAAACGTTAATTTTAGTAGACTTTAAAAGACTTAATACAGGGAGTCTTTAAATTTGTTTTAAAGTTTTTTCCTAAAGCTCTTGAATTTTGCTTAGAATAGCCAAAGACCCAATGACATTGTACACCACGTGGTAAAATTGTGTTGTTACAATGGTGTACCCACGAATAGTTGTGACGCTTGTTCGCATGTTTCATTACATTTTTAATCAGTGTTGTGTTGTGAGTTTTACATTAATTTAATTAAGAATGATTAGTTATGATGAACTTTCGAGTGTTATTAGTACAGAAGAGGATGCAATTTCTTTTCTTCAAGAAAAAGGTTTGGTTCATAATCCTCGTCAATGTGAACGAGGACATGACATGGTTTTAGCCTTTGGGCAGCAACAGCATTGGTGTTGCAATAAGAAGACATGCCGTGAGTATAAGGTAGTTCACAAGGGCACATTTTTAGAGGGGTCCAGATTACCGCTGGAAAAAATAATAAAATTTATTTATTTCTGGTGTGAAGGTCTTAGTAGTACGAAAAACAGTAAAAATCAACTGAAAATCAACGCCAGCACACACACAGAGTGGACGGCTTACTTAAGATATATCTGTGCCTTAGACATCATGAGAAACCCATGGAAAATTGGAGGACCGAATTTAACAGTTGAAATTGACAAGAGTGTCTTTGCCAAGAGAAAAAATAATGTTGGCATGGTGTATCTACAACAGTGGGTATTCGACGGATACTGCCGAGAAACCAAGGAATGCTTCTTGTGTCGTGTCGAAGATCAGTCAGCAGCTACCCTCCTACCTCTCATAGTGGAAGGAAAATATTGAACCAGGGTCTACTATAATGTCAGATGAGTGGCGTTTGTACCATCAAATTGTTAATTTGCCAAAACAGTACAGTCATTTGACTGTAAACCATAGTTATAACTTTGTGGATCCTCAAACGGGAGCGCATACACAAGGCGTAGAAAGCATGTGGCGGTCCTTTAAACTCCGAAACATGATTGGATGTGGTACGAGAAGGGAACGCTTAGATTCCTATTTAAGTGAGTTCATGTGGCGAACAAGAAATGGAAATCAGGATTTGTTCCAGAAAATGCTGGAAACTATCAACAAATATGAGGCCCCTTTTTATTAAAAACAAATATGATTTTGGTAAGTATTATCAATTTTGGTAAGAATGTTCTATTTAGAATATGTATTTCATAATGATATTGACTTTGAAATCACGTGCTTAGTTTAATAAACATAGCTCAACCTTAATCCAATACCATTTTCAAGGATTTCAAGTATTCTGTAAATGTATTTTGTTTCCTTATTGAACACAGTACATGACACATTAAAAGTATTCAGTACTTAAAAGTAGATTAGCTTACATTATTTAATCTAAACAACTTCACAGGAGCTGTAACAAAGTTAATTATAAAATAATAATCATTTTGTATTTTACTTCCATGTTCCTTAAGGAAATGGAAGTATGGTGATGGCAAAAAAAAAACGTGTTCGAGATTATTGCAGATTCTGATTGTACTACACTCAAAACATGAAAAAAAGTCATTTTTCGAAAAGTGTCTGTGTGTGTGTGTCTATCTATCTGTCTGTCTTAGATTGTTTTTCTATGGCAACGATAACAGCCACAAATTCAAACTGAATCAAATCATTTTTTGCATACAGCCCTGATTTGTAGAGTACTCACGACCTATTGTTTTTGGTGAAGATCGGTTGAGGGAAAGGGGTAGTTTACCTGCAACGGTTTTTTTTTAATCAAGGGTAATTGTTTTCTATGGCAAACAATAACAGCCGCAAATTCAAACAGAATCAACTACTCTTTTGTATACAGCCCTAAATTGTAGAGTTCTCAAGACTTATTGATTTTGGTGAAGATCGGTTAAGGGAAAGGGGTAGTTTACCAGGTACATTTTATGTTTTAAAAGGGTATTTTCTATGGCAAACGATAAGAGCCGCAAATTTAAATAGAATCAAATAATGTTTTGCATACAACCCTGATCTGTAGAGTAATCAAGTCCTATTGTTTTAGGTGAAGATCGGTTAAGGGAAAGGGGTAGATTACCTGCAACGTTTTAGGTTTTAAAAGGGTATTTTTTATGGCAAACGATAAGAGTCGCAAATTCAAACAGAATCAAATAATGTTTTGCATGTAGCTCTGATTTGTAGAGTACTCAAGACCTATTGATTTTGGTGAAGATTGGTTAAGGGAAAGGGGTAGTTTACCCGCAACGGTTTTTTTTTTTAACAAGTGTATTTTTTTTCTATGCCAAACGATAACAGCCGCAAATTCAAACAGAATCAACTACTCTTTTTCATACAGCCCTGAATTATAGAGTTCTCAAGACTATTGGTTTTGGTGAAGATCGGTTAAGGGGAAGGGGTAGTTTACCTGCAACGTTTTTTTATCGGGGGTAATTTTTTCTATGGCAAACGATAACAGCCGCAAATTCAAACAGAATCAAATAATTTTTTGCATGCAGCCCTGATTTGTAGAGTACTCAAGATTGTTTTTGGTGAAGATCGGTTAAGGGAAAGGGGTAGTTTACCTGCAACGGTTTTTTGTTAATCAAGGGTAATTTTTTTCTATGGCAAACGATAACAGCCGCAAATTTAAACAGAATCTACTACTCTTTTGCATACAGCCCTGAATTGTAGAGGTCTCAAGTCTTATTGGTGTTGGTGAAGATCGGTTAAGGGAAAGGGGTAGTTTACCTGCAACATTTTATGTTTTAAGAAGGGTAATTTTTTGTGAAAGATAACTGCCGCAAATTCAAACAGAATCAAATAATGTTCTGCACACACCCCTGAATTGTTGAGTTCGCAAGGTCTGTTGTTTTTGGTGAAGATCGGTTAAGGGAGAGGGGTAGTTTACCAGCAACGTTTTATGTTTTAACAAGGGTAATTGTTTATATGACGAACGATAACTGTCGCACATTCAAACAGAATCACATATTTTTTTGCATGCATCCCTGAATTGTAGAGGACTGAAGGTCTATTGATTTTGGTGAAGATCGGTTAAGAGAAAGGGGTAGTTTACCTGCAACGTTTTATGTTTTAACAAGAGTAAAGTACTTAATTTTGATAAATAATGTATCCTATCCTAATAAGAAGCTCATAATAATCCACTGTCAAAACGTAGATGAAATATCTATAAATGAAGAGGTTAGGTGGACGGGGTGGGGGTAATTTTCTATTAATGAAAATTATAGTTGATTGGGGAGGGGAGAATTTTTTATATGTGTACTACGTTATCGACACCAAAGAAGTAGTTCTTTGTTAAAATTCCTTCCCGGGCTGTTTACCAGTAGTCCAATGTTTTCTGCAAAACCAGACTTTTCGGCAGTCCATCGACTGCCATCATCAGTGAAAATCGAGTGCGAAAACGTCAGGTGGTATAAGTTAGTGACCACAGTACCGTGGTTAAGGCTGAAGCAATAAGTAGAAAGAAGTAGTTTCTATGGTAATATTTCATTTCGAATATGATTTTAAATATAAATCTTAGAACATGGAAGTCATGTATGGTTCTCCATACCGATATTTTTTTTCTTTGGCAAACGATAACAGCCGCAAATTCAAACAAAATCAAATAATTTTTTGCATGCTGCCCTGATTGCAGAGTACTCAAGACCTATTTGTTTTTGGTGAAGATCGGTTAAGGGAAAGGGGTAGTTTACCTGCAACGTTTTTTTTTAATCAAGGGTAATTATTTTCTATGGCAAACGATAACAGACGCAAATTCAAACAAAATCAAATAATTTTTTGCATGCAGCCCTGATTTGTAGAGTACTCAAGACCTATTGTTTTTGGTGAATATCGGTTAAGGGAAAGGGGTAGTTTACCTGCAACATTTTTTGTTTTAACAAGGGTATTTTATGTGGCAAACGATAACAGCCGCAAATTCAAACAGAATCAAATGATTATTTGCATATAGGCCTGAATTGTAGAGTTCTCAAGACCTTTTGCTTTTGGTGAAGATCGGTTATGTGAAAGGGGTAGTTTACCTGCAACGTTTTATGTTTTAACAAGGGTATTGTCTATGGCAAATGATAACAGCCGCAAATTCAAACAGAATCAAATAATTTTTTGCATACAGCCCTGATTTGTAGAGTACTCACGACCTATTGTTTTTGGTGAAGATCGGTTAAGGGAAAGGGGTAGTTTACCTGCAACGTTTTTTTATCAAGGGTAATTTGTTTCTATGGCAAACGATAACAGCCGCAAATTCAAACAGAATCAAATAATGTTTTGCATACCTTTTTGAATTAAAGAGAGCTCAAGTTCTGTTGATTTTGTTGAAGATCGGTTAAGGGAAAGGGGTAGTTTACCAGCAACATTTTATGTTTTAACAAGGGTAATTTTTTATATGACGAACGATAACTGCCGTAAATTCAAACAAAATCAACTACATTTTTGCATACCTTTTTGAATTAAAGAGAACTCAAGGTT
The DNA here is from genome assembly GCA_034769895.1 of Magicicada septendecula. Taxonomy (NCBI): domain Eukaryota; kingdom Metazoa; phylum Arthropoda; class Insecta; order Hemiptera; family Cicadidae; genus Magicicada; species Magicicada septendecula. Next base: position 62,467,221 of record CM068375.1, read on the forward strand.
TGTTGATTTTGTTGAAGATCGGTTAAGGGAAAGGGGTAGTTTACCTGCACATTTTATGTTTTAAGAAGGGTAATTTTTTTTACGAAAGATAACTGCCTTAAATTCAAAGAGAATCAAATAATTTTTTGCATACTTTCCTGAATTGTAGAGAACTCAAGGCCTACTGATTTTGGTGAAAATCGATTAAGGGAAAGGAGTAGTTTACCTGCAACATTTTATGTTGTAACAAGAGAAATGTTTCCATGATGAATGATAACTGCCGCACATTCAAACAGAATCAAATATTTTTTTGCATGCATCCCTGCATTGTAGAGGACTGAAGGTCTATTGATTTTGGTGAAGATCGGTTAAGAGATAGGGGTATTTTACCTGCAACGTTTTATGTTTTAACATGAGTAATGTATTTAATTTTGATAAATAAAATATCCTAATAAGAAGCTCATAATAATCCACTGTAGACACGTAGATGAAATATCTATAAATGAAGAGGTTAGGTGAACGGGGTGGGGGTAATTTTCTATAAATGAAAATTATAGTTGTAGGGAGAGGGGAGAATTTTGTATATGTGTACTACGTTATCGGCAACAAAGAAGTAGTTCTTTGTTAATATTCCTTCCCGGGCTGTTTAGCTTTAGTCCAATGTTTTCTGAAAAGCCAGACTTTTCGGCAGTGCCATCGACTGCCATCATCAGTAAAAATCGAGTGCGAAAACGTGAGGTGGTATACGTTAGTGACCACAGTACTGTGGTTAAGGCTGAAGCAATAAGTAGAAAGAAGTAGTTTCTATAGAAATATTTCATTTCGAATATGATTTTAAATATAAATCTTAGAACATGGAAGTCATGTATGGTTCTCCATACCGATATTTTTCTTTTACAAGTGGATATTACGCCAAAAACTGATATCATATAAAGTGTAGTAATCATGTTCAGTGTATTATTATTTTTAATATCATAGATTACAGATTAAACTAACCTTATACTCATGAGGTATAATTGTACTGATTTCACCTGTAAAAGAACGGTTGGCTGAAAATAAGACACAATTGTAACACATATCAGAACCTGTGTATGTTTTGGTGGACGTGTCAACAATCTGTAAACCCTTTAATATTGGTCTCCTAGAATGTTGACTGATTAAACAGAATAATTGATTAATGTTCATATGTCAGTACTTTGTGTGTCCGGTGATGTAATTTATTTTTCTTTGCAGGCACAAGAGAAGGTTAAAAATATTTACATCATCATTACCCAGGCTGAGAAATTGAAACTTCCAGCACTATATTCAGGTTTGTAATTTACACAGTGAAACCAGTCGAAACAAAGTATTAAAATCCTTTGAGAATATTGTTAAAAGCAGGCACATTACATGGTAAGAGATGTGATGAAATAAGTGATACACAGTATCATCATTGTATGGTGTTCTGTTGTATGACAGGTCCCGGATATTACCAATCATCTCCATTCATATGTATTTGGCTTGAACTTTTGAGCTTTCATCTCTACATAAGATACTCCACTTTGCATTTCATACACAAGCTCATCTTCTCTCCTTTCATGGTTCTTTCAAAAAGTGGTGTTAATTGTTCATTTTCTCTCAGGATTAAATATACTTATACTTAATATTCAATACTTAAAAGTTGGTTAGGTTACATTATTTAATCTAAACAACTTCATTTATTTGTTAAGCTATAACAAAGTTATTTATAAAATAATTATCTGCTGTATTTTTTCCTTTACAAGTGGATATTAAACAAAAAACCGATATATTCTTATACCATAAGAAGTAATATAATCACGTTATGTTCATGATGAGTTCTATTTCTTGTGTATAGTGTGTTTCAGTGTTTGCATTAAACAAAACATTTTAAAATCAGTGTTGAACACTTGCCAAGTAGTGTGCGTGATATTTTCCAACAAATTCGTATACTGTATGAGAGTAGACTATTGATGTATACTACTTTACATGTCAGAAGTATAATGATATTTTTACAAATTACTTTATTTATATTCTTATGTTATTATCATTATTCAATAAAAAATAAAATACTTTTTAACAAAAATATACTTTTATTTTAATTATCATATATATATATATATATATATATATATATTGTAACAGTACATATGACACCACATCCACCTAAGTACTGAAAATTAATTTAAAGGCCACCACTAGTAAAAATACATTAAAAGGTCTAGAATACCACCAAGTATACTAAAGAAAAAGTGCCATAAGTTTGAATAAGTGAAGCATCATTGAAAGGAATTCACTAGTAAATGCACCAAGAAAGATGAAAAGAAGAATAAAGACGAGACGACCGACATACTTTACCCAATAGATCAGTGAGAAGGACAAGACAATAAAAGAAGAAAGAAAAATCAGTGAGAAGGACAACACAATAAAAGAAGAAAGAAAAATCAGTGAGAAGGACAAGAACGACAGAAGAGAGAAGAATCAGGGAGAAGAATACAACAATGACAACTTCAAGAAAGAAGAAGGAAGAAACAGTGTGAAGAAGACAAGTGAAAACCACATCATGTATAAAAATGAACAATAGTGAGAAGGAGATCAGTGAAGAAAGAAGAAGGAAGATAACCAGACCAAACACAAGAACAAGGGAAGGAAATTGAAGTATGACAAACTAACATAAACCTTTGAAAGAATAATTGTATTAAGAAGAAGGAAGAAATGTTAATTAATTACATGATATAAATCCCTAAGCTGTATGGTAAAGTCAACACTGACAACAACTCATTTATTGAATACATTCATTGTCTATGTGAAACACATTATAGTAATTAAGGACTGAATATTGTAAATAAAGAGCCACAAGCAAACTGAACGAGGACAAGATGAGTTTATGATAGCTAAATGATGTGTAGTTATAGAATAAACAGAGGAATAAGTCCCAAAATAGTGAATGACCAATTGTACAGTGGGAATGATGTTCATACAAACCCACTAATTAACAACAAATAAGATAATACAGGAGTAAACTAAATGTGAACTATTGATAACCAATAACCAATGTACAAACATGAAATGAAAACCAGTCGAATAGACTAAGGTAGAAATACACAGCCATAAACAACACATTACTGTTCACTGAACCTATAACATAACCTAATCTGGGCATCCAGTTTCCAGTAAAACTTGATAAAAACTAAATCAAAACAATGTTAAACCAAAATGTAATGAGCCAGGAAGTAAATAGAGCATATAAGGAATGTTTTGTACACGATAGCTAATAGTATAACCGGATATAAAAGCTATATTTATGTAATACAAATATGACAAAATGCTTGTAATGGCAATGAGACATTATGCAACCAAAATCATGTTATAAACACATTATACAAAGATAGTAACTCAACTAATGACCTGATGTCAGACAGAATACTGTTCATATGAGCAATTGCAACCAAAATAACCATTTAAATAGTCAATATAAATGTAATTATAACTAAACCATTGTGACAGTTAGCTGCAAGTAAAATTTACAGCCACCAAACCTAGCTAATAACAGAATCAAATGCAGAGTGAACTGCATCACAATAACGATAAGGTCATAGTGACTATTTCAATTATCCATTAGAAAATAATACAACTAAAATGTCTATGATACCAAGCATACTACCAAGTAACGCCATATAGGCATAACAAGCCTAATTCGTAAGTGATAATTAAGGCATTAAACCAATAATGTAGGGAAAAAGAACACTGCCAGTAGTGACTTAACCCATCGATATTTAATTGCAACATGTTAAAATTCAATTAAATACTCTTATTACTAGGTAATAAGAAAAACAAAAATGTATGACAATAAGTTTAAGTGTGAATCTATGAAAACGGACATAGTGTTAATATTAAGACATAGTTTTAAGGGAAAATTGTACAGTAGCTTAAGAACGAGACATTACCATAGAAAATAAAATAAAAACCGTAAAATATTGATAATTAATGGTTTAATGGACACAAAGCATAAATGCTAAGTGCTAAGTCAGCTAACCCTAATCAGAAATATATGATAAGGGGGTTCAAATTAATCGTCTTTCAAAATCACGAACAATGAGAGTAAGCACAATATCCTCAGTACAATTATAAGGAAGATATTGGACTTTTAAAAATAATTGTATTGTGCTTAGCCCTTTCGCGTGGGTGTGTGAACCAGAATTTCTTAATCTTGTTCCCAAAGACTGACGCTGATGAGAGCGTCTGTTTTGACGAAGTCTACCGTAAATAAACGAATCAAAATAAACTGACCAATCAGAACCTATAAAAAATCCGAAATTCATCATTCCGACAGAGGAACCAGGGACAGTCTTTCAACAACAACGAAGCGAACTGCGCGCTCGTCGACGCCGCAGAAAAACGTGCTTTTGACAGCAACCAAGCGTCAACCATATTAACCTCAAACTGAGATATAGGTTACCTACATTGAAGAATCAGTGCAGTATATTTACAAGTGTACTCTATTCGGAGTTTATGCGCATAGGAGTGGGTGCAGTGTAGTGACAAAGTTTAAATAATTAATTAATAAATTTTAATTAATTAAAAAGTGTTAATGATAAAAAAGTGTGACACTTCGAACGACAAGAGACGCAAGTATTCATAACCACAAATATAATGTTATGATTAGTTTATAAGCAAAATAATTGAACGCTAAAAGCGATTCAAATTGACCTATAGAAACAATTAAATTCCCTATCCTTAACAGAAGGGAGCTGATAAATACAAATGAACAATGTCGAAATTGAACGTTCTGAGTAATGACAGTTTTAACTATTTGTATACTGTAAATATCTAGAATAAGTAAAGACATTGTAATATCAATGAAGAGTATATGTGCTCTTATGCTATCAGTAGATGGGAGTATGAAATATTTTGTTACTAAATTCAATTAAGAGTTTCGCCGGAGTGCGATAACTACAATAAATGAGTTACCTTTACCTGAAACAGGAATATCCAATTTTACAGATGATCGTAGTACCTGATACTGGATTATCACAATTACTATTAATTAATAATAAATAATTCACTACTTTTAACCAAACAAGGTTGCACTAACAATATATAAAGCATATGCCTAACCATGAACAGTAGTTCATATTTTATCTTTTTTCATTAATAATCAATGAATTTTTATCTTATATGTTTGTTCTAACCGTAGCTATTATTTCAAATAAGTGTATTTTGCAGTCTAAAAGAACCTACTACTTTTATTATTATAATCATTATTAACTTTTGAAGTCGAACAATACGACATAACCTATATGTTTGTCAACACACATTGTATTACTAACCAGAGGCAGTCATGCCAACTCGAGCTCATCATTTGTTTTAGAGCCCATGTTCACTTTTAAAATATTAATTGTTAACTAAAAAGAAGAGCAAAACGCCTTATTGTATTGAATTTCACTGTGTGCTATTTGAATAAATATCCATTATTATTTTTTCTAGTGAAAGAGTTGACATTTATTGTATCAGTAATTACAGCTTAGAGGAGAAGAACGAGGCGGTTGGTACCATGCTGAGAATGCGAATCATTCAAATTGAGTGATTCCATGTTTTGTTTACAACCGCACAGACCTATATATTTACAATATTATAAAGTAATATTATACATGAGTTATTACGAATGCCATGTCTATGTTTATGTATGTTAGTGTATAGGAAGAAAACAACTGATCTCCTCACAACCGCTGATCAACAAAGAGTCGACGGAACGTCAAGTGGAATAATCCTCACAGTGAATATAATACATAAAATTAAACTATTTAAACAGATAGCTAATACGACGAATGAAGTGTAAGTAACCGGCTTATTCAATCCTGGATTCAACAATAGGTTGAATTGAGGGGAATAAGTCACTAAACAGTTAACTAATAATAAAATCTGATATCGAATAATAACAATTAGCCGAGAGCAAGATCCATTTTCAGTAAAATAACCCTGAGACTACTATTTACTAATAATAATCAAACTATAAACTATAGACGGATACACGTCTGATTACAATATTATATCATATTATCATATTACTTCAGATAAAGTAAAAATAAATAGTTGTAATAATTTAATTAAAAAAAATATTTTTGTTAAAAGGAATGTCTTAATTATTCAACAATGATATATAACTCTCTCACTCTTCCCCCTCCCTATCTCTGTGGAGATAAATTTTAAATTTTCTTTCAAAGATCATTTTGACATCCCACAAAGCTGGGTTTGTTTTATAATAATTGTATGTTCTTATTACTTTACAAAATCATGGTCTGTCTATTATTCTCTAATTTCTTTTTCTGTATTATTATGTTTGTAAGAATTTATCTCTTTACTTATCTATATTACCATTTTTTATAACTTGTCTATTATTTACTATTACTTATAAAATCTGGGTTTATGGTCTGTATCTTTTTTCAGCCATATTCCTCCTCATAAACTTAATTGAACAAATCTTTTAACAGTTACTATGCTAATCTTGTTTATATATAGTTTATTCTTAATTATTTTGGTGACTAACATTATAACACCCTTTATTTTATCTTACTAATTATCCCTTTGAACATAGGACGTTTTACTTATTTTGCATTTATATTCCTTACTATATATTTTATTTTTCTACCTAACCATGGTAACACTAATATTTTGCATCATCATGGGATTTTTACCCTGAATACCATTGTATTCCTAATCTACCATCACTCTTAATTCTAATAACAATAATATTCTTAGTCTCTAGCACTTTTCACCATCAAACTGTAGTGTGTATCACTGGTTTTTAGGTGTCTATATTTATCTGTAGGGTTCTACATTTAATTCGGGTTTACACTGGCACTTTGCACTTTTTTATGGTATTTGAGTGTTACTAGTGGGTATTCCCTAACATTAATTTCTCTTTTCTCTTTTACTTATGTTCACTCCCTACCTATCTCTCACTTCTGGGTTTTTTATTACTTTATTCATAATTGTTAGTTATACTGTTAACAAGTTTCATATCATTATAGAGTTATTCACAACATTTAATATCTATTTCTTTGGTTAGTGTACTTTAGTTGTCATTACTTTATTCGATTTTAATATTTATCATTTATATTTATTATTTATTTGATTCTTTTTCATTATCATTTGAGTTTAATATTTCTCATTTCCTTTTCTTTATTATTTGTTTGTGTCTTTTTATATCTTCTCATTTTATTTCATTTATTTGTTGTTTGTTTCCTTTTCATTTACCTTCTCATTTGATTTCATTTTATTGGGTCAATCACTTGGGTTGGGTCATAGTCATTTTATTTTCACTCATTTAATATAGTTGATTCATAGTTTTTTCCCTGGTATTGGGGTGGCTTTTTGTGTTGTAACATAATGCCTCTCCATCAAATTGATCATTTTGGTAAAACACTAGCATAGTTTTTTATGAAATTATCAGTTATATATAATTTTTTCCTTTTTCTTCTTGTTTGTTTCTTCTTTCTTGTTTCTCTTCTTACTTGTTCCACTCCTTTTTCTTTAGTTTTTTTTTAGATCTGTTTTTATTTATTTCCATTAGTGCGTTCTCCCTGTTATATAATTTCCCTAACTTTTAGTAGCTGATTTCTTCCATTACTACCTTTTTTCTGAGATAAGAGTAATATCATCTCTGCTCAGTTAATTGATTGCTGGACCTATTCTCAGTCAATCTTAAATACCTTTTTGTCATCTTGTGACTTTCATTAATATTTTGGGGATTGTCCACTTCATGGTTCTTTAGATAATTTTAACCTTTTACTCATTCTTTCTTCCGCTGTACCTTTGCTATATTCTGTTATATACTCACGCAGTTGATTGTTTTTATTTATTTCGTTGTTAATTTCATTATTTCTAACTTTTAATTAGTTTGTTTTTCTTTTCTTCTCGTGATCATTTTAATTATTTTAGACATCTTTTTTCTTTTCTTCTTCTTGGTTGATTATCCTTGTTTTGCTTTAGCCACTTGCTGTATATTTGTTTTATATTTTTTCTTGTTGTACCAGTTCATCATTTTTTTTCTGAACACTATATTCTTTATAATTTTATGTATTTGTCTTGGCAGTTCTTGCTTGGTTTTATATTTATTTATTTTAATTGGTCTACTTTCTAATTCTCTTGTATTATTAATTCTTGTTTTCACTTTATTTGTTTATTTTATATAATATTGAAACTTTCTCTTGTGAAAACTTACTTGTCTTTTTCGTCGAACACGTTTCAACGTCGTATTCGCCTTCGTCAGCTTAGAACAGACTGCCAGTATTTAGTAACGGTTGTTGCTTGGAAGGTATAGTGGGGGTGGTGTGTAGAGGAAGGGGATAGGCGCGGGGATCCAAATTATTGTTTGTTTTTTGTATAATTGTGTCAAAAAGTGTATGTGATTTATATTGTAATTGGTCGTTTAGTATGTTGTTTGGTTGTGTTGTGTGGTGTTTGTATACTGTTCAGCTGTGTTGTTTATTTTGTTGTTGTTTGTTGTTTATTTTGTTTTATCTCATATATTTTCTAAATATTATTGTAAGTTAGTTTTCTTACTATTTAGGAATTTTTGTAGTTTATTTTTCTATTTTACCTCATATGTTATCTAAATAATAGCGTAAGGAGATCTTACATATTTTTTGAATTTTGTAATTTATCCCTTTCTTTTCCATTGGTTGGCTTGGTCAGTAATCCGAAAATCAGTCCCATTTCTCGGTGTTCATCAGCACTTAGTTTACCCATGGTCCATCATTTCATCCTCACTTGTTGTTCGGTTCACTCTGGTGTGTAGAACTATTTCCGTCCTTGTGAAATAGGTCTCTTCTACCTTGTACCACAATTCTTGTAATATCATGTTTTCATTAGTATCCATGACTGCTTCAATCATTCTATTATGTTGTTCATTAATCAAGGAAGTTAATCATACCTCCATCATTGATGTTCTCACTGATATTGGTTTATTTTGCATTTCTATTTCTGGTAATTTCCATTTAAATATAGATTTGTTGACGTTTTTATTCACTGGTTTGTGGTGAATCCCTTCTATAATTTCTTTTAAAGTCCTCCTACAATCTTTATAATCCATTAATTCACTATGGTCGGTAATTGGTAGATTAAACACATTAATTAGTCCATGCTTCATCATCTCCAATTCTTCTCATGTTTTAATTAGTTTCTTTTTACATATTTTTCCTATATCTGTCGTTTTCTTAATCATCTTAATTATTTGGTTCTTCTTTACTCCTCTACGGTTGGTGTCTATGTGCTTAATTTTCTCTTTGTTTTTGTTACTTTTATTTTCAGAAAACAATACACTTTTGTCTTCTTTATTTCTTATTTTTTCATTGATACCTTCAGAAGTGCTTTCTAGTGTTTCATTCAATTGTGTGAAATCACTCTCTAATGTTTCATTAAGTTGATCTGCTTGGTAATTTGTTTCTTCCCATTTCTTATTCATCCCCGTTTTTGTCTGCTTGACTTCTTCACGATACCCTGTTAGTATGTATCTTAATTCTTCTCTATTCTTCTCACTATCTTCCTTCAATTGTCATTGGAGTGTTTCACTATTATTCTCGATCTTATTATTCAGTATTTCCAGATCTTTCTTGATCTGTCTCTTTAACTCCTCACTCTTCTCTTCTAAGATCTCTTGGTTTCTCTTCAAGGCTTCATGGTTGCTTTCCATTTTATTATTCAGAAGTTCTGTGTCCTCCTTGAGTTGTTTCTTTAAATCTTCACTGTTTCTGTCTAGTTTTCCGTTAAAGAATTCCCTGTCTTCTTTTCTTTGTTTTTTAGTTTCTTCCTTATTTCTGTTGAATTTTTCGTTTATTTTCTCCTCCATTTTGTCTATTTTTTTATTTGTTTTCTTATTATCTTCCTGGATTTTGTTATTCCCTTCCATAAGAATTCTTAACATCTCTTGCATGCTCAGGTCCTCTTTTTGTGTGGGTTTATTTGGTTGGTCCCCGACTATTACTTCTACTTCCGGTTCTGGTTGGGTTGGGTTGTCTGGCTGGTCCCCTTGGGCCTCCTCTTCGATCATTTCCTCAATCATTTCCATTTCTTCTTCATCGGTATCCTCAGTCCTCTTCTTGGATTTTCCCCTGGTGATCATGGAGTGTTTCATAATTTTTCGTAACCGCCGCTAGTCTTTAATTCTAGCCCCACGTTGGGCGCCAATTTGTAACGACTTGTCATCCTCCTCTCTTAAAGCCCCGCGTTGGGCGCCAATTTGTAACGATTCGATCTTTACCTTCCTTTGAGCCACACGTTGTGGACGTCGATTTGTAACGAGTTGCTCTGTCGTCTTTGTAAAAATGTGTTTTGTGTGTTCACCTCATACGTTGTAGTCATTACTTTACGTTTATGCTGACGATGTCCGTCACGATCTCACGAATTACCAGTACTCGTGAGTGTGAACCTTACCTGTCCTTTAATATGTGATTGTAATTCCTGGGTGGCGCCAAATTGTTTAAACTGAAAACAATTAAAAAATAGGACTATCCAGCGGTCGTACTAGATGGTATGGTGGATTCAAATTACTCCCGCCACTTGCGGGTTTATTAATATCGCTGGTAGTTCACAGAGTTTCCGATGTCTAGCGCTTACCGTCACCTTCGCTCGTAGCTAATTTACACAAATCATATAATGCTATTTACTATGAAATAAAGAACGGTGTTTACAACTCTGTACTAGTTTATTAACTTGTAATTAGTTGTTATTCAATATTATACAAAATTATATTTGGTTATTAAACAAAGTTGCTCCGGCAATAAAAAGACAATTAATTCCCAAGGTTGGCGAAAGCTGATTCAGAACGATTTTAGTTAGACATCAACAAAAGTTTATTTTAATTTCGTTCAATAAATCGGAGTTCTTTTTGTTACAAAAAAATATTGATATGATTACAATAAAGTACACTACCTTACATTAATGGTACTTATATACTATTAGGTTTAATTACAATTCGTTCCTGAAGTTTTAAAAAGTGTGTGTTAAAAGTTAGTAATTTTTACCCAGGTTATTTTCTGGTGTCATACAAGTTTAGTGTTTTATTTTCAATTAATCCTTGAAAGAAATTTGATTATCAGTTCGTAGTGAGAGTTAATAGTGTTGTGAGAAAAAGTTAATAAGAATTTATTCCATAAATTCGGGTAATTCAGCAATACTTATCAAATCTGTTGAATTAGGGTGAAGAGTTACTCAGTTCGAAATAGGTTGGGTCCTCTTTGTCGTCAATCTTCCATCATTTATGAATTTAATTACGCCTGGCGCCTTTTTCGGATAAGTTGGTCTAAATTATTAATTTGGAATTTAATAATCTGGTCTGTGGCCTCGGTTGGATGGACTAGTTCCTCATCAGACTTCTTGTTTCTTCATGTTATAAATTTTGATTACTTTTTTACTGCCGGGGTGTTTTAAAATAAAATTGAGTCGATTACGGTTTGGCGTCTATTCATCTTGAGCTTCAATAATGAACTAACAGTTTTTAATGGAATAATAATAAATAACATTCCGTTGTTATGGCAACTGTCTGTCTCTCATTGGCTGTTCATAATTTAAGTCTATTGTTATGATATTTGAATTTTTATTCAAAATGACTAAATATCTTCTGATTGCTATTATTCTTCTGTCTTCTTATCTATGTATGAGATATTATCACAACTGTTTATATTTTCTTTCAAAGATCATTTTGACATCCCACAAAGCTGGGTTTGTTTATGTATTAAAGTTTTGACAATAATGTTAATATTATGTAATTACATTTTTTTTTTATTTTATGTTCTTAATTTAACTTTTACATCTGAATATGATTCATTAATGGTACTTTACTAGTTCCTTGCCCTGGATTTTCTAATACAGTAGTTAATTTCTTACAATTTGTTGATTTTGGATTTATACAGTTAGGCATTCTCTAGGCCTAAGTAGTAATTGGCTATATTTTCATATTTTACACAAATTAAAGATTATTTTACATTTACACATGTTTTGCTTTGTGTCACAAATGACTTATTTACTTTTTGAATTAATTTGGGCTGTTTTATAATAATTGTATGTTCTTATTACTTTACAAAATCATGGTCTGTCTATTATTCTCTAATTTCTTTTTCTGTATTATTATGTTTGTAAGAATTTATCTCTTTACTTATCTATATTACCATTTTTTATAACTTGTCTATTATTTACTATTACTTATAAAATCTGGGTTTATGGTCTGTATCTTTTTTCAGCCATATTCCTCCTCATAAACTTAATTGAACAAATCTTTTAACAGTTACTATGCTAATCTTGTTTATATATAGTTTATTCTTAATTATTTTGGTGACTAACATTATAACACCCTTTATTTTATCTTACTAATTATCCCTTTAAATATAGGACGTTTTACTTATTTTGCATTTATATTCCTTACTATATATTTTATTTTTCTACCTAACCATGTTAACACTAATATTTTGAATCATCATGGGATTTTTACCCTGAATACCATTATATTCCTAATCTACAATCACTCTTAATTCTAATAACAATAATATTCTTACTCTCTGGCACTTTTCACCATCAAACTGTAGTGTGTATCACTGGTTTTTAGGTGTCTATACTTATCTGTGGGGTTTTATATTTATTTCGGGTTTACACTGGCACTTTGCATTTTTTTATGGTATTTGAGTGTTACTAGTGGGTATTCCCTAACATTAATTTATCTTTTCTCACTTACTTATGTTCACTCCCTACCTATCTCTCACTTCTGGGTTTTTTATTACTTTATTCATAATTGTTAGTTATACTGTTAACAAGTTTCATGTCATTATAGAGTTATTCACAACATTTAATCTCTATTTCTTTGGTTAGTGTACTTTAGTTGTCATTACTCTATTTGATTTTACTATTTATCATTTACATTTATTATTTATTTGATTTTTCATTATCATTTGAGTTTAATATTTCTCATTTCCTTTTCTTTATTATTTGTTTGTGTCTTTTTATATCTTCTCATTTTATTTCATTTATTTGTTGTTTGTTTCCTTTTCATTTACCTTCTCATTTGATTTCATTTTATTGGGTCAATCACTTGGGTTGGATCATAGTCATTTGTCTCGTCATAGTCATTTTATTTTCACTCATTTAATATAGTTGATTCATAGTTTTTTCCTTGGTATTGGGGTGGCTTTTTGTGTTGTAACAATATATATTATTGCCTGTCTTCTTTATTTACAGTGTGGAACAGTAGATCCTGTTACAGTATACTGGATTTAGTACTGGGTTGAGGCACAGATACTTCTTAAATAATACGTCTACTCTACATGAGTGTTGTGGTTGGTTAGGTAATGATAGTACATTGTTGTGTGTAATGATAGTACATTGGGTTTGACGTTTCTTTACAAACCCAATTGACTCTTTATAGTGCTCAATTCTACGTCTTTTGACCTCACTGTAACTGTTTATTCTCCATTTCTTCCAGCAAATTTTCATGTAACCTGTCTTGTATGTTACTGTACTAATTTTTAAAATAAACACTTATGTATCTTGTAGCATAAGCTATTAACCATAGTGCAAACTCCTTCTTTATCTAAAAAGTGGTAGATATGTAATACTAACCTATTAAAACTGTGTATTTAATAATACTAACTTATTAACCATAATGCATGTTCCTTCTTTATCTAGAAAATGTTAGACATTGAATATTGTGTTTTTACAGAAACACCAGCTAGCCACAGGTAGTCGTGAGTGGTAAGGAGGTGACTCTACACGCTTTTCGATACATCACCTGGAAAGATATTCTGGACCTCTGCGGACCTCCACATGAACTCACTTAAATAGGAATCTAAGCGTTCCCTTCTCGTACCACATTCAATCATGTTTCAGCATTTACAGGACCGCCACATGCTTTCTACGCCTTGTGTATGCGCTCCCGTATGAGGATCCACAAAGTTATAACTATGGTTTACAGTGAAATGACTGTACTGCTGTGGCAAATTAACAATTTGACGGTATGAATGCCACTCATCTATAGTGGACCCTGGTTCAATATTTGCCACTATGAGAGGTAGGAGGGTAGCTGCTGACCGATCTTCAACACGACACAAGAAGCATTCCTTGGTTTCTCAGCAGTATCCACCGAATACCCACTGTTGTGGATACACCCGGCCGACATTACTTCTTCTCTTGGCAAAGACACTCTCGTCAATTTCAACTGTTAAATTCGGTCCTCCAATTTTCCGTGGGTTGCTCATGATGTCTAAGGCACAGATATATCTTAAGTAAGCCGTCCACTCTGTGTGTGTGTGCTGGCATTGATTTTCAGTTGACTTTTACTATTTGTCATACTACTACGCCCTTACACCAGAAATAAATAAATTTTATTATTATTCTCAGCGGTAATTTGGACCCCTCTAAAAATGTGCCCTTGCGAACTACCTTATACTCACGGCATGTCTTCTTATTGCAACACCAACGCTGTTGCTGCCCAAGGCTCAACGCCATGTCATGTCCGTTAACACAACGACGAGGATTGTGAACCAAACCCTTTTCGTGAAGAAAAGAAACTGCAGCATCCTCTTCTGTACCAATAACAATCTAACCATCATAGCTAATCATTATAAATAATTAATGTAAAACTTGCAGCAAGAACACTGATTAAAAATGTAACGAAACACGCGAACAAGCCTGTAACAACCACAACACCAATATAATAAAATGAATTAGCAAATTCATAAGTGTGTTTTATTTTGGTTTCCACTGTACTATGTGATGATCGGTGAGACCGTCGTAACAATTTAACAAAACATCCCAATTAATTAAATATTATACTTTGAGGATTATAATTTTACATATACACTAATGTAAAATATAAAACATTATTGTTATCTGATTTCAAGCTTGCAGAAGTCAATCCAAATAAATGATGTTTGAATGTATATACACACATAAAAGGCAAAATACAAGTGTTCTGTCTTGTCTGCTGTCATAGAAAATATATTCTGTATTTCTTTACGGTTGCAACTTCATTCATGTGAGTGAAAATTAATTTATATAAATTTCAAATCATCACCTGGAATCTACACTGTTGACTGTAAACAAATACAATAAATTCCTTTTGTGATCACTTTGGGCCAATATGAATTTAATAGCACTAGCCGAATAATAACAATAACTGATAACAAGATTATGCAAGATTTGCCATTACTTTCCCATACCTGTGATTACAGGCATATTGATATACCTGTTACTATGTATAGAGGTGTTACTATATATATATTGTATGTTAAAACTGTGAGGTGTATTTTATAATCTGGAACATTTTATACCAAATGATTTAATCACAAAAGATTATGTAAAACACAAAATTACAACAAACACCAAAAGTATCTATAGAAATTAAAAAATAAACAAAATTATATAAATGGCAAATTATTCAATAAATGATTAAATATGTACCATAATTTTTTAGATACTGCAATTATTTTTTATAGAAACAAACATCCACTAGCAGCTACAAAACCAATTTTCCCTATAATGTACCTAGCAAGATCCTGATCTTTTCGATATATTGTTGGATTGTTAATGCTAGCATTTTTTTTATTCTTTTCCCTAAACATTTTGAAACCATAATTTTAAAGCGATACTACCTGAGATGCCTTTCCATTGTGTTTCCTTTTGCTCCAAAAAAAATATTTTGTTGTGGTGTTGAAAATGTCTTTATTCTTTAAAATTTTGTGTGAGGGAGATTGCAATATTTTTAACTGAACTGTAGCATTTCATTGTCTCAGTTTTTGTCATATTTTGTGCTACTGTAAAGTGTTCACTTTTTATTTACACTTAAGTCATGCCGTTTTTATTTTACATTTTTACACTTTCTGTCAAGCTACTGTAAAGCTACAGTAAAATATACACTTTTATTAAAAATAAAATGATCAAACCAAGCACTTGTCTGTAATGAACAGAACACTGTGTAATAACTGAAATATATGAGAGTTTTATTTAAGGTTATTGCTGGCTCTCACATCCTACCTTCCAGTATTTGCGTATCATCTGTTAAAACAGTGAATAACTCAACAGGATACTAAGTCATTCTTACTACTGTTCAGGTGCATTTAGCATGTACACCAGAAGCAGATTTATGCATAGGCAAAGTAGGCAACTGCCTATGGGCAGCAAATTTTGTAAAGGTCATTATGTTGTTTTTATACCTAAGAGATGTTTCAAATGCTGCTCCATTTTGTCTCAATATGATAAGAAGCTTTTAAAAATATATATTGTTTAGTAACAAGGCTTATTACATGAACTAGGCCCTACATCGTTTTTTCACAATTAGATTTACATACATTATATATGTGATACTTCCATTATATTAATTATTTAACTATTAATTTGTTTACATTCAAATTTCGAACATCCTTTACCGACTCTGTAATTTGACATGAGTGAATGTCAATAGATACCACTAGCTGCTAACAGACAGACTATGAGCATAGTATAATTTCATACCCAACTCTAGTGTCAATTGAGCTTCGACCTGCCGAGGAGGGAATAAGAGGTCTATACATAGTACATGTCCGTACAGGTGTACACATAACACCTGTTGTATTTTACATAAATCGTTAAATATATATTCATCAAATAAATTGATAGGCAAAAAGTGATAAGTGAAAGGATGATTATGTAAAAAGATGTGTATATAATGTATTTTCATTTATTATGTTAGAGTAATATTAGTGTGTAACTTTGGTTAATCAAAGAGAATTATCTGTGTAAATTCAAATTTAGTAATACAAATATACTACCATAAATGCCTGGAATGCTATGCATTAAAGAATTTTAATTAACTTTATATGGGGAAAGCTGGTTTACATACATTATTTCTGAAAATAATAATCCTGAAATGTAATCAGTACTTATATCAAGTTAAGTGCAATAATTAAATAGATTCTTCAACTTGCACGTTGCAAACTTCAGGTGCTAAGCATTTACTTTATTTTTAATTTAACATCAATTTACGTTCGGCAACGTTAAAAATAACATGTTATGGGCTCTGAGAAAGTACACAGTGAGTGGAAGCTGGCTTAAATGAAGGTAAACATTTTATCTAATAATTAGTGTCTCCCATGTTATAACGAAATGTTGTTCTGTTACGTAATGTAACAAGTAAATGATAGAATAAAAGTTGGATCTTTTCGGTTAAGTGGCAGCATGCAGTGAGCAATTACTCTATGTAGCAATCGCCAGTAACAACGCATTTCCCCCTCCAACGCATTTTGCAACTATTCCACGGTGACAGCGTGCCCTGCGACTCTGTATGCCGCAATCGCAAATGTAGTAGTATCGTTGCGTATCATGAATTTCCTTCAGTTAGAAGCACAGATTCCCGACAAAGATTCAGCGATAGTTTCTAAGAGACAAAAATATTTTACATAACCCAAGAATTTGTACAAACGGTGATCAAATGAAACTGTATACGACAGGTAAAGACCGTTGGGTATGTTCTACAAAGGGCTGTCGGGAATCCAAACAAGTGCGACAGGATAGCCTACATTACTAAATAATTCTCGATTAGATTTCCGCACAATCGTATTCTTCATTTACTGTTGGAGTAAGGAGTACAGAACCGGGCAATACTGTCAAGATGAGTTGGAAATGAATCACATGCATGGATTGGAATTCATACATGCGAGCACCATTTTATATAAATATAAAAAAATAATATCAAAATGAAAATAAAAATACAAACTGTCGCTGGTTATCGCTACGTGTGGAGGGGGAAATGCGTTGTTACTGGCAATTGCTACGTACAGTAATTGCTCACTCCATGCTGCCACTTAACCGAAAAGATCCTAAAAGTTTATCATTTTTCAAGCACTTCCAGGGAACTCGTAGACAATTTGTCCTTCATTTCTGTATTGGGCAAAATTGTCAATACCGGTATTTGTTAAAAGCTAACAGTACGGTACTTTCATCATTTTCATTTAATGTAAACTTTGTAGAAATTCCATTTTTGCTATGTGTACATAGTTCTGGAAAAATTAGATAGGCATACAATTTTGGTCTCTCTCTCTCTCTCTCTCTCCCTCCTCTCATTTGTATTTATTGAAAAAACATAAAAAACTGACACTCCTCTTGAAATTGAAAAAACGATTTTAATGTACTTGTTTGGTTATACGTTACATTGTACGTAGACACAACCTCCCAAAAATCGTCTCTGTATCGTAATTATGTGCGATAAATGGTAACTAATTTCTGTACTTCCAATAAATACAGCCTTTTAATAAAATATGTACCAATAACGTACAAGGTTATACGTTCTAAATTGTAAGTAGGTTTTAATTCCGGTACTTCGAATAAATACAGCCTTTTATCCATACAATAAATACAGGCTTTGAATGTACACTAACTAAGGAAATGTTTGTTAAGTCTAATTAATTTTAAAAATCTAAAAGGTTAAGTTAGATTATTAAACGTAGACACAACCTCCAAAAATCGTCTCTGTACCATAATTATGTGCGATAAATGGAATCTAATTTCTGTACTTCCAATAAATACACCCTTTTAATGTACACTAACAAAGTAAATTTTCTTTAAGTTACATTGTCGCACATAACCTCCATAACGTGGCATTAGTTACTTGTGAATAAAATACACCATATGTAGTTCTCATCAGGACATCGAATTATGGTTCAAAGGTGGAGCCGAAAGTTAAATTTTGCCGCTGGCTAACCACGAAGACCCACCATTTTAATACTTAAGAATACGTTTGTAATTTAATTTTTGATTAAAAAACTCTAACTACAAACTATATATAGGTGCTAGTTACTATATAATAGCAGCACTTACACAATTATCAGCACATTTTCTATCAGCACTTACAAATTTAGGGACCCCAAATTTATATTATTCACAAATATCTTAAACAAGTAGGTTATATTAAGAGTGTACTCAACGTGCTTTTCATATATAAATCTGACGAGCTTACTTTTATATTTTTACGTAAAATAACTACGTTATATCATAAAAATGTATCATAGTTTCTGTCGATACAGTTTTTGGGTACCCCAGTTTTTCGAGAAATATATGTAAAGCAAACTAAGGACATAACTTCTTGTAGTAGAAATCTTATATAATTGTTCTAAATATAATACTATAATTGGGAGAAATTAGGAAATTAAAATTTAGTATCCAACACCTAATTTAGGAAGCATTGTTTATTGCCAAGCGTTTTCCTGTTTCAGCGTCTTGTAAAGAGTTGGAAGTTGTGGTATAATTGTCTTGTTTCACTGAAGAAAATTATAGTGTAAGTATTGAAAATAAATTAAATACACATTTAAGCAGCTGAAAACAAAATCTGACTGTAAAATCCATGCGTGGACATAACGCATTTTGTTAGCGTCGGGTGGGGTCAACCGTTATCTAACGCCATTGTGCAAGATTTGCAGAAATTAGGAAAGATAAAATTTCTTGAATGACAACGTTTTGCAATTGTTATGGACAATGTATAGATAATTTGGTATACCAACAATTGTATCTCTTCGTAAAATAATACGGCTGTCATTAATTTGCAGGTGCTCTTTGTACCCCCCGGGGGGGGGGGGGGGGGGTCTGGAATTTTTTAAAGAATATGCTGTCTAAAACGCATTTTAACCAATTTTTGTGTTAAAAATTAAACCAAAAATCTAACTCTTGGGCTACAAAAAAGTTTTAAGTTGAATCTTAAACTTTGCTTCTATCTACTGTTTTATAGGAAAAAAAAATTTCTGAGACAATTAGTAAAATAGTTTACCTTTTTCTTGTCAGTCTGGTGGCCTTTTCTCTATATTTAATTCAACGCGTTTCAGGACATATGCCCCATCATCAGGATATCCCTTGTTGAAGTTTGTCGATCGTTAAAATATTAAAAACACTATATACAATTCTACACATAACAATAAATATAATATAAACATAAAAACACAAAATACCCAGATTTTAGATACGCGCGATATCTGAGACATACACTAAAAATAATTTATTTAAAATAAAGACAAACATTTTGTAAGTTTACAGTAGCATACGCCTTTCTCCAGGAATCGGTACTTTAAATTCTTCAATAATGTCTTTATAATCCACATTTACTGCTAACTCTAGCTCAATAAAAGGAAGCATCAAATATTCCAATCTATCTTGAGTCATGCTTTTTTGAGATTTGATTTTACAATACTCAGTTTGGAGAAGCTTCTCTCAGATGAAGTATTTGTTACTGGTATTGTAAGAAAAAGTTTTGGTAATTATGCTCGATCCGGATTATGCTCAAATTGCGGTGAAATATTTCTTTTCCTATTCTTCTGTACTATATAAGCACGAAAAAAATTATTTTAAACGGGGGTCGAACCTATTTACGGAGAAAAAAAATTAAATAATTACTCCCATAAGCGCGCATGTAAAGTGAATGACCGCCATGTTATCTAAGAAACGGCGCACAGTTACACAGCGAATGAAGAGTTATGACGTCATTGCGGAGAGTATTCAGCGCTGTACTTCCTAAGTTTACGCGGCAAATAACAGCGCTTTTGGCGCCTTATGGGAGAAATTATTTAATTTTTTTTCTTCGTAAATAGGTTCGACCACCGTTTAAAATTATTTTTCTCGTGTTTATATAGTATAGAAGAATAGAAAAAGAAATATTTCACGGCAATTTGAATATTTCACACACACACGGTGACATGGAATCACCTCCATGCATATAATTACAAAAAGATGGAAATCTTACCTTAATGTAGCAGGCCATTGTGTATTAAAATGTTACACAATTACACAAACGAAAGCACTTAAAATCACATTACGCGGAGTACCCAGCGCTGTACTTCATAAATTTATAAAGTAATCGGCTCAATATTACAGACGTTAATAATAGTAAATAACCCTAAACAACAGAAATAATTAAACCATAATTAATAACACCGCACAATTACAGAAACACAAACTGAAGCACTGAAAATCACAAAATACATTCCCACACACACACACGACTTGACGGCAGCATTTTCTCTAAAATCTAAACGGCCAAACCAGTCTTTTCCTCTTAACCAATTACAAATCAGAGATTACAAAATTTTGAACTCAGCCAATCAAAAGTCAGCATTACGTCGGCGTTTGGTCATTTTTGGCGTTTGGCCAAATTTGTCCTTATTTCAGCAATTGACTCAACTCGCTTTTCATACAGTCCAATTTTTGCGGTTCGCCTTAATTTTTGCAAGAATTATCTGGAACAATGAACTATATCCAGCGGCCCTTCGGGCCGCCTCTCCGAACCTAACCGGCAGGCATCGGCTCAACTCGCTTTTCATCCAACTCGCTTGTAAATGTTTGGAAAATGGTTCGCCTTAATTTTTACAAGAATTATATACATCCCAAAGGCCAATTTGCAGCGACAGCTGATGTACAAGCTGATGACGTCACGTGCCGTCACACATTCACAGTCTGAAAATGGCGTTCACCGGCTATTTGCATGCATTCTTATGTGAGTAATTATTTAATTTTTTTTCTCCGTAAATAGGTTCGACCCCCGTTTAAAATAATTTTTTTCGTGCTTATATAGTATAGAAGAATAGGAAAAGAAATATTTCACCGCAATTTGAGCATAATTCGGATCGAGCATAATTACCAAAGTTTTAATGTGGCGTAAAGCTCGGAGAACAAGTTAACACGATTTTCAATGCTTAGCCAGTCCAACCACTTCTTCAAGACTGTCCTTGTCGTACCTATCAAATAAAAATATGAATTACATAAACACAGTGCCATTAGGCCTACTGTATGTATTTGGAAACCTTCTGTATATTTAATTACACTTGGACAGGGTTTCCATTTCTGTCAATTCCAATTTGGAATTGACAGAAATGGAACCCTGTCCAAGTTAGCAGGTACCTGTGGCACCCCCCGTGCGCACACCTATGGTTCTGGGCCTTGCGACGTCTTAAGTTGCTCCAAAAACGTGTTGAGGATTGACTTGTGCAATCTGCTTTGTTCTACAAATTGTACGTAACCTAAGAAAAAAACCTGAATTGTAGGAAATCGATAATGAATGTTTTACTAAACGTCATGCGTACGGTATGATTATAGTATTTTTAAAGCCAATCATAAGATTATGCGTAGGCCTAATCATAATTTGCACAAAGCGGGAAAAATATAAAACCTTGTGGATACTTTTTTGCTTGTTATGTAGATCTAATGCTAATGTAGTCTGATTTTTTTTGTTCGTTAACTGAACTTAATTGTTAATCATTTTTTAATGAGTTTTCAACTACAGTAGAACCCCTCAAATCCGAACTCCAGAAATCCGAAATCCCGGGAAATCCGAACATGATTTTGAAGAAATATAACATTTAAAAAAAACAAATAAAGACAAGAAACACATTTATTATTACATAAAACTATCATATGTAACCTAATTTTACGTAAAGAATCATTGAAAAATTAATAAAGTATGTACAAGTATTGCTACTTACCGTAAAACAGGATTGAAATGTAAAAAATATTGGAATTAACACTGTATAAAAACAACAACGTCATACAGCATTTCATTAACATCAGAGCTGAATGGCCAAGGAAAAACACAAAAGAAATACACACAAACACTACACTATATTTTTTCACTTAAAATCAGTGATCTTCATCTGGCGAAGTGACATAAACCTTCCCGAGGATGCGATGTTGCGCCAGCGTCGCATAAACGACATCATTGGGTGTAGCAGCTGCGTGTTGTTCTACGTAGCGCAACGCGATGTCGAGAGCGACGGCGTCAGAATGGGTCACGTTTGTCGAGGCATCTTCTCCCTCGCTATCGCTACCTGATACATTGTCATGTTGATCCTGGACCACAGACACTATGTCATGCTCGGTGCATTCTTCATTGTCGTCTAGTGCTGCCCACTCCTCCAGACCTTTTTCAGCATCCTCACATCCTGGTACTTTTTGAAAGAGATGAAGGAGCTCAGTTTCATCATCTCATGTTGTAAGTGGTGTTTCCACAAATTCGAGGCTGGGCCAAAGCTTCGTCCAAGATCTCTGCAGTAAATTTTTAGTGGTATTGTTCCAGGATTCTGTAACCCAGTAAATCACATCTTTTATTGTTATCTTCTTTAGCTTCTCAAGAATAGAAAGAGAACAATCTTCTTCAATAAGAGTTTGCAGAAGCATTTTTCTGTAGCTTAGTTTTATGTTCTGTAGCACACCTTGATCCATAGGCTGCAGCAGCGATGTCACGTTAGGTGGTAGAAAAATTGCTTTTATGTCTCTGCACACCAACTGCATGTCTGAAGGATGTGACGGAGCATTGTCTATCAAAAGTAGAGCTCGAGGTGGCAGTCCATTTTCTTCATTAAATCTTGTTACCGAAGGAACAAATTTCTGTTCAAACCACTCCTTAAAAAGATTACCAGTCATCCACGCCTTAGTCTGATTTCTGTAATAAACAGGGAGAGAATTCATGTTCATATTTTTAAGGGCTCGTGGCTTGGCAGATTTTCCAATCACCATTAATGGTAGCTTGTTTGTTCCCGCGGCGTTACTGCAGGCCAAAACTGTGAGACGCTGTTTGTTCATTTTAAAGCCTGGCGCAGAAGATTTCTCTTTAGAAGCAAGAATTTTAGTGGGAAGTGCTATAAAATTCAATCCAGTCTCGTCCGCATTATACACTTGCTGGGGCGAGTAATTTTCCGACGAAATCAAATCGGCGAATTCATCTAAATATTCTTTTGCAGCAGTATTATCAGCTGATAACTTCTCTCCGCTTATCGTCAGTTGTCTGATTCCATGCCTTCTCTTCTATCGATCCAACCACCCATTGCTAGCAGTAAATGCCAAATCTCCGTTCATTAGTTTGTTCAGCCGCAATGCCTTTTCTTGAATTAATGGACCACTAATAAGAACTCCTTTCTGCCTCTCTTGTGTAAACCACAAAAACACTGCTTCGTCAGTTTCTTCATTTACAGAAACTTTTGCGTGATGGCGTTGTTTCAAAGTTTTTTCACTTGTTGCACTGCAAAACTGTTCAATTTTCACACGATTCTTTTTCCAGTCACTGATTGTTGCCTTACCAACACCAAATTCAACAGCCAACTTCGTCAAACTTTCCCCTTTGTCTAGTCGCATTAACACTTGGAGTTTTTCTTTTAAAGTACAAGAACTATGTTTTCGTTTGCTTGCCATAATTTAAGAAAACTAAAAAACCCGATCTACACTGCTCACTTCAAATGCAAAAACAATAAACCTTAAACGAAAACTCGAACAAACTATGTACACTGGATCGAAACAGTAACAGCAGACAAATGCACAGGACAACAAACGCCAGAGGACTAACTGGAATGCAAAGATTTCTAGACCTATTGTAGTAGGACTGGGCTATTTTTAGCGCACTTCCGCCCGACAGCAATAGTGATTCACGGGCAGTCAAGGTCAGCAACCTCCAGCGGCTTCGTCTCACCCCTACGCAACATTACGGGCGGCGCGTACACCGTAACTAGTGTTGAGTACTATGTATGCAGATTTTTCGGCTAATCCGAACTTTTCCGAATCCGAACAGGCTACAGCCCCAATTAGTTCGGATTTGAGGGGTTCCACTGTATTGCTCGTTTTCTGAATGGGGGAGTTGCGTGTTTCAGTTTGTACAAATTGTATTAACTGTATACTAGGGTAATATTTAAGGTAATTACACACATTCTTTTTTTCATACTATTTGTACACAATTTTTTTAAATTCTGGTCCAGGTTCATTTATATCACTTATAGGCGTTGTTACTTTTTTGTAGTACAATACTGAGAACTCGGAGACTAGTACTGTCAAAGATAATTTTTTGGGGATGAAATTAAGCAACAAGGAAAATTTGTTCTAGATTGATATAGACTATACTGGACTATAATTTCCTGGTAATTTAACTGGTATATAGTTAAAATTTTTGGGCGCAGTTGCCTGTATGTATGGGTAAATTGAAATTGGTCTGAATTTTGTGTTCTCGTTTACAAGTGGATTTCAAATTATGAGATTCATAACTTTTAAGTGAACATTAAAAGCGAAAATAAAGTTTGTACTAACAGACTATTCTAAACTTAGATTAAATAGGCATATTGTAGTTTTATTATAAAACTACTGGGTCATTCCGTATCAAATCAACGCGCTAAAATTAAAAATTTTACCTGACCATCTCAGAATTTGATGAAATTTGGTATGTAGGTAGTCCTCATGGAGATTAATAAAAATGCAAATTTTTTTTCAAATATCTCAAACGGTTTAGAAATTACGGCTATGTAAAGTTTTCAAAAAACGGCCAAAAACGCACGTCCGACATATTTTGAAATCACAGCTGCTCTCCTAATTGAGCTAGAGAGATGGGAGTGGTGTTATTTTACTCAGTTTTTCATGCAGTTTTCATTGATATACAGCACAACATACCTTTTCATAAAAAGTTTTTTTGTAAACACAAAATCAAAATTTTAAATTAATTTTCTCAAAAAGTGCATTTTTGAAAATTTTTTAAAAATTCCTATAAATAGTTTAAACCTTTGGTAAGTGATTCTCGAAATTTCAAAGTGGGAGGCTAATGGGTTCATAGTTAAATAATAATTTAAAAAAAGAGCGTTTTATAAAACTGATGTGTAATTTTAATACTATGTACCTTTACATAATGTATTACAATGGTGATTATTACCATAATTCTGTGCCAAGGGGGGCTGTCTTTAAGACAAATTATGTCCACAATTTAGTCATTTTAGTCTTATTATTTACTCAGTAAGTTTTTCAAAATTAAATGAGAAATAGTTTTTATAATTTACTTTATGCATTTTGTGTCAGGATGCAAAGGATAAAGTCACTAAAATAACAATCAGCAGTGGTCTGTTGTAGATTATTCATCGACCAAAGCATTGCATATTGGCAGGCCAAAGTGGCACACATGCAGTTTGTGTATGCACAATTCACCAGAACGTAAAGTTAATGATAGAAAATACAAAATTAGGAGCTTTGACAAATAGACAACTAAATACATATAAACACTGTTTGGCAAAAATGCTGTGTAATTCACCAAACATTAATTGCTATATGAGTGAATATAGAGAATGCCCTGGTGTTGCCCCAATTCGCAAAATCATTGAAGAGGCTTTTGAAGAAAATCTTATAAGAAATGTCACCTATCGTCAGTGGGTGTCTGTTGATCGTTGCAACCTTGAAACTTTACAGAAATCTAATGAAGATTTTATAAATGTTTTTTGTGACAAACTGACTCTCCTAATCAAACATGATTTTATTGCAAAGCAGCAGTCTTCATTCATTAATGACAAAAAAGAAAATTTAAAAGAGTCAGAGTTTGTAGTAAACTTAGATTTCTCTGAAAACTATAACGTCGTTCAGGACGAAGCTCAAAGTTATCACTGGGCAAGCGAACATGTGACAGTACACCCTTTTGTGATTTATTACAGAGAAGATGATAAAATTAAACACTCAAGTTTTGTTGTAATTTCACCTTGTTTAGAGCATAACACTGTTTCTGTGTATACATTCCAAAAAAAACTTGTCGAGTTCATGACAACAAAGTTTCAAACAGTGCCAAAAAAGATTTTTTATTACTCAGATGGGTGTGCTGCACAATATAAAAATAAGAAAAATTTTATCAATTTATGTTATCACAAGCAAGACTTTGGTCTAGAGGCTGAATGGCATTTTTCCGCAACTGCACATAGGAAAGGACCATGTGATGGGGTTGGGGGCTCAGTCAAGAGACTTGCTGCAAGAGCAAGCCTGCAACGTCCATATGACAACCAAATTTTAACACCTATCCAACTTTATGAATGGGCAGTTGAAAATTTATCTGGAATTAATTTCACCTTCTCCACACAAGATGAGTATGTTGAGTCCGAAACATTTCTGAATGACCGTTTCAGCCAAGCAGTAACTATTAAGGGAACTCAACAGTATCATGCTTATATACCTGTTCATTCAAGCGTATCAAAGATTTGTGTAAAAATATTCTCTGAAGATACAACAGAAGGAACAGTGATCATCCAAAAATCCTCAGAAAAACTACAAATGTCAGAAGTAAGCGGTTATATAACGGCCGTATATGACCAAAAGTGGTGGCTGGCATATGTGTTGAAGAAGAATGAAGAAGAGGATGAACTAAAAGTGACATTTCTACATCCTGCTGGCCCTTCATCATCATTTTCATATCCAAGGAAGCCGGACGTATTATGGATATCACTGACAGACGTGCTTAGCAAAGTTGATCCTACAACTCCTACTGGAAGGATTTATGTAATAACACCTGAAGAAGCCACAACAACTTCACAAGCTCTATCATCAAGTTCTACATAAAATTTTGCTAAAGATGTAAGTGTTAAAGATTTAATGTAAAGTGTATAAATAATTTAATATAGTAATGAAATATGTTTTAATATCTAGGCCTACTATCAGTTTTATAAAACGCTCTTTTTTTAAATTATTATTTAACTATGAACCCATTAGCCTCCCACTTTGAAATTTCGAGAATCACTTACCAAAGGTCTAAACTATTTGTAGGAATTTTTAAAAAATTTTCAAAAATGCGCTTTTTGAGAAAATTAAATTTAAAATTTTGATTTTGTGTTTACAAAAAAACTTTTTATGAAAAGGTATGTTGTGCTGTATATCATTGAAAACTGCATGAAAAACTGAGTAAAATAACACCACTCCCATCTCTCTAGCTCAATTAGGAGAGCAGCTGTGGTGATTTCAAAATATGTCGGACGTGCGTTTTGGCCGTTTTTTGAAAACTTTACATAGCCGTAATTTCTAAACCGTTTGAGATATTTGAAAAAAAAAATT
The DNA here is from genome assembly GCA_034769895.1 of Magicicada septendecula. Lineage (NCBI taxonomy): Eukaryota > Metazoa > Arthropoda > Insecta > Hemiptera > Cicadidae > Magicicada > Magicicada septendecula. Next base: position 62,495,022 of record CM068375.1, read on the forward strand.
GTATTTTTATTAATCTCCATGAGGACTACCTACATACCAATTCTGAGAAGGTCAGGTTTATACCCTGCGTTGATTTGATGTGGAATGGCTGTACTATAAAGTTTTCTAACGATTATTTGTGTCAGTAATTCATGGTCGGAAAAGTAAAGTAACTAAGTTAGCAGGTTGTTGATCGTGGTCTACAAAGACTTGCTGTATGTAGCAAAATTATCAGTGTTGCTAATAGGCATGTAGGCCTATTGGGTAATTCCATGTGAAATCAACCAATAATTTTTTAGGCCATGTTTTAGATTGTAATGATTTCTTGTTTGTTTGTTGTACTTACCTCTGAGATGAAAAATACAAATTTTTAGATTATTTGAAGAATTCTTTTACGAGTTATGAATTTTTGAAGTTTTTTTCATTTATAAAATCTGAATTTTTTGTTTGTTTGAAGAAAAAAAATTTTATTTAACCCCCTTTTAGCAACATTTATGCCAAATTTCATGATGGAACTCTTATGGTATCATAGGAAAAAAAAATATTTTCTCTGACGACGTTCGTGTAAATTCTGCAAAAAACTATGTTATGTGCTGTTGAAAGGGAACTTGCAAAGGAACAATAAAAGATGGAGATATTTAAGAATAACCTGTTTAATTACAACCCAAATGTTAAATTTCACATGTTTTAATAACATATAAAACTAAACTGTAAAAAGCGATTAATCTTTACAATACTTGTCCACTTTATAATAAATTACATATGCACTTTACCACAATACAATTCAGTTTTTAGATCCTAGTAAATGTATTTTTTCTTCTTACACAAAATTTGGGCTAACCTTGCCATCTCCTCTTTTGGGATATGGTATGTTCTGCCTGTCGAAGTGGTCGGATGTAATTGACTTAAAATAAATTTGTTTGGTACTATCAAAATGTCTGCTTTTCTTGGATAAGTGAATGATTGTGATGGTCCACTTCGATGAAGGAAAGAAACTTTAACTTCTTCTTCAACCTGATCTTTCGAAAGAACACATGCCATCCACCACTCATAGTTGTAGGCACAGGCAACGTACCCCACAATTTCTTCAAACAGAACGTCTTCATCACCAGAACTCACCTGAACTTTGTGAGTTACTGAATTGTCAGAAAAAGAATAATATTTTGTTTTGACATGGCCTTTAGTGAGGGGGATGAATGCATGAAATCTGTGAGCCCCAACAACTGCCACAGCTTCCTCAAATCTAGATTTTAAATACTTTTCTTCTTCAACATATTCTTCATTATTCACATAAAAAAAGTGATGGATGGTAAGTTTTTTACTCACCACTGAAAAAGTTGAAAAGGTGTCAATATTTGGTTGTCTGCAGGACGTTGGAGGCTGGCTTTAGCAGCAAGCCTTTTTACCGTGCCGCCTACTCCATCGCATACACCTGTACCGTGTGCTGTGGCATAAAAATGCCACTCAGCCTCAATTCCACCAAAATCTTCTTTGTGATAGCAAAGATTCACAAAATTCTTGCGGTTTTTATATTGAGCTGCTGAGCCATCTGAAAAGTAGTATAGCTTATTCAAGTTGGGCAGAAAACCTTTCAGAAATTCTAACAACTTTTTCTGGAAAACGTGAACAAGGACTGTGTTGTGTGTTAAGCAATCCGAGATGAATACAAAACTTTTATGAACTAAAGTCTGAATTCCTGTTTCTTGAACTTTGTCTTTGTAGTACACAACGAATGGGTGTACAGTAGCCATAGACTTGTTCCAATGGAACCCTTGTGCTTCGTCTTGCAGAATAAACGAATAGTTTTCTGCAAAGTCACATGTTACCACAGCTTTGTTTTCTTCCAATGTAGACTTCTTTTCAGAAAAAAAATGTGATGTTGTTTTGCCACAAAATCATGTATTTTTAGATGTACTAACAGGTTACAAAATTCTTGAACAAAATCTTCAGCTGGTTTACTCATGGTCTCAAAAGTGCAACGATCGACAGTAATCCATTGTTTGTATGTTATGTTCGCAACCAAGTCTTCTTCAAGACATCCCATCAAAGCTTCTTTAAAGTCATCAATTTTGGGACAGTAATCACACTCATTGAAAAAGCATGACTGTGCCGGTGGATTACACATGATCTTAGCCATACATTCTTTGTAAGTCTTAAGAGGATTGTCAGAATCAGGTAGTGTAATTTTGTGTAAGTTACCTCCTGCAATCATCAATTTAATGTTCTGGTGTGCTGTGGAGACACACACAGAATGAGTGCCACTGGCACCAGCAATGATACAGTTTTTGGGTCTCAATTCTGCAAACTTCGAAAAGCCGATTTTTAAATCTGGAAATTTTGATTTAAAAAGGCTATAAAATTCATGCAAATTTCCCAAAATCAGCTTTTTTTTGTACATGAATTGGCTTACCAACAGCATCTTTATCCATAGAAACATAATCTTTTCTGCCAGGCATTTGCCTGCTAACTTCGTCATTATTATAAAAATCCTTTACTGTGGCAGCTGTTTCAGCTGATAAGGTTTTACCAGGTTTTGGGTCCGAAGTTGATAAAACACCCTTTTCTTCACGTAGTTTTTTTGCTTTCCTAGCAATGTAATTACTGACACCAAATTCATGTTCTATTCTGGCACATGACCAACGTTTAGGTAAAATTATCAAGATTTGTAATTTTTCACTTATAGTTGCTGTTGCAAACTTATCTTTAAGCTGATCAAGTATTTCTGTTTGTGAACCTTCACACATACACAACACTATCACTTTCATCAGAGACTGCTTGAAAGATAGATTCATTTAACCTACACTTAACTTTTTCTATTTTTACCTTACAGTATCTTTTATCACTTTTACACTTACTTTTAATGATAGGTGATTCTCCAATAGATGTCAACGATGCATTTAAATAATCAAAACCAGATTCCACATCTATGAAATCGGGGTCACTTTTACTGCAGCCTGGTTTTGGGTTTTCATTGTTACTAAAGTCTGAATACTTACAATCAATGTCATTTTCAGAACTTGAGGGTTGCTTTCGCTTGCCTAATTGTAAGCGGCAACAACTGCAAATTTTCATGCCTTCTTCAATGCCATATTTTAGTGTTATCATCCACGATATGACATTCCTTAAATCTTTAGTCACCCAATGTCTTTGCTTTTTCAGTGGATTACAGCAAAATTTGTTCCATTTTGTATCCATTTTCAACTTAAAGCCACTCCATAACAACACAACTTTAAATACAACTTCACAAATAATAGTAATGCACTAATACAATTATAAAATAAAAATTACAAATAGATAGTCTTTGAGACAGCATATACTACACAAAAGCTCACAGGATACTGGAGGTTTAAAAGCCCTGTTGTGAAAGAAGGCTGCTGCAGGGTGCAGGTTGCAACAGGAAACAAATATGTTTCTGCTTGAGTGTGACTCATCGTGATTGTTAAAACCTTCTCTACATCAGCCTTGATCACTTCAAACATTTGCTTTACTGAGCGCTACACAAACATTTATTTTTTTTATAAATTGATTTATTTTATAGATTTAAAAACACAATGAGGTAATTTTTTGTACTCAAATCGCTCTTTAACAGCACGTAATGTGGTTTTTTACAAAATTTATATGAACATCATCAGAGAAAATTTTTTTTTTCCTATGATACCATAAGAGTTCCATCATGAAATTTGGCATAAATGTTGCTAAAAGGGGGTTAAATAAAATGGTTTTTTTTTTTTTCAAACAAAAAAAATTCCGATTTTGAATTTAAAAAAAAAAAATGAAAAAATATTGTTATCTAACCTTTTCCAGCGAGTTAAAGGCATGTTGTTTTGCCACACGTTGGATGCGTCACTCTGTTAACTAACCAGATTACGGTTTATATAATTTAGTAGGGTCACTAATTTTGCAGTAATTATTATTAATAATTGATAAAGTTTGTTGTTATTATTAATGATTTGGATTATTGATTTATCTAATTCAATTCAACCTATTGTGGAATCCAATGTAGATAAATCGGCTTACTTACACTTGTCGTTTAATCAATGTTTATTTTATTATGAGTTAATGTCCTGTGTTGAAGTACTGGATGTTCAGATGTTCACAGTTAATTAATAAACTGTCAAGTTCTTGGTTGACCAGTATATCTTTACTGTAAAAATTTTTACAACGCTTTAAATATTACTTGGGCGCCATATGGGTTTTTTCAACAGAAATTTCCCATAAAATAAAACTTCTGAGTTAATAATTGTGAGTATTGACCTTTATTGATTCTATCAATGATCGGTTATTTAAATTGAGATCAATTCAATAAGTTTTACTTGATTATTCACTGTTAAATGCACCTCAGTGCTTGCAATACTGATTGTTGATTATTAATTAAAATAATTAATAACAAATGTTGATGCTGTATAATACTGATTTTTTATTATTACCTATTGAAGTAGGTTGACAAATACATTCAAAATAATAAATTACGGATCACAAGTTGTCCAGTTTAATTACTGGCCTAGCTCAGTTTTGAGTACAATGAAAACTCTTTATTTCTTATTAACAAATTATTTATCTTAATTAATTACCTCAAGGGTGGTTTCTTTTAAGATACAGAATAGAACGTTATTTTCTTTCAAAAAGTACTAATATGATATCATAAGTTAGGTTAAACACCTTTAATAAATTTCAATTAACTAACGAAAAGTTCGTTTGTTCAAACTCAAACTGATTTTAGTTATTAAATATTAATACATATAATCCTATTGAAATTTATCCTAATAATGAAATAATAAGAACCGAGTATAAAAATTATTTAAAAGTACATGATAAGATTATAAAAGACGCTAAATGTAAATATGATCGTGAACAAATAATAAGTAATATAGATGACTCCAGAAGGCTATGGAGGGTTGTTAATAATAGACTTGGTAGAAACTTAAAGGATAAATTATATAAAATATAAATTATATATAATTATATAAATTACATCTATAACGAAAATAAGCACAAAAATTTTGAACCAAATAAAATATGTAATATATTGAACTCATATTTTTGTAATGTAGGTTTCGAACTCAGCAAAAAAATCCAACCGCCTGATACAGAAATAAAGTTACCACATGTTAATCCTAAAACTATGTTTATTACCCCAACAACTATTAAAGAAATTGAAAATATTATTAAAAATTTGAAACTTAAAAATGGTGGTGTTGATAATATTAATACAAAAAACAATTGTAATACTTGCCAACTTTATTTTGGAACCCTTGGCTCATATAGTCAATTTATGTATTGAGAAAGCTATTTGGCCAGACGCTCTAAAAAGAGCTGTTATTAAAGCAATTCACAAAGGTAAAGATAAGCATTCTACCTCAAATTACAGACCAATATCTTTGATATCTAACTCGGCAAAAATACTTGAAAAAATTATTCATCATAGAATTCTAAACTTCATTATAAAACATAAAATTATATAAAAGCAACAATATGGTTTTATGAAAAATTTAGGTACTAAAGATGCACTTAATTACATAACCAATTTGATTTATGAAAAACTTGACAAAAGTACACCTTTGCTATTACTTTTCTGGATCTAGCCAAAGCTTTTGATACTGTAAATCATAAAATTTTACTAGATAAGCTATATAACTATGGCATTAGAGGTAAAGCACATGAACTTATTTTGAGTTACTTACAAAATAGAAAACAATGTGTTAAGTGTAACGATTACGTTAGTGATTATTGTGAAATAAATACAGGTGTTCCCCAAGGAACTGTACTGGGACCATTGTTGTTTATTCTATATGTAAATGATTACTGACCAGTATGCATGGTGATTTAATTGTATCTTTTGCTGATGATACAGCTGTTATATCGACTGATAAAACTTGGAAGTTAGTGGAATTAAATATGATCAATTATTTAGATATGGTTTCTAAATGGCTTGCATTGAACCAACTATCTCTAAACTTGGACAAGACAGTTTTTATGACTTTTGGAAACTATTGTGATAGTGTTCCTTATGATATTAGTATTTCTATGAATGGTAAATTATTGAAACGGGTTGAAAGTTGTAAATATTTGGGGATTATATTTGATTATAGAATGATTTGGAATGAACATATTGAGTATATTTTAAATAAAACAAAATATTGTATTTATTTTTCATAAAATCTCCAAATATGTGTGCATACTGAGACTCTTAGAATGCTTTACTATGCATTCTTTCAGAGCATAATTAGCTATGGAATTATTGCCTGGGGAGGAGCGTATGCAGGCAATTTAAAATTGATACAAGAGTTGCAAAATAAAATTCTGAAAATTGTTAACAGGAATCATTTCATACCTTACAACAATCCACTAAATGTAGAACAATTATTTTCCTTTGAGGCATTAAAGCTTCATTACAATGATTTGAAAACTAAATTTATAAACTCTAATAGTATTACTAGAAATAGAAGTGTTCATATTCCTTTTGAGATCTAAGACAGTTGGTGGTAGAAGCAGTTTTGTCAGAGCCATAAGATTGTTTAACGGCCTTCCAAATGATCTCAAAATATTAAGTCATATTAGCTCTAGGAAAACCAAATTAAAGAAATGGATTAAAGCCAATATATATAAGAATGTTAAGTTAACATATTTTGTCTATATCTTTGAAATTGTGTGTGATAAATAATACCATATATAAAATAATTGTAATGAATTACTATTATCATGGAAATTTGATTATATTAATATATTTATTGTATTAAGTTAGCATTAGCTGACTATATAGTTTTAAGTTTTTTTTTTTTTGCCAGCCCTGCAAACAGGTATCAAAGTATACCTCTGTAGGTTTACTTACTTTTATAAATGTATTGTTTGTAAGATGTAATGTAAATGTTCTGGTTAATAAATAAATAATCTTACTTCAGGATGTGTTAATCCCTCTAAATAAATTTGGTACAATGTTATCTACAAATAGTCTTATTGTTTTGCGTCAGTACAAAGTGTGTTAGGTTCTACAGTTATCGGATGAAAATGTAAACAAACAAATTTATATACTGTACTACCTGTATTTTAATCGTATCGATTAATTTATAAACACATTAACGATCGGATTATAATGATCGTTAATTTACTTCACTTAATTCGCACTTGGAACGAGAATAATTTGCTTCTTATAAACAGATAGGTTATCACCTTTTTAGGTTATGATTATGTCTCGTTCAAATACCCGCACTGCTTGTTAAAGTACACAACTAACTCTCGATGTACACAGGTGAAATTATTCTTCTTCTCAGTGATGGATTTCCAAAATTTACATTAATTATTTTAATCTGGACTGTTGTTGCTGGTTATGTGATATGGACAAAATGCAGAACGCGTACGACTAGCTTGTGGAAAAAAATGCCAATGCCGTCTTTCTGGCGCGTCGTCGATTATATAGGATTCTCTTGACCGTCGCTAGGGTTCATTTTCGTTAACTAAACTCGTTCGTGATTGGTACAAAATTATGTCATGATGACGTAATGTTATTAATAAACATTACCGAATCGTATTTTGTACTCGTTCTCATTGGTGTTATTATTACATGAACTTCTTCAAATCTTGCCAAAATGATGATGCTAACATTAATTACTTGACTATTACAATTCCATTTCGGATTCTATTACTATCAAATTATAGCTTATTTACTTATCTTTAATTTGATGTGGCTTGAGGCTAGTTTAAACATAGTTTTCATTAACAATTCATTAAATTACTGTTCTAAGACATTGCTTACTAGTGTCGTCTGCTAACAGTGCAAATTCGACTATTTACTTTTCTTTAATATTTGATTAATTATGTTTTTCTCTTTCGAACATTATAAAATGATTAAAATTAAATACATTATTACATCTAATAGCTGCCTACAGCTGAACAATATAAATTATTGGTCTAATTAAGTCGACACATTAACTTGAATTTTCCTAATTTATTGTTTATTTTTTGATATGTCCTTCTCATTTCTTAAGTGTATAATACCGGTCAAGTGGTGGTACTTTACACCTTATTCGTTATAGTTATAATTCTATTAGTTTATGCTAATTAGGGGTTCTATTTCCCTATCATTTCATTGACATAAACTTGGTCATACAGGGTCTGGGTATAATTCTATTACAATGTTTATTCCCTGACTACTATTATCTTTTACATACATATTATTTACTTAGGAAGTTACCTACATACATATAATGCTTCCATTTATAATTATTCTTAATTTATACTACCACATATTTGTTTTTTATTCTGTCTTTTACAATTTTGTGGCTATATGTAGCATAGTACAGGGTATTTGTTATTTCTATATAATGGTTCTATTTATATCAGCCAATACGCTGTTATGTATTACCACGTTATTAAAGTCAGTGGTTAATTTGTTTATTCTGTATGACTTTACTCGTCAATCTTTTTATCTGGCTTACTTGACAGCTTATTTGTGAAACTTTGCTTGTCCATTTGTCATAGTCAGTCAGTTTATTGAAGTTGTAGTGTCATGTAGTGGATTCATCACTGCTTCTTGGGATCCCTCCTCTTCTTTTCTTCTTGGCTGGTCCATTCTCTTCACTGTTACATTCATTTTATTTACTCATTTACAATTCTATTGGTATATTTCACCCTTCTGGTGTTCATTATGGTTATGGAACATTTTGTGATGTTACTATATATATATATATATTTTCAATCACTTTCTGCTACAGAATGCTATATATATGTACTTCAGAAACAATCTTTTAAAGAACTGGGTCATGTCATATATTTTATAAAATGCTATAAAAAACTGAACAAAATGAGACAAAGTTCAGCTCTCTAGACCAAATACTTCTCGAGTTACAGCTGTTTAAAGATTATAAAAATTACAAAATTCGTGAAATTTTCAAAAATTCATAACTCGTAAAGGAAGTCTTCAAATAATCTAAAAATTTGTATTTTTCATCTCAGAGGTAAGTACAACAAACAGACAAGAAATCATTACAATCTAAAACATTGGCCTAAAAAATTATATTTTTATTGGTTGATTTCACATGGAATTACTCTATTATGGAATGCTGTGCATGCCTCAGCAGCAGTTAACCAGTTAGATTGTTATAATGGTTGCATCTAGTATGAATGCCAGTTTTTGTAATTAAATTCCATGTAAATTAGTATGCTATCCAAAATGCTACAATTTGGCAATTTATTTCACTTGCCAAGTGATTCTGGAAACTATGTGCCTTCATTTTGTGAATCAGTATACAGCCTATATTACATTGTGTTGGAATGGAACTTCTTTTAAGTCATTGTGCATCACAAAACGCGAGCTATGATTTTGTTCATGATGAACATATGTGTAATGTAAGTGATACACAAAGAGAAAGGAAAAATGCAAAAGCAGAACAGTAATTTTGTACTGTATTAATAAGTATAAATATTAAAAATAAGAAATAAAAATGATAAGATTAATGCATTTAAAAAACATTTGAAAATAAGAAATATTTCATAGATCATAATATTATAATTACTTGAAACAGAATAGAACATTAAACTAAAAATTGAAACAGGGTAACAACCTTTGACTTTATCTGGGACACAAGTTTCAATCTCACGGCCTCCAGGACTGGTAGGTTATGTTGGGGTAAAATATACATCCATGTACACATGCGTGCAATATATCTTTATTCATCAAAAAAAAAGTTAAACATTTTATATAAGTTTGACAAGAAGGATGTAAAACTGTTAAATAATTAAAATCAATGAGTTATTAAACAAATTTGTTTATTTAATATATCAGAATTATATAGGGTGTCAGTAAAATTGCCTAGTGACTTACTGTGGTCTCGCAGTATTGCACTGCAAAAAGTGCCCAAGTCTATAAGTGGTATAAATGAATCTGGACCCGAATAACAAAATTGTGTCCAATTTAAGTAGACGTGAATATTCAACACACCATATTCATTTGGTTGATACAAGAATTACAAAGAACACCTGGTCAGAATTAATTTGAACTGCATACCAAGAATGTTGCATCATTATAAAAGTCTGAGGGATGTACATAGAAATGTTGAATCAGAACAGGTCCGCTGACATAACATTGAACAGTGGGCATGACAATAAAGATGCTGTAGAATTTTTTTTTTTCCAATTTTGTCATCTAAAATTTGAATACACTGTCGTAATTCTCACCCATATACAACAAATTTAGAGGCACATGAATATAATCATAGTTCTAAATGAAATTAGGAATCCCAATTAAAGTGCAAAATGTAACTCAGAAAGAAAGGCTTGTACATTGTGTTTGAACTCAAGTTACTGTTCTGTGAGCAACTTATTTTACTTTGTATCTAAAAATTCAGGCATCTTAAAATTGAAATTGACATAGTAGTTTAAAAATATCATTAAGGAGTTTTGATTTGTAAAGTTTCTTTAGCTTAAGTTTCCCACCAAAGAGTTTCCATAAGGAACACACTGTTATAGCAATAAGAATAAACTATATTGTAAACATAAGAAAGGTATACTGTACCTAAAGTATTTTATAAAATAGGTATCTTTTTATGTGGGGTGCTTTTTGTTTTCAGAAAATGCAGATATTCGTGAAGACATTAACTGGAAAGACCATCACATTAGAGGTTGAGCCATCTGACACTATTGAAAATGTGAAGGCGAAAATTCAGGATAAAGAAGGTATCCCACCAGATCAACAGCGATTGATTTTTGCTGGAAAGCAGTTGGAAGACGGTCGCACCTTGTCCGATTACAACATACAGAAGGAATCAACTTTGCATCTGGTACTTAGACTCCGTGGAGGAATGCAGATCTTTGTGAAGACGCTGACAGGAAAGACCATCACATTAGAGGTTGAGCCGTCCGATACTATTGAAAATGTGAAGGCAAAAATTCAGGATAAAGAAGGTATCCCACCAGATCAACAGCGATTGATTTTTGCTGGAAAGCAGTTGGAAGACGGTCGCACCTTGTCCGATTACAACATACAGAAGGAATCAACTTTGCATCTGGTACTTAGACTCCGTGGAGGAATGCAGATCTTTGTGAAGACGCTGACAGGAAAGACCATCACATTAGAGGTTGAGCCATCCGATACTATTGAAAATGTGAAGGCAAAAATTCAGGATAAAGAAGGTATCCCACCAGATCAGCAGCGACTGATTTTTGCTGGAAAGCAATTAGAAGATGGCCGCACTTTGTCCGATTACAACATACAGAAGGAATCAACTTTGCATCTGGTACTTAGACTCCGTGGAGGAATGCAGATCTTTGTGAAGACGCTGACAGGAAAGACCATCACATTAGAGGTTGAGCCATCTGATACTATTGAAAATGTGAAGGCAAAAATTCAGGATAAAGAAGGTATCCCACCAGATCAGCAGCGATTGATTTTTGCTGGAAAGCAATTAGAAGATGGCCGCACTTTGTCAGATTACAACATACAGAAGGAATCAACTTTGCATCTGGTCCTTAGACTCCGTGGAGGAATGCAGATCTTTGTGAAGACGCTGACAGGGAAGACCATCACATTAGAGGTCGAGCCATCCGATACTATTGAAAACGTGAAGGCAAAAATTCAGGATAAAGAAGGTATTCCACCAGATCAACAGCGATTGATTTTTGCTGGAAAGCAGTTGGAAGACGGTCGCACCTTGTCCGATTACAACATACAGAAGGAATCAACTTTACATCTGGTCCTTAGACTCCGTGGAGGAATGCAGATCTTTGTGAAGACACTGACAGGAAAGACCATCACATTAGAGGTCGAGGCATCCGATACTATTGAAAATGTGAAGGCGAAAATTCAGGATAAAGAAGGTATTCCACCAGATCAACAGCGATTGATTTTTGCTGGAAAGCAGTTGGAAGACGGTCGCACCTTGTCCGATTACAACATACAGAAGGAATCAACTTTACATCTGGTCCTTAGACTCCGTGGAGGAATGCAGATTTTTGTGAAGACGCTGACAGGAAAGACGATCACATTAGAGGTTGAGGCATCCGATACTATTGAAAATGTGAAGGCAAAAATTCAGGATAAAGAAGGTATCCCACCAGATCAACAGCGATTGATTTTTGCTGGAAAGCAGTTGGAAGACGGTCGCACCTTGTCCGATTACAACATACAGAAGGAATCAACTTTGCATCTGGTACTTAGACTCCGTGGAGGAATGCAGATCTTTGTGAAGACGCTGACAGGAAAGACCATCACATTAGAGGTCGAGGCATCTGATACTATTGAAAATGTGAAGGCAAAAATTCAGGATAAAGAAGGTATCCCACCAGATCAACAGCGATTGATTTTTGCTGGAAAGCAGTTAGAAGACGGTCGCACCTTGTCCGATTACAACATACAGAAGGAATCAACTTTGCATCTGGTACTTAGACTCCGTGGAGGAATGCAGATCTTTGTGAAGACGCTGACAGGAAAGACCATCACATTAGAGGTCGAGCCATCCGATACTATTGAAAACGTGAAGGCGAAAATTCAGGATAAAGAAGGTATCCCACCAGATCAACAGCGATTGATTTTTGCTGGAAAGCAGTTGGAAGACGGTCGCACCTTGTCCGATTACAACATCCAGAAAGGTGTGTATAAATTTTTATAATTTCATGGTGTGTATTTGATGGAGAGAGAGTTAGAACAATAGAAGTCATAATAGACTGACTTGTGCAGTATGATTGAAACGTGTGTGTGTGTGTGTGTGTGTTCATCAAAATGTAAAGAATTTAATGGCAGTTTCGGTGGTACATTTGAATTGTTGTTTTCACTTTTGCAGCAGGTGGCAAGTAATATTGACAAGAAAGCTTTTCAATGTATTTTTTGGTTTCATATCTGTGTCGGAACGTGTTAAGACTTATTGATAAGACTGTCCACACTGATGTCGGTAATGTGGGCCAATTCCCAAAGCTTATCTTTACCAAATATCACTATAATATTGACGACTCGGAACACAAAGTTTTTTATAAGTAAAAACGTAAAGTTTTACCTTACAGCCTAAACCGCCTTTCACCTATAGAAGGCTTCATCAGAGGCTGTCGCTAGTAGCGCTGCTCGTCTTGTTGTTGGCGACGAGAAAGTGTTTCGAAAGATTGAAGCTGTGTGTGTGTGGTGAGATGTGTTCGAATAATGCATGCGATTTGAATTGTGTCTGTTCGTTTAGGATGTCGTTTTTATTTGTTTTTGTGTGTTTGTATATTTCTAATTGTTCTAGAGTGTCTAGTTTTCGGCCTTTTGTGTGTACGTGTAGTATGTTCATGTTATTGTCGATGTTTTTATATGTGTGGTTTGCTTCAATGAGGTGGTTTGCGAAGGTAGATTCTGTAGTGGTGTGGAGTGCTTTTGTGTGTTCAATGTATCTCTGTTTGAAGCTACGTCCTGTCTGGCCTATGTAGAATTTACTGCAATTTGAACAATTTAGTTTATATACACCGGGTAGATCGAATTTGTTTTGTGCTTTGGGCATGCGTTTTGATAGTGTGTGTTCTGTTTTGTTAGTAGTTTTGTAAGCGATTCTGTAACCTGCTTTTTTGAATTTGTGGGCAATTTTTTCTGTTTGTTTGTTGATGTATGTTAGTGTTATGAATTTGTTGTTTTCTGTCTTTGTCTGTTGTTTGTTTTGTGTTTTGTGTAGGAGTTTACTGACTATTGTTCTGTCATAACCGTTAGATTCTGCTAGATATTTTATCGTGTTTAGTTCGTTTTTGTAGTCTATTTCATCTAAGGGGATGTTGTTAAGTCTATGTATCATGGTTCTAAAAGCAGCTAGTTTGTGTTGTATTGGGTGATTGGAGGTGTTGTGTATTAGTGTGTCAGTTGTAGTTGGTTTTCTGTATATACTGAATTTGTGCCTGTGTTCTAGTTTTGTGATGGAGAGGTCTAAGAAGTTTATGGTATTGTTGTGTTCGTATTCTGCAGTGAAGGTTATGTTTTTATGTATTTTGTTTATGTGCGTTAGTAACTGTTCACATTGTCTTTTGTTTCCCCTGTATAGTATTAGAATGTCATCAACGTATCTGTGCCAGTATAGTATTTTATGTGAGTGTCTGTCATTGTTTGTGAGTATTTTTGTTTTTTCTAAGTGTTGGAGGAAGACTTCTGCTAGAATGCTGGATATGGGGGAGCCCATGGGTAGGCCGTCGTTCTGTGTGTAGTATTTATTGTTATAAGTAAAGTAGTTTTGTTTTGTGATAATGTTCAGAGTTTCTGTTATTTCATTGATAAGTTCGTCTGGTGTGTTGTTCTGTTTGAGTTTGTTTTGTAGGATGGTGATTGTTTCAGAGATGGGGATGTTTGTGTACAGGTTTTTAATGTCAAAGGAGGCTAATGTGGCGTTATGGGGGATGTGTATGTCTTTTATTTTTGTTACTAGGTCAGTGTTGTTTTTTACTGCAATGTTGTTGTCTATTTGTGTGTGTTGTCTAATAATTTTGTCTAGATATTTTGCCAGTTTGTGTGCAGGGGCATTACGGTAGTTGATAATGGGGCGGATCGGAATGTCTTCTTTATGGATTTTGGGAAGCGCTTGGAGCGTAGGTGCTGATGGTCGGATTTGTTTCATGTAGGGCTTTTGTTTATGTGTCATAATGTGTTTGGCTTTGTTGACTATTTGTTTTACTGAGTTTTGGTATCTGTCGGTGGGGTCGTGTTTTAGTTCTGTGATGTTGTTCTGTTCTATGAAGTCTTGTACTTTTTTGTGTAGGTTGTCTGTGGGGATAATTACAGTCGTGTTGCCTTTGTCAGCTTTTACAAATGTGATGTTGTGTTTGTGTGCCTTTTCCCTCAGTTTGATGGCTGTGTGTATTTCTGAGTTGTGGTTGTTGTTGTCTGGTGTCTTATGTACTCCTATTGTGTTGTTTATATTATGTCTTAATGTGTCTTGATGTTCTGGTGCTGTGTTTTGTATATTTGTTTCTGTGTCAATTATGAGCTTTGTTAGTGTTTGCTTGTTATGTTTGTAATGTATGTTATGTTTTAGGCCTTTATCAAGGAGTGTTTGTTCGTTTTTTGTGAGTGTGACGTTCGTGAGGTTTACTGTACGTGGGTAGAATTTGTGCGAGGGAATTATATCTGTTTTGATTGGTGTCAGGTTTTTTATTTTTCTGTCGTGTTTTGTCTGTATGATATGTATTTGTTTTTTTGTCCATTCATTTGTGTGATGTATTAGTTCAGTCATGTAATTGTGTCCGTATGTGTTGGCGATATGTAGGTGTAGTGTTAATGCTTTGCGGTTAAGAGCGTCTTTTTTCTTATAAAACTACTTTACTTATAACAATAAATACTACACACAGAACGACGGCCTACCCATGGGCTCCCCCATATCCAGCATTCTAGCAGAAGTCTTCCTCCAACACTTAGAAAAAACAAAAATACTCACAAACAATGACAGACACTCACATAAAATACTATACTGGCACAGATACGTTGATGACATTCTAATACTATACAGGGGAAACAAAAGACAATGTGAACAGTTACTAACGCACATAAACAAAATACATAAAAACATAACCTTCACTGCAGAATACGAACACAACAATACCATAAACTTCTTAGACCTCTCCATCACAAAACTAGAACACAGGCACAAATTCAGTATATACAGAAAACCAACTACAACTGACACACTAATACACAACACCTCCAATCACCCAATACAACACAAACTAGCTGCTTTTAGAACCATGATACATAGACTTAACAACATCCCCTTAGATGAAATAGACTACAAAAACGAACTAAACACGATAAAATATCTAGCAGAATCTAACGGTTATGACAGAACAATAGTCAGTAAACTCCTACACAAAACACAAAACAAACAACAGACAAAGACAGAAAACAACAAATTCATAACACTAACATACATCAACAAACAAACAGAAAAAATTGCCCACAAATTCAAAAAAGCAGGTTACAGAATCGCTTACAAAACTACTAACAAAACAGAACACACACTATCAAAACGCATGCCCAAAGCACAAAACAAATTCGATCTACCCGGTGTATATAAACTAAATTGTTCAAATTGCAGTAAATTCTACATAGGCCAGACAGGACGTAGCTTCAAACAGAGATACATTGAACACACAAAAGCACTCCACACCACTACAGAATCTACCTTCGCAAACCACCTCATTGAAGCAAACCACACATATAAAAACATCGACAATAACATGAACATACTACACGTACACACAAAAGGCCGAAAACTAGACACTCTAGAACAATTAGAAATATACAAACACACAAAAACAAATAAAAACGACATCCTAAACGAACAGACACAATTCAAATCGCACGCATTATTCGAACACATCTCACCACACACACACAGCTTCAATCTTTCGAAACACTTTCTCGTCGCCAACAAGACGAGCAGCGCTACTAGCGACAGCCTCTGATGAAGCCTTCTATAGGTGAAAGCCGGTTTAGGCTGTAAGGTAAAACTTTACGTTTTTACTTATAAAAAACTTTGTGTTCCGAGTCGTCAATATTATAGTGATATTTAGTTAAGTAACGGACACGTCATGGACAACGAAATCCAAGAATTATCTTTACCCTTGATTATATGCATAATACAATGACACCCCTTGTCTGCCATTGTTTCATGTACCTCCTCTATCATTGTTTTTATCAGGCAGCTTTGTTTTGTTTTGTTCAGAATACAGTGCTTAGAAGGAAGTCTTAAAACAACGTGCCCCGATTTTAGTGGTAAGATAATTCTCATAGACATTCTGCACATGCGCGTAATACATTCCTGTATAAACAGTGTCAACGCACCTGACCAATAGTGTTTCAGATTTGCCATGTGGGTTTGTTTACATTAGGATTGACTTGAGAACGGAAATAGTGTAATTGCGTTTTCAGTGTTCCTTGCCGATATTAAGTTAAAGAGTCTTAACATTGAAAGGGGATTCACCTCTTTGTGTTTTAGTTAAGATGAGAGTGATGTGTGTTAATTAATTTTTAAATTCTATATTTAGAGTCTACTCTTCATTTGGTGCTACGTCTTCGTGGTGGTATGCAGATATTTGTGAAAACTCTTACTGGAAAAACTATCACGTTAGAAGTCGAACCGTCTGATACAATTGAAAATGTGAAGGCTAAAATCCAGGATAAAGAGGGAATTCCGCCTGACCAACAGCGTCTGATTTTCGCCGGCAAACAATTAGAAGACGGCCGCACATTGTCCGACTACAATATACAAAAAGGTATTGAGAATGTAATTTAAAAATAAAACAACTCATACAATTAATTTCTTCTTATTTTAATACTTTTACCACAGAGTTTGTTAAATTGGTCTTGCGTTTTTGGTTAATTTTATTGTGTTTTTTTATTGATACCGTTGTTCTTTAAATAGTGCCTTTCAGTTTTCGTTGTCTGATGAAACGTTATGCTTTTATAAGTGGTATGTCAGAATTAATTATTCTCTTGCTACTGTGCGAGTGACATTTTTTGTATATTATGGAAAAGATGTACATTATTTCTGGTGGGAAAAAAAAACAAAAAACAACAACCATGTAACTGGTTGTTTTTAGTAAACAAGTTAGGTCATAGTAATTAGAAAACAGTATCCAGCACCCACTGTCATCTACTTACAGGTAATTTTAGTGTTTAAGGAAAACGTTTTACTAAATAAATTGGATGATAAATGTATCACATATTTTTTGGAACAGTATGAGAGAAAAATCAATATGTAATCAAATTACAACAGTAATGCTATGAGTAACATTTTTGAGATTTTAAGTTACATTTAATGTTTATCTGACTAGAGCTGGTGGTCACTCCCAATGCTTCTTCAGACGTCCCACACCTCTCCGTCACATTGGCTTTTAGTTTGGGGATGTGGCAGTCATCTATTCGGTTAAGATGTTACAGCGATTTTAACTGATATTTGGCAATTCAGTTCCTGCTGTATATCCGCATTTCCTTTGCGATCTTGAGGGGTATACCCTGTCGTGTGCCTGATAAATGTCCTTTTTTTGCCGCTTGGTCTAGAACTTAGGTTAAAGTCCAATTCTCAGACCCATTGTAAAGTGTGGGAAGGCCATCCATCACCTTGTAGAACTTAATTATGTTTCTTTACTTGTTGAGTTCTACATGTATTGTTTAAAAACAGATTATTTTGTTTTAATATCTCAATATCGCCAAGCTGTTTATTGTACTTATATCGTGTGATTTTCGTGTGAAGACGGGCATTACAATGATACTACCAGGCCAGAAAAGTTATTGTATAGAGAATTTAGAATGCAATGCAGCAATTTGTCTCATTTGCACAAGAGTATAGGTAAACATCTTCTGTTTAACATTTCCAGTGTATTTTAATATGAGCAAGTGCGTACACAAAGCCCATGTTGTGTACTTTCAGCAGGTGATTATTCTTGTACGGAGGAGTAACCTGTTTTCAGGATTCATTCCAAAATACGAGGGCCATTCAATAAGTGAACAGACAAACTTATTACAAAGTACATACAGATTTTAATATTTACATTATTTTTTAACTTAATTTATCTTTCACTACACATTTATCCCATCTTGCTGTGAGCTTGTGTATTCCATCAGTAAAAAATTCTTTGATTTTACCTTGCAACTATGTTTGCATGGGTGCTTTCACTTCATTATCTTGAAATTGTCTTTGACATAAAGTAGATTTAAACTGACCAAAAAGGTGATAGTTCAATGGTGCCAAGTCAAGACTGTATGGTGGACATGATAACAGTTCCCAGCCTATTTTGGTGATTGTATCTTGGGTTAGTTTGCCGACACAAGGGCAAGCCTTATCATGTTAAAGAATCGCTCCTTTTCCCGTCTTAGTTTATTGTGAATGGCGATTTTCAAAACTTTTTCCAACAATTCCAAATAATTGGCACTCATTTACAGTACGTTAACCTTGGAAATAATGGCAAAGAATAGGACCTTTCATGGAGCAAAACACAGTAAGCATCACTTTGCCAGCAGATGGGTGTGTTTTTGATATTTTTGTCCGTGGAGATCTGTTGTGTTTCCACTCTTTACCGTTTTTTAAATTACTTTTCTTTTATTGTGGTTCATAATGGTGTTCCACATCTAATTACAGGTCATCATGTCTCACCCTGATGAACTAATCGAGATTTCAGTTGTCATATAGATATGTAATCTTGATGTTTTGTGTGCTTCTGTCAGCATTTTTGGTATCCAACATGCAGATTTCTTAGCAAACGTCATCTTGGATAATCTTGTGCAGTATATCATGACTTCACTCTGTTTTTGTGTTTTTTCTTTCACAAATAGCTCTATGATCATTGAAGAATCATTTGTTCAACTTTTTTTTTTCAAAATGTCTGTTTACAACTCTTACTGACCGTCTAGAGTATGCTTTTAGCAACAATAGTTTTTTGACCATTTGTCAACCCATATGTAAAAATTTGCCTTGCCTTGTAAAAACGTGCAATTCATACCATTTGAGCATTCGGCAAAAAATATAGGCACACCTTCAGATAACAAAAGAAATGACTGCACACTTCTCAAAGGTCCAGTATGACAATGGTGCGTCCATAAGTACATGGTTATTGAAAATAAACAGAATGTACAGTCAGCTGCTCCCTATGTAGCACAGGCTCACACTAATTTTGTCGACTAGACTAACTAGTTCCTCCTCCATGGTATTTATCTGTTTACTTACTGAATGACCCTCGTATATTTAAAATGAGTTACAATTCTATATTCAATATTTTTGAAATTACAGTAGATGAAACTTGCTTAACAGAGGTAATTGGGGTAATAATGGGCTACTAGGGTATGAGATATGGAGGGGATGCTGATGTGTCTACATGAGAAGCGCACATCCATGCACACACACACAACACCTGTGACAGGGGAAACCATTTTTTATAGCCGACCTAGGCGACAATTTGTGTTGTGAATCTGAAATCTGGGTGTGTTTGGACCAGACTTTGTGTTCATGATGGTTGACAGTCAACAGACGCTGATGGTTGGAAACGTTTTGCTGTTAGATGTCAGTTGACGTTTGAAAACTTCCGAGAATGCCAACAGATCCCAGTTGACATTGTACAGTGTCATTGTGTTTTTATACAGTCTCTTGTCTACAATATGTCCTCGATCTGCTTTGAAACAAAACTAGATGTTGTAGTTCCTAAATCATCTAATATATTTCATAAGAATGAATTTTTGTAACAACAGCTGACGAAAACTGTGTATTAAATTGTTGTATTAGTTGGTTAAAGGTTATGCAAAAATTCTATCATATTTATAACCACGTTTTAAATGAATTTAGTTTTTGAACTTACAAAAATGTTATAAAACTGATTATGTGAGAAAGATATGTAAATGTTGTTTAATCTTATTTATAAAAATTACAATAACGTTGCAACAATTTATCATTGTGTTGGCCGATTATTTTTTTATTTCTCTCAAAATGTCGACTTTTTGAAAAGCAGTTACAGGCACATAGACACCAAAATCATATAGAGCAGCATATTTTAAACAAGACATAGATCTTTATAACAATATAAGTAACACTTATTTCCCTGTATGGTCAGCATTTTAAGTATACACAAAAAACTCTGCCTCGGTTAAGGACGGTCATTTTAAGGGCCCAGTGTCTTGAGTGTTAATTTTGAATATCTATTACAGTATATAAAGAAAGTACTTTTAAATATTGCATGTGAAAAAATTACTTTTTTTAAGAATTGGATATGATTTTGAAATAATTTTTTGAAAATATGTTTGTAGTAAATGATTATATATACCATGTTGTTTGTTTCAGAATCAACGCTCCATCTGGTGTTGCGTTTACGCGGTGGAAGAAAATGAAGATGGATAATACATTTTGAATTTTACTTACCATTGATACAATTAAAATGACTACACAGCTATTACATTTAATACTTGCTTATTTTTATAATTTTGTAATTAGGTTAGTTAAAAATTATCTTTAAAAATATGTATTACTCAATGGAATTTTGAGCTGTAATTTTTTCAGCCTATCAGAAATAAAATTTAATTAAAATAATTCAAGTTTGTATGTTTTTGTAGTTTCCCAGTGATACCTTGTAACATGAATTGTGTAGATCAAAAGTGACTGGGTGTGATTATATTTTAACGCTTTGAACGCCATGGCCTAACACATAATTCCATAACACCTAATAAAAAAAAATTGTGAGATTACTTGAAAACATCATAAATTATAATGTCAAAGATTGGATCTTCGGGTTTCGTAACATAATATGCTAATTATTCTTTTTTTTAGGTAGAAACAATTTTTAGCAACAGGAATAAACAGAAGCATGCTTTTGATAAATATAATAAGTTTTACAATGTATGTCTACATAATAAATGTTTTTTTTTTTAATTGATAAACTACATGACAAATTATTTGTATATTACAAGAATAAGGCACAAAGTGTAGAACAAATCACTATTTAATTAAGAAAGTTGTGTGAGTGGTTATAATCACAAACAGAATTAACACCGTTCCACACCACTACAGAAAAATTATTCCGATTAGCGCTTTCAAGCTTCACAGCTCATCGTCAGATTGGAAAATCTGATGTGATTTTTCAGATTTCCGATCTGACGATGAGCTGTGAAGCTTGAAAGCGCTAAATTGGAATAATTTTTCTATAGTGGTGTGCAACAGTGTTAATTTTGTTTGAAATCACTATTTGCTACAATCTGCCTCTGTATGGCTAATATGGCAGCTACAATTGGCTAATAGTTTGCCCGATTTTGAATAAATTCCACTTCATTTAGTGCTTATTTTGCATCCACAAAACACTATAGCTTAACTGCATGGAAGTAGTACTGTCAAGGTCACACCGCTTATAGCGTTGCCACCAAGCAACAGTTTCCCTTTCTTCCGAAAAATGCTACACTAGTAATTAGGCCTACTTAATGCAAAGAATATAACAAAGTGATTTTTAAATTAACTATCTACTTTGTTGTCAGTGAGGCTTCTATTAAAATCACAATTAAAATAATTGTTTGTACTTTAAACTGTTGAAAATTCTAAACTCAATGACAGTAGAAGACTGAAAAAACGACACATTTTGAAGGTTCATAGATGCCTACAGCAGACATTTTATAGATAAAATTTAATGTTATTTAAAGTAAAAAACATGTTAAAACCTTACGAGTATCACACAGTTGTTCTGATTTTGTAAGATAGTGTAATGTAAGATATTTTTGCTGGTTAACTTGGATTTTACTGTTTTTTTTTTTTTTTTTTTTTTTTTTTTTTTACAGTGAGAAAGTTTCTAATACATACGTTAGAATACATTGTTAATAATAATTACATCACAATTAATACATTGTTAATAATTAATTAACAATTAATTTCCATAACTTATACACAACACATTCAATGCGACGCATCAGCTATAGTTTGAACGAATTTTCATACGGGCATGCTGTGTCTTTCGCTGCTACTGACTTTTAAGTGATCTACCCTACACCCCAGTGCTGGCCAAATTTTATGTTCACATGTGTCCCGTAACTAAACTTTCTAAACTATATTGCTGATTTTTAAGCATTTTTACTCATCAATAATCAATCCTTGTTCATAAACAATGAATCCACAATATTCTATGTCTAACATTTATCACTTTTGTCACTTAAATTTGTAATTTATTAATGTAAATGAAATTGAAACTTAATGTTTCATTTCACTGTATTTATATTTCACAACATATACACTAATTCACACTTCTAAATTAAAAAGTTATGTATAATTATATTATTATTAAATAATTATATTATGTTTATAACCGTTGTATATATTGTAAATTTTAATAGCCAAACTGTTTATTTCATCTACACTCTGACGTGGTTCACTCTTGTCAACAAAATCATACGAAAAACTAACACTGAGAAGTACATTATCATCTGATTGATAAATAATATCTAAAATTTCTTTTTCAGAAAGGAAAACGTCATTAGACATATTCAAACAGTTAAAAAAGTATAGGCCAAAAAAATCTTGAAAGTACTGTACGTATGCAATAAATAGAAACAAAGTACACGAAAAGCTACTAACAAAAATTGCAAATGGATTTATACACGCACAAACTAAACACTAAATATGGGCTAAAAATTAAACCAGGTATACTTCACAAAAATAACAACAAATAAAATAGTTCAAAAATCAAAAAAGAACAAGACACAACAAAAACAAAGGCACGCACTGAACTAGAGGTTATGCATGTGTAAGCATAAAGTAAACAATGAATAATATCGATGTTAATTTATTTTTCGATACTGAAACAAATGTTCAACGTAGTACAATGTTATTTTACAATTCATCTACAAAATAATATTTAATAAAATTTTATAATTCACACTGCATACCTTCTCTGGGTTCCCAGGGTTCTTCACACGAACTAGAGGTCTATAAGCGTGATTTAGGGTTTACGTAATTAATGTACTCAACTCTTGTTACGTTTTGCCTACTTTTCTAATTTCACAACAAAACTTTGTTTACTTTTCACTTTCGGCGAGTGCGGCCGCCATGTTGTCTATTGCCAACATAAAATATACTTACAAGTCCAGGATCCTACTTAGACGAGCTGAAATAACAAGATGGGTGCTTGGAATAACTAATAATGCTCTTTTACAATCAAATTTATTGGATTTATTTATTAATTTCAGTCAAAATTCCTCTTTTCTGTAAATGACAAAATTTGTATAGAACGCTAGGCGAACCCTTATGAAATACCAAAATGGAGTCCTGACTCCGTTTATCTTTTACATATTTATTTCTTGTGATTCCTTATTCTCATTATCGTACTTATAAAACATAAATTGTCTACTGACAAAATAAAATAGTTACAAACTTAAATTGATTATCATACACAAACCAGCGCTCCCTTTTTATTATTCTTCATTCACTCGCCCATTCAGACATACCCTTGTTCCCTTATATGAGATCTCAATTTAAATCATGATAATAATATTGAAATTTTATTTTTTATCCCATATTAAAGATTGTTCTGCCCCTCGTTTTGTTACTTATCTGGAAAATCAGTCCCGAAGATGTCTCATTGCTCCGCGCACTACGTAGATTATTTCTTAATCTTCACTGAATTTACATGTTTTAAAACTGTTAATCCACTCTGATAAAGTTGAAATTTGTTACTTTACATTTTTTATACGTGCGGTATTCACATTTTTTGGTGTGGGCACCCGCGATTTACGTTCCGGAACTTTTATGTGCTATTCGCACTAAAGATGACTGCAGAACGGAACGAATGTATTACGTTATTTTCTGAGGTGGTAGGGGTGTCATGTCACCAATCTCATTGTCTTCAGGCCATGACGCACTAGTTTTTAAGGCGAGGCAAATTACCCACTGCATTCTTTGTGACGTATTTGCAGGCTTGGCTTGGTGACTTAATAGGTCAAAGTTTGTCTGGCTAAATATCTTATTTTCGGTCAACAATGTTGACCTTGATACAATTTCCTGCACTGAGCTTACTACGTCGTTACAAAACTTTACCATTTATTATTTATGCTTTTGAATGAACAATAAAATTTATATGTTTTTCCCCAAACCTAGTGGTGGGGAATGTCCTATGGACAGAAATGTCGCATTACAAGACCCCCTCAATGAGAGGTTTTATGCCGAAGCATAAAAACTCTCATTGACACACTCATACTTCCTAAAGGGATCAGCCAGGGTATGTCGCCACAACCCCCTTTACGGTTTATAATAAATAGTTAACTTACCCCTTGATCCAGTGAGTGTGACTGCACCTGAATGACCTTACTGGACTTCTCTCTCGAGATCCCAACACCGCAAGGCCAGTCAGGCACTTGACACTCCTGCTCTGACGCGCAGGCCAGCTCAGGACCGCCACAACAGCTTCACCAGACACTGAAACATCAAATTAAAATCAAATAGTGTCCTTACATAGTACCATATCCCTAACTGATCTGTTCCCCATTAGCTGTGCGTTGGTTTGTGTTAAGAAGCACTGGTTTTTTCCTTAACTGCTAACATATATTAATACAATATTTATTATAACAAAATATAAAACATCCAGCCTCAATATCGACATTCTTCATACCCTTCTCTTGTTACATCTTATTCCCAAAATTCAAAATATTTCTCTGATTCTATCAGCATTTAAATAAACATTTCCCATTACAACATTACAAATACCTTCCCTTATAGAATTAATATTTCAAAACAATTAAATTCATTATACAATTCTTATATAGAATAAAACACATGTAAATCAACTACATCAGAACAAATTATCTACTTAAAAAAGTTAATTATCTTTCATTATCGTAATACTTCTTAATTCAATACAAAATCATTCAATTACCTCATCATATCCTCAACATAATTCATTTTAATATTCATTAATGCGTTATTAATAGTTTAGTAACCTCCTTCCACACACACTATGGCCCCCCTGGACTGTAGCGCCCAGTTGTCTCCACAAGAACTGAAGTTAAGGAGGAATTTTGTCATCTCCTGTCCTTGCTTCGACATTACATTTAAAGTTCAGATAAGTTTACCACTAAAGGTTTACAAAATCCTACTGATTATATATTAAAAACCTTAAAACGGGTCTATCATCCTTTTATCTGTTCCTACGCGAACGGGTGATAGCCGCTGTTCCATAGTTCCAGTATGATTTCCCCCTGATTCACCCCCCCCCCCGTTAATTTCAATTTCAAACCAATTTCACAGACAACCAACCATGGTCAGGTTTACAATATCTGCCCACAACTGGTTGTCAAAAACCACGATTAGTGGTGGTGAAGCAGTAATCGCCCTAAATGTGGGGAAATCTGTCATTTGAGCATCTTTTAACAAATCATTTTTTATACACTGTACCTTAGTAATTTTACATATAATATAACATTATATAGTAGTTGGTGTACAGTGTATGTTACGCCCTATTTAGGCCTCCATTGATTGTAACATGCACAGATGTTACTCAATCAACCCTTACCACTATCTATAGCAACAACATGCCGTCACTATAATAGCATATCTTATAACTAAACTTATTCAATTTTTCATTAACATAATAAAACATAGTAAACTTATAATTAACATTGCGATTATTACATTAAATAAACAATTCACCTTTAAATTTGCATATAAAATTATAAACATTACATTTTAATTTCAATTGAACCTGTTAATACTCAACCTTTACTTATTTACCACTTCTTATACAATTAGATTCTCCAAAAATTCAAATTTATTATCAACCTTCATTTTACATCACATTTCATTTATTATTAGATTTCCACTATGAATTTTCTATTAAGTATTTTCATCATTAATTGGTTTGGGTGATTCTCCGTCATTCACAATGATTTGATTTATTGAATGGGCATTAAAATATAACCTTACTCCCTTTCTTCCTTCTAACAACCACTAACAGATTTGCATAGGGTGACACCAATCTCTCAATAATAACCCCCTTCAACACTTTATCTACTCTACTTATATCATTCTCCTCTTAGAATAAAATACGTAATACCCTCTTTGTACCTAGGATGTGTGTTCCCGAACCTGCAATTCACATTCATACCCTTTTGACCTCCATGGAATCTCGGCAAACACTTTTCGAAACTTCTCAATCACCTGCCACAACGACGCACATTGATCACTCCCTACAACATCACCCTTACTACAAAATTTCACCATCACCTATTTACACTCCCTTTACATCACTCTCACTTTCTCTACATACAATCACTCCCACTACTGTGTCCCTACTACTATCCCATTTCTGTATTACTTTTATTCCAAAATTCTTATTCTAACACCCATTAAAATTAACTTTGACTGACCCAATGCCTTATTGAAATAATTATCACCCAAACTCCATCTTCTACCACCTTTTACATTACTATGATAATTGAAAATTACCTTAGAATATTCATCACTTACCTCATAATAACAATATAACTCAATATCCAAACATATTATATGTTTAATCATTTACTGTTCATTATAGAATCTAAATCTCAGAAAATCATTTAACTTCATCATTAAAATTCATTTATACAATGTTTTAAATTAATTAATTAAACTCCAATTATTTAATTCCATCAGTTTTTTTTTTCAAGTCGCTAAGTTATTTTAATTACATTTTATAATTTCACAATCATTCTCATTATTACTTCCATATTCCTTAAGGAATGGAAGTATGGTGATGGCAAAAAAAATCGTGTTCGAGATTATCGCAGATTCTGATTGTACTACACTCAAAACATGAAAAAAAGTCGTTTTCCGAAAGTGTCTGTGTGTGTGTCTGTAGATTTTTTTTCTATGGCAAACGATAACTGCCGCAAATTCAAACAAAATCAAATAATTTTTTGCATACAGCCCTGATTTGTAGAGGACTCGCGACCTATTGTTTTTGGTGAAGATCGGTTGAGGGAAAGGGGTAGTTTACCTGCAACGGTTTTTTTTATCAAGGAAAATTTTTTTTGGCAAACGATAACAGCCGCAAATTCAAACAGAATCAAATAATTGTTCGCATACAGCCCTGAATTGTAGAGTTCTCAAGACCTATTGTTTTTGGTGAAGATCGGTTAAGGGAAAGGGGTAGTTTACCTGTAACGTTTTATGTTTTAACAAGGGTATTTCCTATGGCAAACGATAACAGCCGCAAATTCAAACAGAATCAAAAGATTATTTGCATACAGCCCTAAATTGTAGAGTTCTCAAGACCTGTTGTTTTTGGTGAAGATCGGTTAAGGGAAAGGGGTAGTTTACATACAACGTTTTTTTAACAAGGTATTTTCTATGGCAAACGATAACAGCCGCAAATTCAAACAGAATCAAATAATTTTCTGCATACAGCCCTGATTTGTAGAGTACTCAAGACCTATTGTTTTTGGTGAAGATCGGTTGAGGGGAAAGGGTAGTTTACCTGCAACGTTTTTTATCAAGCGTATTTTCTATGGCAAACAACTGCCGCAAATTCAAACAGAATCAAATAATTTTTTCCATACAGCCCTGATTTGTAGAGTACTCACGACCTATTGTTTTTGGTGAAGATCGGTTGAGGGGAAGGGGTAGTTTACCTGCAACGGTTTTTTTTATCAAGGGAAATTTTTTTTTGGCAAACGATAACAGCCGCAAATTCAAACAGAATCAAATAATGTTTCGCATACAGCCCTGAATTGTAGAGTTCTCAAGACCTATTGTTTTTGGTGAAGATCGGTTAAGGGAAAGGGTTAGTTTACCTACAACTTTTTTTAACAAGGGTATTTTTTATGGCAAACGATAACAGCCGCAAATTCAAACAGAATCAAATAATTTTCTGCATACAGCCCTGATTTGTAGAGTACTCAAGACCTATTGTTTTTGGTGAAGATCGGTTGAGGAGAAGGGGTAGTTTACCTGCAACGTTTTTTATCAAGCGTATTTTCTATGGCAAACGATAACTGCCGCAAATTCAAACAGAATCAAATAATTTTTTGCATACGTCAGTGAATTGTAGAGTACTCAAGGCCTTTAGATTTTGGTGAAGATCAGTTAAGGGGAAGGGGTAGTTTACATGCAACCTTTTACGTTTTAACAAGAGTAAAGTACTTGAAAATTCATTTAAACTTTTTCAAACAATGGTAATTGTTGAAAATAAAATAATTTTGTTGCCAGGCAATCTGAAAATTTCAGATTTTGTACCACAAAATCTGAAAAGATTATACGATAGTTTATGAAATGGTTAATAATACGTCAGTGGAAGGTGTAATGAGAAATTAGCAGAAATGGAAACCTGGGGAATGTTAACTGTTCTGTAGATACAATTTTGTCAGAATGTTTGGAAATGATCATCAACATTGAAGAAAAAGTAAGCATAGTAAGAAACATATGTAAGTACTTATTATAAAAAAATAATGTTTGTTTTTTGATAAAGTCATTTTGATTATAAAATATAAATATTTACAACAAGAAAAGAATTTTCAGTTTTCAAAATTTAAATATATTTTTATAAAACAATGGGTTCTTCATTGAGGTGGGGACCATGTCACTCACTCCATCTCAAGCCTCCTCTCCCATTTTGCAGAAAAAGAGGACCCTGTCAAGGCTGATACTTTGACGACAGTGACAGGGCTTTCCACCAAATTCAGCAGAGTGACAGGTAGGCCCAACTCTGATTGGCTCCTCAGATTTCCCCAGCGTTAGTAGGTTCTATGAAAATATTTTATTTCAAAAATGATTTTAAATATAAATCTTAGATATGTTTTATAAATCTCATGTTTTATGTTTTAACATGGGTAATTTTTTATATGACGAACCATAACTGCCGTAAATTCAAACAGAATCAAATAATTTTTTACATATGTGCCTGAGCTATAGAGAACTCAATGTCTGTTGATTTTGGTGAAGATCGGTTACGGGGAAAGGGCAGTTTACCTGAAACAGTTTTTGTTGTAACATGAGTAAAGTACTTAATTTTGATAAAGTATCCTGATAAGATCTTAATAATCCACTGTAGAAACGTAGATGAAATATCTATAAATGAAGAGGCTAGTTGAACGGGCTGGGGGTAATTTTCTATAAATCAAAATTATAGTTGAAGGGGGAGGGGATAATATTTTTTGTGTACTACGTTATTGGCAAGAAAGAAGTATTTTTTTGTTAAAATTCCTTCCCTGGCTGTTTGGCTGAAAATGATTTTAAATATAAATCTTAGAATATGGAAGTCATGTATGGTTCTCCATACCGATATTTTACTTCCATATTCCTTAAGGAAATGGAAGTATGGTGATGGCAAAAAAAATCGTGTTCGTGATTATTGCAGATTCTGATTGTACTACACTCAAAACATGAAAAAAAGTCGTTTCCCGAAAAGTGTGTGTGTGTGTCTGTCTGTAGATTTTTTTCTATGGCAAACGATAACAGCCGCAAATTCAAACAGAATCAAATAATTTTGTGCATACAGCCCTTATTTTTAGAGTACTCACGACCTATTGTTTTTGGTGAAGATCGGTTGAGGGAAAGGGGTAGTTTACCTGCAACGGTTTTTTTTATCAAGGGAAATTTTTTTTATTTGGCAAACGATAACAGCCACAAATTCAAACAGAATCAAATAATGTTTCGCATACAGCCCTGAATTGTAGAGTTCTCAAGACCTGTTGTTTTTGGTGAAGATCGGTTAAGGGAAAGGGGTAGTTTACCTGCAACGTTTTATGTTTTAACAAGGGTATTTTCTATGGCAAACGATAACAGCCGCAAATTCAAACAGAATCAAAAGATTATTTGCATACAGCCCTAAATTGTAGAGTTCTCAACACCTATTGTTTTTGGTGAAGATCGGTTAATGGAAAGGGGTAGTTTACCTGCAACTTTTTTTTGACAAGGGTATTTTATATGGCAAACGATAACAGCCGCAAATTCAAACAGAATCAAATAATATTTTGCATACAGCCCTGATTTGTAGAGTACTCAAGACCTATTGTTTTTGGTGAATATCGGTTAAGGGGAAGGGGTAGTTTACCTGCAACGTTTTTTTATCAAGGGTATTTTCTATGGCAAACGATAACAGCCGCATATTCAAACAGAATCAAATAATTGTTTGCATACGTCCCTGAATTGTAGAGATCTCGAGGACTTTCGATTTTGGTGAAGATCGGTTAAGGGGAAGGGGTAGTTTACCTGCAACCTTTTACGTTTTAACAACAGTAAAGTACTTGAAAATTCATTTAAACGTTTTCAAACAATGGTAATTGTTAAAAATAAAATAATTTTTTTGCCAGGCAATAAAATTATAATTTTTTCATTTTAATGTAAATTATGTATGAGTTAATATACATATATAAAATAATATATCGTTCGTGGCAGGTAAGCATCTCAGTTATGTAATGTTTACGTTTCCATTTTATTATTATGACTACAGCAATAAAAAGGCAGGGAAGACACACACACACACACACACAAAATTCGCGTTATTTCTGGCCTCACTCATGTTTATTTTCTTACATTTGCACGCTTTTAAATGGAAAGTGCCGAAACCCACACCAACATAACGCGTGCAAGCCGAAAAAATGGACATAATTTGCTTCCTGTGGATCGCTGGGCAGTGTAACTGCACGTGTTTACAGAGGAATGATTCATAGACAGACTTTTCGTCTTTAGTGAATGAACCCTCTGCAAGATGCTGAGGGTCCATGAGTGACTTCGGAGCGCTCTTTCTTTTTCGCGTGTTTGTTCTGTGAAACATACACTGTAGATTCGCAGCTTTACTCTAAGCAACGCTCAATAGGAAAAGTTGAAAATTTTTGTCCATGGCGTACCCTCATTCACACTAAACCTGCTCTGATGTTTTAATTACGGACATCATAATATTAAAACTTTGGAAACTTGAACACTACTTAATGGAGATCAATCATTAACTTATAAAAGCCATTAATTTTATGCATATTTTATATATATATATATGTGTGTACAACGTTATCGGCAACAAAGAAGTAGTTTTTGTTAAAATTCCTTCCCGGGATATTTGGCCATAGTCCAATGTTTTCTACAAAACCAGACGTTTCGGCAATGCCATCGACTTCCATCATCAGTGAAAATCGAGTGCGATAATGTGAGGTGGTATACGTTAGTGACCACAGTACTGTGGTTAAGGCTGAAGCAGTAAGTATAAAGAAGTAGTTTCTATGCTAATATTTCATTTCGAAAATGATTTTAAATATAAATCTTAGAATATGGAAGTCATGTATGGTTCTCCATACCGATATTTTATTTAGTCTGAAAAAATGTTATAATTATTATTAAATCAATTCCTGTTACCTACATACATGGTTTACACAAAATACAGAGTACACCTTAATGCAATACTCAACTACATTTGACATCAACACACAAAAGAATATACAATCCAAATTATTATCTGTCATCATTTACCATAAATCATTTCACAATACAATCCATTTCGAAACCACACTATTCACATAATTAAATGTTCATGAACAACAACTGTTTAACCACCATCATCGAATAACAATCTGATCTTAGGTCTACACAAATCATTTTTTATTAAATACATTATATTATTATTATCAACATAATGGCTATTTAATTTTTCATATTCTTCCATAATACCAACAGGATTATTCCATATTATTTTATCATATAACTTGTCACCATAGAGTATAGTCCTGTCGCCTTTAGTATAATCTGTCATCACTAGGTAAGTTATAAATTCATCACTTACAACATCATCATCTGCTGCTGCTATAATATTAGCTTCAACACAAGGTAAAGATTTCAATATCATTCCTCTCTCTCTCTCTCTCACTCTCTCTCTCTATACTTAACCTTTCTACTAATTCTTTATAGTTTCTATCAACCTTAAATAATTCTATCTCCCCATCAACACACAACTCTCTTTCAAAATATTTCCCATCAAAATGCCATTTCACCCTTTTTCTACTAACCCATGCAGAAGGTAATACAACTTTGTTACTACGCCATCTGGCTCCACCAGATGCACAAAAAATCAAGGGACAATTATTTGTAGACCATATTTCTCCCAAATACTACACTCGTGAAGCATTTTCTTCACCCCCAACCACAACACCACGGGAAAATTTTACCCTCTGCAACCCCTCTACCTGTAAACTCTCTCTACACTTTCTAACTCATCAACACTCTCTATCACTTCATTATCAAATTCTACTCCCACTAAAACTTCATCAGCACTCTCAATATTCACAACCCCACTCTCTAACACCACATTTTTAATTAACTTATTATTTTTCTCACCCCTACTTACCGTATTATGTGTTAACTGATCGTCTTTATTCTCATTTAATTGATCGGTCTCTGTACCATTTTCTACCCTCACTATAATCTCATAATTGTAATTAACATCATTACAACCACTTACCTTATTTGATTCACCTGTATCCTCCTTTAATCGAAATCTATCTCCTTCCCACTTCTCGTCTTGTTTATCAAGAACATCCTTTAGTTTATTAAAACCCCTATCTTTCAGTTCCTTCCTTTCATCTAATACTGTTTTTAACTCGTCAAATTTATCATTGAAATTACTTTTTTGTTCATCCATTTTAATACCCCTAACATCAAAACGACTGTTTAATTCACAAAATTTTGTCTCTATCATACTATACAAACGTTTCAACATATCTGTTTTGTTTTCAGACCGAGTTGAGATGGGTGTTACTTGGACTGTATTTAATTCGACTGATTCGGTGGCACTAGACTCACCGATCTGGCTAACTGGTGTTGAGTGAACGCCCATCTCACTCGTAAATGTTTTGTCAGTTATGCTGACTTCTACATTCTTATGTCATTAGTATTCATTTTGCTTATTTCTAATACACGTATGTAAATAATCTTATAACGTAACCCCATCTGACACTTTTGTCATCATCTATATTTCTAAGTACATACCAATTTACTTATTGCAAACAACCATCCTGTTTCTCAAAACAGGTCAACATTTGTATAAACTTTATTTATACAAATGGTCCAGCTGTTCGGGCGACATTTGTTACGTTTTGCTTACTTTTCTAATTTCACAACAACAAAACTTTGTTTACTTTTCACTTTCGGCGAGTGCGGCCGCCATGTTGTCTATTGCCAACATAAAATATACTTACGGGTCCAGAATCCTACTTAGACGAGCTGAAATAACAAGATGGGTGCTTGGAATAACTAATAATGCTCTTTTACAATCAAATTTATCGGATTTATTTATTAATTTCAGTCAAAATTCCTCTTTTCTGTAAATGACAAAATTTGTATAGAACGCTAGGCGAACCCTTATGAAATACCAAAATGGAGTCCTGACTCTGTTTATCTTTTACATATTTATTTCTTATGATTCCTTATTCTCATTATCGTACTTATAAAACATAAATTGTCTACTGACAAAATAAAATAGTTACAAACTTAAATTGATTATCATACACAAACCAGCGCTCCCTTTTTATTATTCTTCATTCACTCGCCCATTCAGACATACCCTTGTTCCCTTATATGAGATCTCAATTTAAATCATGATAATATTGAAATTTTATTTTTTATCCCATATTAAAGATTGTTCTGCCCCTCGTTTTGTTACTTATCTGGAAAATCAGTCCCGAAGACGACTCATTGCTCCGCGCAGTGTAGATTATTTCTTAATCTTCACTGAATTTACATGTTTTAAAACTGTTAGTCCACTCTGATAAAGTTGAAATTTGTTACTTTACATTTTTTATACGGCGGTATTCACATTTTTTGGTGCGGGCGCCCGCGATTTACGTTCCGGAACTTTTACGTGCTATTCGCACTAAAGATGACTGCAGACTGGGAACGAATGTATTACGTTATTTTCTGAGGTGGTAGGGGTGTCACGTCACCAATCTCATTGTCTTCAGACCATGACACACTAGTTTTTAAGGCGAGGCAAATTACGCACTGCATTCTTTGTGACGTATTTGCAGGCTTGGCTTGGTGACTTAATAGGTCAAAGTTCGTCTGGCTAAATATCTCTGTTGTTTTTGGTCGACAATGTTGACCTTGATACAATTTCCTGCACTGAGCTTATTACGTCGTTACAAAATTTTACCATTTATTATTTATGCTTTTGAATGAACAATAAAATTTATATGTTTTTTCCCCAAACCACTATATGGACAGAAATGTCCCGTTACACTCTCATTGTAATTGTTAATTAATTCAACCTTTATTAGACATGTGATTTAATATTCTATTTTTTTTTTATATTTCGAAATTAATGATATAATTTTTATTCTGTATCCATTCAGATTTAAATCTAACAAACATTAATGTTGAGACACATGCTCAATTTAACCAAGACAAAACAAAATTCACAGTCTTCCTTAGCATACTTAAAATAAATGGTTCTTTATATCATATTATATAAAGGCGACCCAGAATTTGCATACACTCACACTTTCATTCGTTATAACCCCTTTTAATTTAGCGCTTTATACTTTCTACAATTTTCAGAACGATATGTATATTATACGTTTACTTGGTTGTGAGGTCCATTGCCGACCACCTGTTGCTGATTTCAATTTTTAATCATTGGTTTTCCGAATTTAGTCCCCACTTCCTGATTTTTGATATCACTGTCGATTAATAAATGTTACACATTTTATACCACTTTAGATTCTTTGTTTAACTCACATTTTATACTTTTTAAATGATTTTCGGCTCGCGAGCCTTTTACGTTGAACCGCGCGGTTCTATCAGTTGACGAGTAACTTTTTCAAGATGGCCAAGGTGTTCTGCTGACCAGCTTGCTATTTCATAGGTTGAGCTGGCGTCACGTGACATCTCATTAAACCACGCTAATTACTGGAAACTCGCTCTGGCTGACTAGCGATCCTCATACGTGACAATTCATATGTGCGGGCAAGCATACGCGCACTCGTTCACATAGCTTAGCACCTGGAAATGTAGCATGCTGAGGGGCGGACAGACCAAACGTGGAACTGGGTGCCCCGAAAGTGAATGTCTATTGTTAAAATTGAGGCCCTGCGTCGGCAACTCCCTTTCGTCGCATTACAATGTTAATAAAATTAATTCCCCAATTCTGTCCCGTTACAATACCCCCCCCAATGAGAGGTTTTCTGCCGAAACAGAAAAACTCTCATTGCTAAACCCTAAGAGGATCAGCGAGGATATGGTGCCAACAACCCCCTTTATTCCTTAATACATCATGGGTAAACTACCCCCTTAGCTCGGCGACTATGGCTGTACCTGAATGACATTACTGGACTTCTCTGTTTGAGATCCCAACACCGTAAAATCAGTCAGGTACTCACCACAGTACCACCTAACCTTGTAACATTTCGACAAAAATCAATAACTAGCCTTATACCATACCAGATCCTCAACCGATATATCTCCCCTTATATATTGTAACAACTTACAAATAATGAGATGAGATGAATTTGTTAATTTATAAATGTTTGTGTAGAAAAAATTTTTTGTTTATAAAATTTTTTTTTGTTTTTTGTTTAAATTAATTAAATATTTAATTATGTTCTGTGGTGTTTAGCACTTTTTATTGTTTGTTTTAAAAGAATTAAGTCATTTTATGTTTTTTAAAATTCCTTCACCAGTTAATAGAATTGTCTCCCAGAACAATCGATATGTGAACTTTTCTTATTTGGAGGTTATCTTCCTTCTTGGTGCTGGAATTCTGGTAGTTAGCTCAATTAAAATTACGTATTATGCTAATTATCTTTTAGGAATAAATAATGTTCAATTTTGTAGTAAATAAGGAATTTTATTAACAAATATTTAATTTATCGACTCTATCGATTTATAAATCGATTCTCAGGGTATCAATAGTGTACAATTATTTATATTCGGGTTCTTTTAACAGTTATTTTAGGTATAGTCAGAGAGAAAAAGGGCAAAGTATTAAAAGTATAACATTACAAAAGTATATTCACTTAAAAATTAAAATACATATATGTTATTCAAGATATAATGTTAAGTAAGATGCTTTCAAACCGTTCTGTTGAATAGACTATGTCGCGTTGGATTGTGGGAAATCAATGATGGCCACTGCTAGTCCAGACGTAAGACGAAGTTGCCTCGCTGTTTCTTCTACTAATAAAAATTGCTTTCCCTACGATTTCTCGTTCCTGCTGCTGCGATTCTTCCTTCTTGTGTTGGTGGAGTGTTCTTCGTTGAGTGTTAGTGATCCACTTGGATAAAATGTGTTGTAAATACAGTAGAAGGCCGATATAGCGCGGTTGTCGGGTGACATACTTTCCCCCGCGTTATAGGCGTAACCGCGGTATATCGGAAGGTGACCTGTACAGCGACAAATGATGGGGAGGGAGGACCGGGAAAAAGGCTACAGCATAATGCACTACTATATACTGTACGTAAATTACGTCACCAAA
Source organism: Magicicada septendecula (assembly GCA_034769895.1). Taxonomy (NCBI): domain Eukaryota; kingdom Metazoa; phylum Arthropoda; class Insecta; order Hemiptera; family Cicadidae; genus Magicicada; species Magicicada septendecula. The sequence goes on from CM068375.1 coordinate 62,531,875, forward strand.
TGTAGAAATAAAAAATAAGAAAACTGTATTTTAATCCAATGGAATATAAAATACACTATTTATACATTGCTCACTCAACCTACTGTAGGCCTAATTGTTGGTCTTCTTAAAAATGCACAGCGTTTCTTTTCCGCGTATTGTTTTATAAACGCGAGGTGCAGCAGATGAACATTATTAGATTCACTTTGCCTCTCCATACACGAAATTACTTTGTTTATGTGTATTATCACTTCACTAACATTTGGAATAACTTCTTTCACTTCCACCCCATTTTCATTTCCATCATCGTCATCGTCTTCTTTTTCTTCGCAATTTGCATTTCGGACTGCATCGATGATATCTTTATCTCCTATACATTCTGTAACAGGCACACCGTGTCAACTTCTGCCCAGTCATTCAAGTCATCTAGAGTGAAGTTGCAATGCAGAGCACTACTCGCAGACTGTACATCACTATTAGTGAATCCGGCAACAGAGCAATTTCCATCGGCGATGTTTTGTTCAAAGGAACATTTCTTCCAGCAATTCTGAATCGTAGCCGTACTAATACTTTCCCATGCAAGACCTATTGAATACGCAACTGTTTTCAGGTTTATTGACTTAAGGTAAATTTCCATTTCCTCATCAGAATTCACTATAGCACTCAGAAGTTCACGGCGGTAATGCGCTTTAAATGCTTTTATGATGCCTTGATCTAATGGCTGGATCAGTGCTGTAGTGTTTTTCGGCAAGAACATGACTCTGATTTTCCCATCTCTTGACTGTAGCATATCAGCAGGTGGATGTGCTGGACAGTGGTCAAGGGTCAGTACAGCTTTTTCTTCGAGGTTGAGTGAACGCAGGTGGCTTCTCACAGATGGAACAAATTCTTCATGGAACCATTTTCCGAAAATATCACTTGTCATCCAAGCATTTTTTGTATTACGATATGTGATGGGTAATGACGTCATGTTAACATGTTGAAAGCATCTAGGATTTCGGCTTTTCCCTATACAGAGAGGTTTAACTTTGTGGCTGCCTGATTTATTTGTGGCAAACAGGAGGGTAACTCTATCCTTATTTATTTTTAATCCAGATTTATTTATTGAATTAGTCACATCCAGAGTTCTGGTAGGAAGCATTCGAAAATACAGAGCAGTTTCATCACAGTTATACACTTGATGGTCATTTAAATCGTTATCGATCATTACTTTGTTTAATGCCTGAGGAAAAAGTGCTGCAGCTTCACTGTCACATGATCGTGCTTCCCCTTCAATGCTTATCTGGTTTATACCATGACGAGATTTCCATTGTGAAAACCACCCATCAGATGCATTAAAGTCACTGAAGCCATGTAAATCACTATGGAATTTCACAGCTTGAGCTCTAATAACTGGTCCTGACAGTGGCACACCTTCACTTCGTTTTATTAAAAACCACCTGTACAGCCACTCATCTAGTTCACTATCCTTATCTACTTTAGTCTTTTTTCTTTGCAACCCCACTTCACTTTCAACTGTGTTCACAAAACTTTTAAGTTTATCTTCTTCCTTCATCCACCCTCTAATTGTTCCTTCTGGGATGCCACACTCACGTGATAAACTTGCCTTTAACTCTCCATTCTTCACACGATCAATTATTTTGAGTTTATCACTCACAGAATATGCTTTTCTTTTCTGCGACATCACAAAACTCTACACTATGCGAATTTATGACAAAGACTATACACTTTGATAAGATAATACTGTATCAGAGTACGATCTTATACTGTACTGTAATATGAGGGAGAGAAGGGATTTAGTTGGCTGCTTGCCTTGGCATGAATTCTTAGAAACGTAGAGACTGTAAATAGCTCGGGCAATTGTTTACGTCTACAGGTACACTTGAATTGGCAATTCTGGCTGTTGTTTACAACGCCGTTTCCAACAACAAGCCTTTGTTTACAATAAACGCAACGCATTCCAATGTTGTGGCTATGGAAGTCACGATAAACAATTCATAATTTACTCACTCTCTACAAGTAAGAATTTTCGCTAATAACGGGCGACATACTCTTCACCGCGTTCTATCCGAATCCGCGGTGTATTGGACCGCGCTATATCGGGCTTCTACTGTAGTTATGTTCCACTTTAGTGTATGGGTCGAGAATTTCACTTTCTGTTTCGTGTTGTTTAATTATTGTTTTAATCGTTTAGTTGGTGTATTCACTATGTTCTGTTCTTATTTGTAGTTGGTTTAATGTTTGTTGATGTTTGTTTCACTGTGTTTGCGTTTAAAATGTGTTTTCACAAACTCGCGTTTTTCGAATCTAGGCTTATAAAACATGCGCCATTAATGTATCAGCAATTAGGTTAAACTTGGCTTAATAGCTCGTCAAGTGTGCTTCACGATATCTAATAATGAACTAATTTACTTCCTTCGTCTTCGACTAAAGTCTTAGCCAAATTAATATTATTCAATCCATTGTTTCTAAATTATTGGCATCCTGTGCATGTGAGAATTTTACATTATATAACTGATTATATTTTTGCTATTATTCGAATTTATTAACTACTAAACACATAATCTTCTTCTTCAGTTCATTCTGCTTAATTTGATACCAAATAATGTAGTTTTATTAAGTTTTTGATCTAAAATGGTATTTTTACCTCATTTTGAAAATTATAAGTTTTAAAAATCACTTCCTGTCCTTTTCCAAAAATGTTGCCATCTTACAAGTTATATTAATGATCGTATTAAATCTCAGATTGATGCTTGCTTAACGCTCTCGATTTTTTCTTGAGTTAGTGTAGCAAGCTGAATGATGCTGGTAGGGAGTCAGAAAAATGTTTTTGAATGAATTAGTGGACTGTAAAATCAGATTTAAGTAACGTTTATTTGAGCATTATTCAGAAGCGCAGGCCCACGCAATTACGTCAGGCGCACATAGCCAAAATACAAAGTGTGGCGTAGATTGCCAGGCTACATAATGTGTAGCATTGAAAAGAGATCGAATAAGAAGTACATTAGTAAATTTAGATTGCCGCGGCTAGCGAGAAAGGAAGGGTGCAAACGCACAGCTTAAAGGTTGAGTGATAACTAACTAAACGCAGCGGTGAGGCCACTAGTGCTGCACCGCGACGGATGACGTAAGTGCGCTGGGCTGATTGCGCGTGAGCAAGTACAAGGTACAATGTATTAACATACTGCCCGCCTCAAAATCGGGCGATTTTGACATAGTTTGCAGTAAGAAAAAGAACAAGTTATTTAAAACATACAAGTATATATGAATAAGTTACACATCTAAGAGATGTTGTCTATTTGTGTTGTCTACAACAACATTGCAGTAAAAAACAACACTGACCTAGTAACAAAAATAAAAGACATACACATCCCCCATAATGCCACATTAGCCTCCTTTGACATTAAAAACCTGTACACAAACATCCCAATCTCTGAAACAATCACCATCCTACAAAACAAACTCAAACAGAACAACACACCAGATGAATTTATCAATGAAATAACAGAAACTCTGAACATTATCACAAAACAAAACTACTTTACTTATAACAATAAATACTACACACAGAACGATGGCCTACCCATGGGCTCTCCCATATCCAGCATTCTAGCAGAAGTCTTCCTCCAACACTTAGAAAAAAAAACAAAAATACTCACTAACAATGACAGACACATAAAATACTATATTGGCACAGATACGTTGATGACATTCTAATACTATACAGGGGAAACAAAAGACAATGTGAACAGTTACTAACGCACATAAACAAAATACATAAAAACATAACCTTCACTGCCGAATACGAACACAACAATACCATAAACTTCTTAGACCTCTCCATCACAAAACTAGAACACAGGCACAAATTCAGTATATACAGAAAACCAACTACAACTGACACACTAATACACAACATCTCCAATCACCCAATACAACACAAACTAGCTGCTTTTAGAACCATGATACATAGACTTAACAACATCCCCTTAGATGAAATAGACTACAAAGACGAACTAAACACGATAAAATATCTAGCAGAATCTAACGGTTATGACAGAACAATAGTCAGTAAACTCCTACACAAAACAGACAAAGACAGAAAACAACAAATTCATAACACTAACATACATCAACAAACAAACTGAAAAAATTGCCCACAAATTCAAAAAAGCAGGATACAGAATCGCTTACAAAACTACTAAGAAAACAGAACACACACTATCAAAACGCATGCGCAAAGCACAAAACAAATTCGATCTACCCGGTGTATACAAGCTAAATTGCTCAAATTGCAATAAATTCTACATAGGCCAGACAGGACGTATTTTCAAACAGAGATACATTGAACACACAAAAGCACTCCACACCACTACAGAATCTACCTTTGTAAACCACCTCATTGAAGCAAACCACACATATAAAAACATCGACAATAACATGAACATTCTACACGTACACACAAAAGGCCGAAAACTATACACTCTAGAACAATTAGAAATATACAAACACACAAAAACAAATAAAAACGACATCCTAAACGAACAGACACAATTCAAATCGCACGCATTATTCGAACACATCTCACCACACACACACAGCTTCGATCTTTCGAAAAACTATCCCGTCGCCAACAACAAGACGGACAACGCTACCTATGGCAGCCTCTGATGAAGCCTTCTAAAGGTGAAAGCCGGTTTAGGCTGTAAGGTAAAACTTTACGTTTTTACTTATAAAAAACTTAGTGTTCCGAGTCTTCAATACTATAGTGATATTTAGTTAAGTAACGGACACATCATGGACAATGAAATCCAAGCATTAAAAAACATTCAAATCTTGAAACTTACTTGGGAGTTTTAAAACAAAGAGAGATTAACTTAAGTCCATGTGTTACAAATTTTATTTTATAGACATACACTCACTAAGGAAGAGTTTACAAAAAGTTGCACAAAACGTAATTCCATTAGTATTTGCAGAAGATGCGAGATAGTTTATGCTAGTTTCCTGGTAGCATTTATTTTTACTTATGTTGTAATAATACTTGTCATTTTTATTGTTTCATGGCTTGCTTATATTGTTGATACCTATTAATGTAACCCTTATGTTCCCACAATTACCTACTTTATTACAACACAATAGGTAAGTAGCAAATATTAAGCTATTCTTTTAATTTTTTGTTTTACGCATAAAATCTGCCCCTCCTTCAGAACATACCACATCTCTCATGTAGAAGGAAATTCTGGCTGCAGCAATATTGTTTTTGTGAATTTATAGCAAATGTCCAGCATTTACAGATGAAATAGTAAGACATGAAATGGTTTGTGCATATCGTAGGGAGGAGTAGGGAAGGCAGTGCTGGTAGTGGGGTGCGCATACACCAACCATGTAGCTATTGTGAACATTAAAGTGACAGCTCCATAAACAATGAATCAAAGCTATGCATGCGCAATGAGATATTTTCACGCTGTGCAACCAGACACCCGTTTCATGTCTTAATTATTTTAGCTGTATTGTTTATAATTTGACTTAGGGGATGAAAAAGAATAAGTGTTTCAAAGTACAAGTTGAGCACAAGGTTGTCAGAAGTCTGTTACAGCAGTATCACTGCAAAATCCAGACTACTACTAACAACTGATTTAGATCTAAACTGTCTTTTACATTTTCTTTTTTCAAAGTTTGAGTCACATGAGGACATCATCAGTACTCTTGGTAGCTTTAAAGCAATGCCATTTTCACATACAGCTGGTTTAGCAAATTACAAATTCTCCTTTTTGTGCATAAGCTGTAACTCTGGTAATCAGACTTTTACATCAAAATCAGCTCTTATGTTTAAGTCTTGCTTCTGAATTTTTTAACGTGTTGCAGTGTAACTAAAAACAAGATTATCTACTTATATAGCAACATGAAAGTTGGTTTTTTAAATGGCTGATTTTATTGGGGGGGGGGGGGGGGGTTGCACATTTCTATCTTACCAATGTTAATTTAGTCATTTTCATGTCCCTTTTTCTCAAGACCAGTTAGAGCTACAGAACTGATATTTAGCAGGCTTGATCTTAGTACAACTATTAACTAACGCAATTAAGAAAATCGGTATGGAGAACCATAAATGACTTTCATGTCCTAAAATTTATATTTAAAATCATTTAAATATTAACTAAATGGATGCTTGAGTTCTGAAGAAATGACGTATCAGCTAAAATGGTACCCCCATGTCAGGTGGGTGAAGACTATCCTCAACCTTCGTGAGGAAGGACTGTACTTTTGAATAAAATGTTTGTAGGTCGAACGAAGAGCTGGCCAAAGGGAGCTGCGATCTGATTCCTGTAATGAACTTAGGCTCTCGCTGCGAGTTATCGGCCGAGTGTGAATGATTACTATAGAGTTATCAAAGTCTTTCCTGTTAATACAAACTAGTCATTTTTACTTCCATATTCCTTAAGGAATGGAAGTATGGTGATGGCAAAAAAAATCGTGTTCGAGATTATTGCAGATTCTGATTCTACTACACTCAAAACATGAAAAAAAGTCGTTTTCCGAAAAGTGTCTGTGTGTGTGTCTGTCTGTCTGTCTGTCTGTCTGTCTATAGATTTTTTTTCTATGGCAAACGATAACTGCCGCAAATTCAAACAGAATTAAATAATTTTTTACATGCAGCTCTGATTTGCAGAGTTCTCGCGACCTATTGTTTTTGGTGAAGATCGGTTGAGGGAAAGGGGTAGTTTACCTGCAACGGTTTTTTTTTAGCAAGGGTAATTTTGTTTGTTTGGCAAACGATAACAGCCGCAAATTCAAACAGAATCAAATAATGTTTCGCATACAGCCCTGAATTGTAGAGTTCTCAAGATCTGTTGATTTTGGTGAAGATCGGTTAAGGGAAAGGGGTAGTTTACCTGTAACGATTTATGTTTTAAGAAGGGTATTTCCTATGGCAAACGATAACAGCCGTAAATTCAAACAGAATCAAAAGATTATTTGCATACAGCCCTAAATTGTAGAGTTCTCAAGACCTATTGTTTTTGGTGAAGTTCGGTTGAGGGAAAGGGGTAGTTTACCTGCAACGTTTTTTTTAACAAGGGTATTTTCTATGGCAAACGATAACAGCCGCAAATTCAAACAGAATCAAATAATGTTTTGCATACAGCCCTGATTTGTAGAGTACTCAAGACCTATTGTTTTTGGTGAAGATCGGTTAAGGGAAAGGGGTAGTTTACCTGTAACGTTTTATGTTTTAACAAGGGTATTTCCTATGGCAAACGATAACAGCCGTAAATTCAAACAGAATCAAAAGATTATTTGCATACAGCCCTAAATTGTAGAGTTCTCAAGACCTATTGTTTTTGGTGAAGATCGGTTGAGGGAAAGGGGTAGTTTACCTGCAACGTGTTTTTAATAAGGGTATTTTCTATGGCAAACGATAACAGCCGCAAATTCAAACAGAATCAACTAATGTTTTGCATACTGCCCTGATTTGTAGAGTACTCAAGACCTATTGTTTTTGGTGAAGATCGGTTAAGGCAAAGGGGTAGTTTACCTGCAACGTTTTTTTATCAAGCGTATTTTCTATGGCAAATGATAACAGCCTCAAATTCAAACAGAATCAAATAATTTTTTGCATACATCCCTGAATTGTAGAGGTCTCAATGACTTTCGATTTTGGTGAAGATCGGTTAAGGGGAAGGGGTAGTTTACCTGCAACCTTTTACGTTTTAACAAGAGTAAAGTACTTGAAAATTTATTTAAACTTTTTGAAACAATGGTAATTGTTAAAAATAAAATAATTTTGTTGCCAGGCAATAAAATTATAATTTTTTCATTTTAATGTAATATAATATTTTTCATTTAATACAGCAATAAAAAGGCAGGTAAGACACAGCCTGGCTGTTTGGCTGAAAATGATTTTAAATATAAATCTTAGAATATGGAAGTCATGTATGGTTCTCCATACCGATATTTACTTCCATATTCCTTAAGGAATGGAAGTATGGTGATGGCAAAAAAAATCGTGTTCGAGATTATTGCAGATTCTGATTCTACTACACTCAAAACATGAAAAAAAGTCGTTTTCCGAAAAGTGTGTGTGTGTGTGTGTGTGTCTGTAGATTTTTTTCTATGGCAAACGATAACTGCCGCAAATTCAAACAGAATCAAATAATTTTTTGCATACAGCCCTGATTTGTAGAGTACTCACGACCTATTGTTTTTGGTGAAGATCGGTTGAGGGAAAGGGGTAGTTTACCTGCAACGGTTTTTTTTATCAAGGGAAATTATTTTTTTTTGGCAAACGATAACAGCCGCAAATTCAAACAGAATCAAATAATGTTTCGCATACAGCCCTGAATTGTAGAGTTCTCAAGACCTATTGTTTTTGGTGAAGATCGGTTAAGGGAAAGGGGTAGTTTACCTGTAACGTTTTATGTTTTAACAAGGGTATTTCCTATGGCAAACGATAACAGCCGCAAATTCAAACAGAATCAAATAATTTTCTGCATACAGCCCTGATTTGTAGAGTACTCAAGACCTATTGTTTTTGGTGAAGATCGGTTGAGGGGAAGGGGTAGTTTACCTGCAACATTTTTTTATCAAGCGTATTTTCTATGGCAAACGATAACAGCCGCAAATTCAAACAGAAACAAATAATTTTTTGCATACGTCCCTGAATTGTAGAGGACTCTAGGAATTTTGATTTTGGTGAAGATCGGTTAAGGGGAAGGGGTAGTTTACCTGCAACCTTTTACGTTTTAACAAGAGTAAAGTACTTGAAAATTCATTTAAACTTTTTCAAACAATGGTAATTGTTAAAAATAAAATAATTTTGTTGCCAGGCAATAAAATTATAGTTTTTTCATTTATGTATTTTTTTCTCAGTTATGTACTGTTTACGTTTCCATTTTATTATTATGACTACCGCAATGAAAAGGCAGGGAAGACACACACACACAGTTCGCGTTATTTTTGGCCTCATTCATGTTTATTTTCTTACATTTGCACGGTTTTTAAATGGAAAGTGCCGAACCCATACCAACATAACGCATGCAAGCCGAAAAAGTGTCCAGCGTGGATAGCGATTTCCTTCCTGTGGATCGCTGGGCAGTGTAACTGCACGTGTTTACAGAGGAACGATTCATAGACAGACTTTTCGTCTTTAGGGAATATTTAGGTAATATTTCATTTCGAAAATGATTTTAAATATAAATCTTAGAATATGGAAGTCATGTATGGTTCTCCATACCGATATTCTTTTTTAAAATCGAGTCTTTCTTTCCATTCGACTTCTGAATTCCAGAACGACGATTCTGTTTACCCATATAATTATAAATTTCTCAGCAAAACATTTCTTCCTTAATACGTTTGTGTCTTCTGTTTAACACCCACCATTCTGATCCATGCCATAATGCTATATTCCACACAGGCTAGTAAATAACTAGTCATCAGTGAGGTCAAAATATTTTCCAGGAGGGGCAAACAATTTTCCAGAGGAGAAAAATATTTATATATTTTTCATACATACACACATTCACATATTAGTTTGTAATTCTTATATTATAACAGAAATAAGTACACAGATTGTATTAATTTATTAAAACATTTATTGGTTCAAAATATGCATAAAATTAATGGCTTGTAAAAGTTAATGTTTGATCTCCATTAAGTAGTGCTCAAGTTTCCAAAGTTTTAATATTATTATGTCTGTAATCAAAACATCAGAGCAGGTTTTAGTGTGTATGAGGGTACACCGTGGAAAAAAAAATTCAACATCCCCTATGGAGTGTTGCTCAGAATAAAGCTGTGAATCTATAGTGTATGTTTCACAGAACAAACACGTGGAAAAGAAGGATCGCTCCGAAGTCTCTCACGGACCCTGAGCATCTTGCAGAGGGTTCACTCCCTAAAGACGAAAAGTCTGTCTATGAACCGTTCCTCTGTAAATACGTGCAGTTACACTGGTGAGCGATCCACAGGAAGCAAATCGCTGTCCATGCTGGACACCTTTTCGGCTTGCACACATGTTGATGTGGGTTTTGACACTTTCCATTTAACAAGCGTGCAAACGTAAGAAAATAAAAAATGAGTGAGGCCAGAAATAACGCGAATTGTGTGTGTGTCCTACCTGCCTTTTTATTGCAGTATCACAATAATAAAACTTTGGGAATGTAAACATTACATAATTGAGATATGCTTGCCTGCCAGGAACGATATATTTTCACTCATATAAGATTTAAATTAAAATGAAAAAAATATAATTTTGTTAAAGTGAAATGAAATGTTTCCATAGAAACTACTTCTTTGTTGTCATTAACGTATTACACATATAAAACTTATAAATATCGGTATGGAGAACCATACATGACTTCCATGTTCTAAGATTTATATTTAAAATCATTTTCGAAATGAAATATTTCCATAGAAACTACTTCTTTCTACTTGCTGCTTCAGCCTTAACCACAGTACTGTGGTCACTAACGTATACCACCTCACATTATCGCACTCGATTTTCACTGATGATGGAAGTCGATGACACTGCCGAAACATCTGGTTTTGCAGAAAACATTGGTCTACGGCCAAACAGGACGGGAAGGAATTTTAACAACTAGTTCTTTGTTGCCGATAACGTATACTAACAGATGGCTATTTTACTCTATTTTGAAAGAGTAAAAGACTTTGTATACCTGGGGACATATGTCGATGCTGAGAATAATTCCACAAAAGAAATTGAAAGAAGAATTCTGGCTGCTAATAGAAGCTATTACGGACTGAATAAACATTTTAAATCAAGACTATTAACCACAGAAACTAAAGCCATGCTTAATAAGACATTGGTAAGGCCTGTATTGACATATGGCTCTGAGTGCTGGGTACTCAAAAAAATTGATGAACGGAGGCTGGCTGTGTCTGAAAACAAGACACTGAGAAGGATTTATGGGCCAATTCAACAGGACATAGTCTGGAGAAAGAGAAATAACAAAAAATTATATGCTAAGTACAATGACATTACAGTTGTTTGATTTGTCAACATTAATAGATTAAGATGGGTAGGACACATTCAGAGAATGGATGACGAACATACGGCAAAAAAATTTAAACCTGGTAGTCGTGGGACTACCGGTAGACATGGAATCATGGGCAGACTTGTGCTTTGGGAAGGAATGAAGGGATGGTTAAATAAACAGCTACATAAGTTTCAATGTATTTTATTTATTCAGAATTTACAGAGTCACCTAACGCTAGTTGATGGAATATGGAGCGATGGTAGCTGAAGTACGATACGAATATCTGGGCGAAGAGTTGCATGTTGCGACTGAACGTCAGGTCTATGCTCGTGTTTCCGAGTGTAGTTGATGGTAAGCTATGGAGTTGTAGGCCGTACTCGTCGTTGATGTCCTGTAGTAGGTTCTCGTGATCGGGTGCATGCTTGTTGAAGTCGCCGCAGAGCATTATTGGTGTAGTCATGTCGGCGATCATCTTAGGGATCACTTTACTGATGGACTTGCCGTATCTGCCGAGCCCGCGATGTATAAGATACAAGACTTCGGTGTCGGGCGATCCAGGGTGTATGTAGACTCCGACTAGAACGAATTTGTACATGTTCTGGTAAGTGATCTCTACGGCTGTGATGTCGCCGGCGATGTCTCGTGTCTTGTCAGGAGGTTGGATAGTTAGAGGGTTACAAGTGCTCGTGCTCTCAACGCTGTGGTAGATGGCCACGCCGGAGGCCTTTCGTTTCGTTTTCTTAGAGTGGCGAGGCATGGCAGTGTTCTCTTGAGCTACCAAGACGAAATTGTTCAACTGTACCGGGCGATCCTCGGCCATCCAAGTCTCGGAAGCTACGAAGTAATCGCAGTTAGGCAGTAGCGAATCACTTTCAATGTCGAGACGATGAGCCACGATACTCTGAACGTTTAAATTTGTAACTAAGAGCCGTGTGGCTAGCTTGGCCTCCGCGATGAACTGGCGCACGCTATCGGACACAGTGGGCAACGGATGATTCTCCAATGCTCATTAGAAATACATTTAAAAAACATCCATATCATATTTAGAACAAATAACAATATCCAAAAAATGTTAAATAATGCCACACGAACATCAATTGAAAAAAGAACGGGTGTATACAAGATGATATGTGATGACTGCGACATGCATTACATTGGTCAGACAGGCAGAGGTTTTTTCGAAAGATATAAAGAACACTTACCCACGAGCATTTCAAATATGAATAAATCAAATTACGCTAAACATCTCGCTTCATTAAATCATAATTACACAAATTTTGAGGCAAATTGCAAACCCTTACATATTTGCAAAAAGGGTAGATATATGGATGCAGTAGAAGAGTTTGAGATTTACCGGGCCTTCAGAAATAATCCTAATAATATACTAAACGAACAGTTGGCATTTAAATCACATACATTATATGATAAGATTATAGACAACATAACCATAGAGTACACGCCCCAACACAACAATAGATAACATGATAACACAAATAAACTGTGCAGTACGTCTTCAACCGGTGTCGAGTGCGCACTCACATCCGCGTACGTCGCTGTGTTTGTATAATATATACATAGATGTACTTTAATGTCTCCTTTTAATGTTTTAACGAAGTCATAACTGACGGATTTTTTACTCTGATGATGGATTAAGTTTAATCCGAAACGCGTAAGAAGACAGAAACCAAGCGGTCACAGTGACGGATTAAGGTAAAATAATTTAATTATAATAATTGTGACGCGGATACTAGTACAATGACTTTAAAATGCCTGAAGTCGCCGCAGCACACCAAGTCGAAACCGCCGAACGTTATGTCGCATTCGTCTGTGATCTCCGCTAGCCGCGCGTTAACCAAGTTGAGGTTGTGGCCGACCATGCTCACCTCGTCGATGATGATCGCCTTCACTTTACAGAACGATCTCTTGTAGTCGTACAGTCTATTGAGTTTGAGGCGGCCGTCACCGTCGTTCCTTTGTTTCTGCAGAGCCAATGAGAAGGCTGCGTGGACGGTGGTGCCGTCAATCTGTGAGGCCGCCTTGCCCGTGGATGCGCAGGCGACGTAGGCGTTGTTGGCTCCCTCGCCTTCCTTGTAGTGGCGATTGTAAGTCTCCATCAGCAGCTTGAGAACGAAAGTCTTGCCGGAGCCCGCCGGGCCGGTGAAGAATATCTGTATTGGATCGGAGCCGGGCGTGTGGAGGCGATGTATGCACTCGAGTACGAGTTCCCTCTGTCGGGCGTTGGTCGCGCGCACAGCCTCGCAGTACTGTTGACTGGTTAGGATGTCGCTGCGCTTGCTCACGGCTACCACGGGCCTCGACTCGGTGTCTCTCAGCTCGATGTCATCGTCGTTGTTCTGCATGATGCGCTCGGGGGCCAACGGATCGAACGGAGCCGACGGTTCGCGGGCGTCTTGCTCCTCCACGTACATGGCCGCTAGTCTCTCCATAACTCTGGCGATGTCTAGCCGATACTCAAACATCTTACGCTTGAGCAGTATGGATTCTTGATGTTGATCGTAGAGTTACATGTACAGCTCTCTGTCCAGTAACTCGGTAGTCTCGTTTCGGAAGGGCACATACAGCAAGACCATCTTGCGCTTGTAATTCTTAACGTCCGAGTCCATGTCGTAGGAACGATATCGAATGACGATCTTTTCTTTGCGGAGCTTGTAACCGTCAACGATGGGTAGATCAGAGGTGGCCTCTCCGTTGTCGTCTTCGCTGTCACTCGCGGCCGGCGCTGCGTCTATGTCCTCGGCTGGCTTGGATTTCTTACTGCTCTTGTAGTACCAAGCCACGAACTCGGCTAGAGTCACGGCTTCCAACTCGCGTGGTCGCTGCTCGTATTTCTCTATCACAGAGAGAGTCCATATATCCGTACTATCGGCGTCTAGGCCCTCCTCGTCCATTTGTTTCCGTTGTTTGTGAGCTCGCTGCCTCTCGGACGGCCACACGGTCGGGATGAACGTTACCTTTCGAGTGCTCTTGCTCATCGGCTGTCGCAGCAGATACCAAGCAGCCTCTTGAGAACTGAGCTCCACGTTGTTGAGTAGCTGTACGCCGAGCTTCTTCATTAGATCGCTGCTGTCGGACTCGGGGTACTTGTCTCTCAGCGCGGCCAATTCTCTCTGCAAGTTACTGATGCCTCTGTTGGATTTGTTAACGTACTCCACTACGTAGGCGGCGCAGCTGTATTCGTCGAGTATGAACTGCAGATCGATGTTGGATCCTAAGACTCGAGCCACCCACGGATTGAAAGTGTTCGTGTATATCTCGCTCATGTTACGTTTGAAGAGCATCATGGGACGTTTGATATAAGATCGGATCACATTTAAGTACTGCTCGTAACTCAAGCTGTGATCCATCAAGAACTCATCTATACCGTCATACACTTTGGTCTCTAGGTTCTTTCTCAATTCCGTAGCTCGCTTGCGCAGCGGCGGGCGCCGGCTATCGTCTGTGGGCAGAGGCACTAGCACTGCAGTCTCTCTGAGCGCCAGTAAGGAATTCCGAATCGACACTGATTCTCTCCGCGCTTCGTACAAGTGAACGTGTGCCTGTGGATCTGACCGGAGTATACGTCTGCGGGGACATCGCTACGGGACACCGTGCTGAGTCGATCGACCATCGCACAAGACGCAGGCATGGCCTCGGTGACTACCTCGTCGGGAACGTTATCCAGCCACAGAAGTATGTGAGCGTGCGGGCTGCCGCGATGTTGAAACTCTATGCGCTTGTAGTAATTGACTACCCGATGCGGATGCAGCGGGTTACGGCCGGACCTCTTGGAGCATAGTATGTTCTTGATCACATCTACCAGTCTGTTGAAGAGTATGCAGCACATCACGGGATCCTCGCTCACTAATTTATTCTTGAGCACACGAGTCATGCTACTTATGTCTTGAGTCGAATTGGGATTCCCGTACCTCTGTAGAACTCGCAGTAGCACGGGCCAGTTGACTTCGTTAGCGCTCATTGTTAGGAAGAACGTCGGCTTGCCTAGCTGCCGTATCATAGCGAAGAGCTCGTGTTTCTTCTCAGCCCAGTAAGTCATACTGTTGGGCACAGATCGGAACATCGCAAAATTGTTCTCCGCCATACTCGTTACGTACTGTTGATCCTCCACTTGTGCTCTGGTGATACTTGAGATGACCGACTGCCTGAAAGTCTTATACATTCCGTCGGCCACTCTCATGCGCATGATCTTCATTCCCATGTAAAGTACGTGGTGCGGTGACACTCCCCGTCGATCGGATCGTCTGAGCTCGCTGGTAGTCATCATATACGGAGTGACTTTGGCTGAACTGAATGGAAAGGTCCTGGGTTGTCCGTAGTATATAGTGGGAAACGAGAGCTCCTCGGCGTGCACGTCGTACAGAAGCGACAGCGGACGCTCGCGCTCACCCGGGGCGATGTTTAGTACTTTACTCTCGTCCCACATGAGCGTGTGCTGCCTCGCGACTCCTTCCTCGCAGTCCAACAGCGGCGGATCTTCCACGTAGCTGTCGTCCTCGTCGTCGGGTGCTTTGCTTGTGGATGCCCGTGGCTGACCGAACGAGGCGATCCCGTCTACGAGTTGCAAGTTAGCGGTTACATTGTATCGCTTGTACAGCGGTGTCTCGACTAGATACTTCAACCAAGGAGTCAGTACTGACTTGCGCACAGTCCCGGAGAGATATGAGGACTTGTGAATTATCTGCCTCTTGATGTTAACGTTGATGACATAATCGTCTTCGAGAGTGTGAGGCAGCACGTTAACCATGTTGTCTACCTTCACTGGCACATTTATGACTTGGCCCACGATCCCATACATACCGTCTACATAGCGGAGCCGACGAATCTGCATGAACGGTGTAACGTCACAGAACGTTCCATAAAGGAAATTATTTGCATAGCAATTTATCATAAGAGGAAGGTGAGGTGAACAGCATCGAACCCAAGTAATCCTAAAAATTTTGTAATATTGTCTAATAATTAATATCATTAACATGAAAATACGACAAGACTATGACTAAGACTCAAACCCCATATATATTATTTAAGTGAAGAACAGTGTACAACCAATAATATACTATAATAGAGCCAAATAATATCAGAAACAACCAAAATGAGGTCATTAATTATTAAGTAATGTAACTCTGAATAGGATATAAAAAACTATTTATTGTGAATTAATGGACAAGATCCATTATTATACTATGTAATGTAAATAAAATAAATGTATTAAATGATTTGAATACATTATTAGAAAGGATCTAAGTTAAAATAAAAAAATATATAAATGTTATGACAAAAAATATATGTTTAAGAGCTGAGTCCAATCACTCAGATTTTATGTAAAAATTAATTATTATAGAATTGAGATAAAAATTATATGCAATTGTCAAGTAGACGAAGATGAAAAAATTATCTTAAATAAAGAAAGCTGTAAAGTGAATAAAAATCAGTTAAAATAGCCAAAAACAGTATTAACTGAAAACATGTAGTAGACCTATAATATTGTAATATTTATGAATTTAATGTTGACAAAATGCAACCAAATTGCATTATAAAGTTGAAATACAATATAATGTGACTATACTAATATATTTGACTAACTTAAACACTTTAATAGTCGAGTTAGAAAACTATTTACCTATACCATACCTAGCTGAAGCCTAGGAACCATCACAAAAAACAGTCATATTTGACAAAATGATTGCAAAATATTAACAAAAATAAAAGAAAAGGGTACAATCCTATAGTGTACTATGAAAACAAACACACTCAGTTGAAAACAAGCTCAATTATTAAAGAATTTGACTTATGAGAGTGAAATTTGTCACACCAAGAAAATGAATCACTTATGCAAACCAATATGATACTAAGTAAGCTTACAATAAAAATAATATGTATCAGGATAAACCAGGTATCACAAAAGATAGACAATATAATAAACTCTCAGTGTATGCTCGAAAAATCCCATATATAATAAGGAAAAAAGACTAATTATTGTATTTTAACAGTGACAACAACTTAGCCCATAGGCATGGACCATGTAAAACTGAACTTATTTATATATTATATGTGTTAAACTTTATTTATTTTGTTATAGAAAGATGATAATATTATGTATTAATGTTGTAGAAGAAACCAAACAACTTCACAACAATTTTATAATCAGAAAATTGAATTTTTATGTAAACATTCCAAGGTAAGAGTTTAGTATCATTAGATTCAGTTGAAAGCAGAGAATCCAAATATAGTAATGGCATGCAGATTGTAAGTAGTTATGTAAAATTGTTTGACAAATACCAGAATAATTTTTGTAATATCCTTAGTGTGAAGAATAAGAAATTTTGTTCTAAAGCTTCTACGGAAGTCAAATTTGTTCCATGATGTTCCACTTGATTATTCTCGAGCGTTCTAGAAGGAATTTTTACACAAATACACCGGAAGTTCATGACAAAAAGTTAAAACAACAAGCCTTACAGAGTATAAAAGGAAGGCGAAATTCGACCAAAAAACACTTTATGCTTTGAATCCAGAAGAGACACATCACCCACGAAACTGATCATCACACCCGAGGCGAAACCGAAGAACGAGAAGTCGACGTGAGAACGCAGAAAGGCTTTTCCCGTACATTGACAAAAGACTGACTTAACCTCTACAAGAGTATACACCAATGTGTTGCTGAAATAGAGCAGCAACACGACACATTTAATAGAACGCATGCAGCCAGAATATCAGCGGCCCTGGAAAGGACAAAAATTTTAATAGAGAATCAATTCTGCTGTATTCACTAAGACAAACTGACTTTGACAAAAATCCCAATAACGTTACGTACACAAAGCCTATTCATCAACTGCGAGAGGAGATCAGCGCTGTGACGGCTAATAGAGAAACCATGCGGACAGCTGATTGCCGCCGGCACTATTCAAAGCGTAAATTCACTGCCAAACTTTTTTACGAAAGCGCGGAGTTTTAAAAAAACCGTATTTTGACTTTTAAATAATATCAGTGCACAAGGAACGTCAACATGAAGAGGCGAGATTGAAAACGTACCCGAGAGAAGTGTCCAGTGCGAGAAATAATTACCCATCGGAACGTGAGTTGTTCAAAGTTAAAGTCATTTTTTACCTGGTAACATTTGTCACACAGTTGTACTACACATGCCACACACCTTCAAATCACTTAATTTTTGTAAAGCATCTTATTGATCTGTCTTGGTAGTTCAAAGGAGTCACGTCCTGAGTATAAAGATTTTTCATACACTAAACTCATGCTTTTCAACTGAGTAAAATAAAATATTTGTTAGCCGATACTTGATTGGAGAAAAAACTTGTCAATAATAATTTATTTTTTGTAACTCTGCAATTTTATTTTTTCACGAATGTTAGTCCTTCAGACGATTTTTTTAAGATTCATTAAAACATACGTTATTTTTTCAAACTCAAACTGTCTTGTTCACATTTGTTCATAGAATTAAACTAACTGCTAAGGAATCAAAATTTTAATTTTAATAACAATTTCTTGGAACAAAAGATTCCAAGTGGCGCCCACAAACACATAGTAGCTTAAGTTGTTTTGTAGGACGACATCATCGCAGCCAGTCATCAGTAAGTATCATAAAGTGCGCGGAGTGTAACGCCTGACATATACAACACGACAATACACACGACTCCATATTATCTATTTCTATTTATTATAAATTGACGACTCCAACGTGAGGCTTTGAAGAAGGCATACACCATTTCTTTCTGTTTATTATAAATTGGCAGCCCAACTAGTGAGGCTTGAAAAAAAGGAACAAGCCCGGCAACTACCAACAAATCAAGATGCCGCAACCAAAGGGAAAAAAGTGAAGAAGAATGTAGAACCCGAATTAAGTGTGGAAGACGGAGAGACAGTCCAAGTCGAGGAAATAGAATTAGAACCGCCCACACTAGAAATTGAAAGACCAATACAAACGGGAGATGGTTTAGAGGAACAAACGGGAGAAGAACCCATACAAATGATAGACCAAACAGAGAAACCCGAACCAGAAAAAATAACAGGGAGCGTTGACATGAATGTAATAATGATGATGTTCCAAACGATAAACGAAAATATGAACAAAAATGACAAAAATAGACAGGAAGACAAGGCGGAAATAAAAGTAAGTATAGAATCCTTGAAGGAGGAGAATAATAAAAATAGACGGGAAGATAGGGCGGAAATAATAGAATCCCTGAAGGAGGATAATAATAAAAACAGACAGGAGGATAGGGAGGAATTAGACAGAAAAATAGAATCCTTAAGGGAGTATATAGCCGATAAAATAAATGGCAATGGGAAAAAGCTGGAGCTATTTCAGGAGGAGAATAAAAAATGTATAGAGTCCCTGAAAAAAGAAATTAGCATAAATTACGAAACAGTATACAAAAAGATCGATGAGAGTAAAATCGACGGTGACAGGAAGGTCAAGACTATGGAGAAACAGTTAGAAAGATTACAGGAGGGAAATAATACCCATTTTGAAAATATAGAGGAGCAAACTGTAGAGACCAAACAAGATGTTAGAACTCTCGAAAACAAGGTAAGGCAAAACCAAGACGAAATCATGCAGGAGGTGGGAGAAGTCCGGAAAGACGTTAGCGAGAGAATACAGAGAACATATGACATAGCTAACAGGCTGGACGAGCAAATAAAAACTAATAGAAATAACATACAGGAAATAGATCAGAGAGAGAAAAACCTGCAGGAAAGATTAAAAGCGCTGAGGGACACACCAATATTGAATACCCATACGTGTCATAGCGAGAACAGGGAAGTAATCAACTTCCAAAACTATTGTCGAAACCCGATGGAATTCTTAGAGAGAATGAAGAGTTTATTGAAAGAAATAGAGAAACAAGGTGGGACAGAATAAGGGAAATGTTACACGAAACGTTTCGAAACACGAGGGATAACTGGTGGATAGCGGTACGACCCGAAATCACGAATTTAGCCGAATTTAAACGCCAATTCAAAGAGAAGTATTGGTCGGAAACTGCGCAAAACAAAGTACGACTGGACATATTCTACGGGAAATACGACGCGTCCAACGGACAATCCCCGTCTTATTTCCTGGGAAAGATATGTTTGGCACGGAAGTTGATACCGCCAATCCCGGAAGAATGTTTGGTGAGACAGTTAGCTGGACATTATAGCTACGGTATTAAAGATGCCCAATTGTACCAACAGCTCAGTAAAATAACTGATTTAGCTAAGTTATTAGAAAACTGTGAATCCGCTGGAAGGTTCCAGGATTACCAACCCCCCAGTCGTAAAGTAGACTATAATAACAGCAATAACAGACCAAACCGGAATGGAGGTGGAAACGGTAATAACTTTAACCCGAATAGCCAGAACAATAGCAGCCCACCAAATAGCCGAAATAATAACAATCAAGGTCCAAATAACCGCAACCATCCGGGACCAAACCGAAATAAATACCACGAAAATAATTACAGTAGGAACTATAATCAGGGAAATAGTTATCGCAGCAATAACTATAGGGGAAATAATTATGGTCAGCGTAATAATTATCGAAACGGAGGTAATCAAGGAGGAGGTGATAGGAGGAATCAGGAGTATAGACCCCAGGTGAACTATACAATGGCCAATAGTCAACGGCCATATCCACCCAATTTACCGACTTACGTGTATTACCCACAACAGATGCAAGGTAACCACAGTAATACAACGAATAGCCGACCTATTAGTGGTAACCCCGAGGTTAGGCAGGAACCACAGACAAGTCAGCAACCCAATGTTCCGGGAGACCGGGCCAATGAGACAGGGGCTCATTTAAACTAAACGCGGCAGTGAAAAAGGAAAACGGCCCTTCACTGAACCAATATTATGGGGTGACTGAATACAAAAATAGACGGGACAAAGACAGGACAATGACACTAAAAATAAATAATTATCTTAGAGATATTAGGGAGGAGTTATTAGAAGAGAGTGACAATATAGTTAAAGATCATAATAAAGGGAATAATGGTATAGTACAAATCAAGGCAAATATCAATGGTATAGATGCAACATTACTCATTGATACAGGATCAACCGTATCGCTCATAGATAGTGTGGAGTTGGAGAGAATTAAACAAAACAGTAATTTACCCATACCTACTCTGCCTATAAATAACATTATTCTAGTCGGAGCGACGGGGAGGCAGAATAAATCGATAAAGAAACAGGTGTCTTTAGAGATGACTAGTAATGGTGTAACGTTACCAATAGGGTTATTAGTGGCGAATAATTTACCTATGAGTATCCTAATAGGCTGCGATATACTTAGGCCATATAATGCAATAATAGATTTAGAAGGTAAGATTATAACGTTAAAAACAAATGAGGGAATTTGGACCAATAATTTAATTGATGCCCAAGGAGATAGTACAAACAACGCACCTTATCAAGCGATAGTGAACCATTATTATTGTGCCGATCGACCACTGAACATGCCCTTATATCAGGAGGAAAACCCAGAGTTGTGGTTAGAAAAATTAGAAGAAATAAGGGAATTCCAGAGGTCGAAAGCAAGGGGTCAGATCAGTGAAGCACAGGCGGAACAATTGATTACGGTATATAATAATTACAGACATATATTCTCAAACGCTACAGGTAAAGCCAGAGATTATCAATGCACCATAAAATTTAAAACTCCTGTAGAATTTAACAGAAAATCATATCCGATCGCCTACTCATTAAAGAACGAAGTTAGGGAGGAATTGAACAGGATGATAGAGGACGACATAATTGAGTATAGTCATTCGCCCTTTACCAGCCCAATCATAGCTGTGGCGAAAAAGAATGGACAGGTGTGTATATGTCTCGATGCTAGGGAGATTAACAAGATCATTGTTAACGACCGCACATCCCCTGGGGAGATAGAAGAAATATTGAAAAAGTTTCACGGGACAAAGTATATAAGTTCATGGGATACAGTATGTGGCTACTGGCAGGCAGAACTCCACCCTGATAGTAGGAAATATATGGCATTCATATTCGAAGGCAGAAACTATCAGTTTAAACAATTACCCTTTGGTTTGATAAATTCTGTGGCGGTGTTCGTAAAGATAATGGACAGAATATTGGGGCAGGAAGTGCTGAAATTTACGACAGTGTATGTCGACGATTTACTGGTAACTTCAGCGAATTGGGATGACCATTGTAATAGGGTTGAACAGGTGTTAGAGAAGCTATCAGAGAATAATATCACCCTCAAATTAGACAAATCCCAATTTATTGCAAATGAGGTGAAATTTTTAGGTTTTAATCTAACCGAGCCAGGGATTACTCCATCAAAAGAGAAAGTAGAGGCGATACAGAAGTTCCCCACCCCAAAAAACAGGAAACAGCTTCAATCGTTTTTAGGAATCTGTAACTATTACAGGAAGTTTCGGTCCAATTATTCAGAACTAACTGCCAGGTTCCAAAAGCAGTTATCAGCTAAAGACAAATGGACTTGGGGACCAGAGCAAGATGGAGTGCTCAATCTAATAAAGAAAAAATTTTTAAAAGCAGTTATGTTACATCACCCCGACTTTACAAAACCATTTTATCTAAATTGCGATGCCAGTAACGTAAGTTTAGGTGCAGCCTTATACCAGGAAGATCAGGATGGAAACCATTCAGTAATTAGCTTCACCAGCCGCGTGCTGAACAGTTGCGAACGAAACTACAATACCACTGAAAAAGAATTGTTGAGTGTAGTTTTTGCATGCGGTAAATTTCGAATGTATATATTAGGGTACCCCATCACAGTTAGGAGTGACCACAAATCAATATCATTTTTAAAGCATTGTAAGCTAAACCACGGAAGGCTGACGAGATGGGTTTTGGCCCTGCAAGAATATAATATCACGTGGGAATATTATAACATTGCCAAACCCTGATCACATTTGATATCAATAAGTATGTAAAAAATGCTAAGAAATAATATATATTGATAAATAAATAATAACGAGAACGAAAATAGTAAATATAATTAAGAGTGAATAGTAAACCAAAGGTGATTATTAAATAAGAAATACGAACTAGACTGACAGACAACTGACATTGACCCAACCCCAGAGATTGGCCAGATATTAACCGAAATAAAGCGAGACAAGAAGACAGTGAAGAAAAAAGAAATAAAATTACACTCATACAGGCAGGGAATAGAAATGTGTGCGTGTTTCAATCAGAGAACAAATTGTATAGCCTACTATATACTTTGAAACTTTTACTAGGATTATTTCAGCAGTATGTATTTTATTTCAGCATTATGTGTTTGAAAGTATAAGGTTTTGGAGAGTTTATTTATTCGCTAATATTATTGCTGTTGCTACAGATGTAGTATGTTTCAATTAACACAATATATTTTAACATTATTAAATTGTTGTTATTATTATTAATTATGACATTTCAAACAAATTTTTATCACTTTAATGACACAATGTATACAAAATTATGTTTTATTTGAAAGATGTGTTTACAATACCATGTTGTTTTAATATTATAAAATGATATGTGACAGTCTGAAGTTAATGAAAGAGACATGAACTCATTAGATACAAAAACTTTGTAATGATAGTGAGATAGTGAGAAATATAAGGGTAATTAGAGATAGGTAGGGAGTGACAAAGATGAACAGTGAAGTGATAAGTGTAATAAAATAAACCACATATAATCTTAAGAAAAAAGAGTTAAACAAGTGTGACAAACCCAAAACATAAGCACATGTTAAATGAGCAATTAAGTTAAGTATATTAGACTGAAAGACACAGAATAATTGTGAATGTAAAAAAACAGAAAAAATATTATTTCAGTATAAAAATCACCAGGGTGATTATTGTGATAAAAGAGATGGTGTAGGTATAACACTCACCAAATTTGTTCATTTTTTAATTTAAAGAAAGAAGTGATTGGCTTAATGTTTAAGGCAATAAATACCAGAAGAAATAGTTTTACAGTAATATGTTAGTATGTTTTAAGTAAGTAAGGAATTTCTAAATAAAATAATAGCAATACCTTTATAAGAAATAACAGGCAAAATATAATAATTATGTGTAACGAAAGGGAACATGGCTGAACTATGTACAGACCAGTAATTTAATTATATGTTATGTTTTATTAATAGATGTAAGTGTTAACGATGTGGGTGAGAAATGGGAGTAGGGATAAAAATAGTAATGACATAAATTTAACAAAAACCGCAAAATAATAGCAATAATATAAATTGAAAGTAATGTATAAAATAAGAAATTATAAGATGTAACAACTTATGCCCATACAGGACATAGCTGTCGAAGTTAAGAAACCCAATTGTAAACAATTGAAGACAATATTTAAATAACAAAACAAGGTAAATTATGTAATTACCAACAACTAACAAAAATAACATGGCAGAATTATATTAAAACTTAGAAATAAGTAAATTATGTATTAACATAGTATTATCAATTTTGGACTAAAACATTAATACATGGCTTAGACCAATCTTGTAAGATATCAAACTAATCTTTGAAAGAAAATAGGAACATCTATGTAAAGATTACAACCATTGAAATTATCCCCAAGTAAATATAGCCATTATAAAATATTTATTCAAATTAAACAAAAAATTCAAAATTTGATAACAATGTGTTTATTTTGAGATCAACCAAGGAGAATAATTACGTTACCATGGAAACTGTGGAGTAACAAGCAAAAAATACCGTTAGATTTTTTTACTGAATGCATGACGCTTTAATGGTATAGACGCTAATTTTCGAGTGACCAAAAAATTGTCAATTAAACCATAGAAAATATCAGAAGAGGTTAGTACTAAGTGAATACCAAGACGTAAGACGAGGACTGGAACCATATTACTGAAGTCGAGGCCGAATTAACGAAATAAGAAGATAAATTCCTACCAATTAAACTGGAAAAGTTGCCTGATGTCCCAAACCAATGCAAATTAAAGAGGACTGCAGTATAACCATTAATCACAGATCGTGTGAATTCGCCATAACTACGGAAGTGATAAGTACCTATTAAATTACCCAAAATTTATAAATAAACTCACGTTAATTATTTCTCACTAAAGGTAGAAATCTCACTAAACTGAAATTAATTACTTTCAAAGATTAAAAAGAATACTGAGTCACTGTCAATTTATAAACTAACCAATATAAACTGTTGTTAATTATCCATAACTTGTAAACACTTTTACTACACTACACTAAACAAATTATACCTACACAATATGTTAGTTAAGTTTACTTGATGTAAGGGTGTGTATTTTTATTGTTTTAAACATTTGTAATCCTTTTAACGTAATCTCAAGAACCTATGACAAACAAACATTAATAACTTGTGTACTATTCACAACAGACGCCATTATTAAACGTCTGGTTATCAATTCAAATATCGATTTGTCAAACCCTGTAGATGTCTCATATAAATAACCGGAGCATTTTGTAGTAGAATAATTTGTATTAAATGAATAACTAATCACTAATAAAAAATGTATAAGTATTGAGTGTAACCACGGTGTTATAATTTCATTAGGAGGTGCACAATATTTTATGTATATTTCAGCAGACGACTAACGATTTACACAGCCCACGCAACGAATTGCAGAACGCTACAGTTGGCCTAGGCGGGCGGAAATATTTGAATTATTCAAACCGCCTGAGCTGCGCTGGTCATACACCTTTGAATTTTATTTTAATTGTTTTAAGAAAACAATTTGGTGCCACCGGGATTTTCTCACCCCTAGTGAACAACAGGTAAGAACATCGTGACCTGGTTATTCGTACGTTCGCAACGGATGAAATCTGCGGAAGTTGCACGCATTTGAACTACGGATAGAGAAGACACGATACACCCATTACACACAAATTGTACATTATCCACATTTTGCAGAGTAAAACGGTAGCTGTACACACGACGACTTTACAAATTGGCTTCCATCGCGGGGCTTGAACGAGGCGGACGTCTCGACGACGTCCCTTTACAAGTTGGCGACCAACCGGTGGAGCTAGAAGAGAGAGAAATACGAAATTCTAGCGGCGATTACGAAAGGTTACAATATGCACACCAGAGGATTGTCGAAAAAATTGGCAAAGGAGAAGGAGATGGAAGAAAACAGAGGGGAAGAAGAGGAATGAACACCAATTGAAGAAGTGGAGACAGTAATAACCACAACAGAACCAAGCCAAGACGAAGAAATGGAAACACAGGCTGGAGATAGGGAGGAAGCCAGAGGAGGAATGGATTTACAAAAATTATGGGAGTTGATTAATGGAAAATTAGACAAGAACGTGAAGGAGATGAACAATAAATTCGACAAGAATGAGGAGAGCTTGAAGGAGATGAACAATAAATTCGACGGCATGAAGAAAGAAACCAGTGACAATTTGAAACAGATCAATGAAAAAATAGTGAGTACTAAGGAAGAATTGAGGAAAACAGTCAACCAAAATAATGAAACACTATAACAACAATTACTGGAGGAAATTCAGCACAGAAATGAAGATTTGAAGGAAGAATTGAAGGAACAGCTGAAGGAGGACCACCAGAAAAATAAGGAAGAAATGAAGCAGCAAATAAGACTAATTTTCAGAGAACGTCGTGAAGAAAGCGACCAGACAAAAATGGAGATGAATAAGAAAGGGGAAGAAACCAATTACCAAATAGATCTACTTAATGAGACATTAGGTAACGGGTTCAAGAAGGTGAATGAAACAATAAACACCACTCCAGAAGGAAATAATGAAAAAACAGAAATTCAAGAAGACCCAAATACATTGTTACATCAAAATAAAGGTAACAAAAACAAAGAGAAAAGTAAACACAAAGGAACCAACCGTAGAGGAGTACAGAAAAAACAGATAATTAAGAAGACTAAGAAAATACATCCGAGAAAACGAATCAATACCAGAGAGGAATTGGAGATGATGAAGAACGGACTACTTGAGACGTTTAATCGACCAATTAATGACCATACGGAAATGATGAATGTTATGGAGTGCAGGAGAACTCTGAAGGAAATTCTAGGAGGGATCAACAATCAACCAGCGAGTAAAACTTTCAACAAACCTATCTTTAAATGGAGGATATCCAAAGTTGAAAAGCATCACAACAAAACAATGTATGACAAATTGAGAAAGTCTACAAGAAAAGGGAAATTACCAGAGATAGAAATACCAAATAAACCAATATCAGTGAGAAGATCAATAACGGAAGTACGATTAACTTCATTGAGTAGTAAACAACATCATCAAGTGATTGAGGTAGGCACTGATGCCAGAGAACACATGGTATTAGAAGAGTGGCTGTACCAGATAGAAGAGACATATATAACACAGACAGAAACAGTGATGCACACCAGAGCAGTCCGAACAACGGAGGAAACTTATGTAATCATGGACAATGGATAAACCAAATGCAGATGAACATTGGAATATGGGACCATACACTATAACAAAAGACAAGGGCAATAACACTTACGAGATCACTCACCCTGTCACCCAGAAAATAAAGGGTGTATACAATCAAGCCTCAATTAAGAAATATTATGACAATCAACAATAACTGTAAAAAACAATTTAAAGTAACAAACCAACAAAAATACTTTAAATAAAGAAAAAAAATAACGTGAC
Organism: Magicicada septendecula; assembly: GCA_034769895.1. Lineage (NCBI taxonomy): Eukaryota > Metazoa > Arthropoda > Insecta > Hemiptera > Cicadidae > Magicicada > Magicicada septendecula. The sequence continues at coordinate 62,559,482 of CM068375.1, forward strand.
AAACAAACAAGTTTGCCAATATCGTAAAGAAAAGCTCTCTAAAGAATGTCAAAATTCCAAAACATTTGTAAGTACAGCTTACACTAAGCATTAGAGAAACCATTATGATGAATAAAAAATTGTAAAAAATCAAAAGGGATATGTAAGAAAAGCTTACCCAAACACCTCGATAATATTTTGGAACAATTAAAAATGGAGAGATAAAAGTTGCAAGTCATTCATATAAAGTAAGAGCAACCAACTTACTACAATATCTAAATAAAAAATAAATAATAGAGGAGTGTAGCCACAAAACATTCCTACAAGATAAGATTAAATTACCATAATAATTAGCCAAAAAATGAGGCATGAAAAGCATAACATACTATAAAGGAATAAGCTACAAAAAATTCCTAACTAGTAAGAAGCAATAACTTACTATGATATCTAAAAAATTATGAAAAAAAAAATATCAATCAAAATGATCAGCTTCCACAACTATTTAGAAAGAGGGGAAGTAAAATTACCCAAACCAATGATCACAAAACGATATAAATGAAATCAACATTCTAAGAGTTATAATGTGAGATGAGATGAAACAAAGAGTAATTAAAAATGAATAAAAATGTGAATTGTATCAATAAAAAACAATGCTTTGAATAGTATCAAATAGTATCTATAAAGAAAGTTGAAACATTATATGACTCGAACTGAGCAATAATGAAGTATAAAAGTAAAAGATTCCCAACAAATATTATGATTATGATTATTATTATTATTATTTTGAGTCACGAGTTGACTGTATTTAAGAATTATTAATTGAGATTGTCTGTTGAATGAACCAGCAATCATTTTATCGAGCAGGGATGATGTTCCCCTGATATCAGTATAAGAGTAGTTTTGATGGAAAATAAGATTTATAGGGAATAAGTTATAATAAAAAATCAATAAGCCAGTTTGCAATATGAGAAGATAATGAAGAAAAGACTAAGAAGAATGGAATTAAAAGATACAGAATTAATTATAAAAAATGAATGAGAAGCAGGAGAATTTGAAAAAAAAAAAAAAAAAAATGATAAGATACAATTGATAATTTCATCAAACTTAGAATCACGTTTTATAAAATGATCAATTTTGGTGGAAGGGCATTATATAACATTGCCAAACCCTGATCACATTTGATATCAATAAGTATGTAAAAAATGCTAAGAAATAATATATATTGATAAATAAATAATAACGAGAACGAAAATAGTAAATATAATTAAGAGTGAATAGTAAACCAAAGGTGATTATTAAATAAGAAATACGAACTAGACTGACAGACAACTGACATTGACCCAACCCCAGAGATTGGCCAGATATTAACCGAAATAAAGCGAGACAAGAAGACAGTGAAGAAAAAAGAAATAAAATTACACTCATACAGGCAGGGAATAGAAATGTGTGCGTGTTTCAATCAGAGAACAAATTGTATAGCCTACTATATACTTTGAAACTTTTACTAGGATTATTTCAGCAGTATGTATTTTATTTCAGCATTATGTGTTTGAAAGTATAAGGTTTTGGAGAGTTTATTTATTCGCTAATATTATTGCTGTTGCTACAGATGTAGTATGTTTCAATTAACACAATATATTTTAACATTATTAAATTGTTGTTATTATTATTAATTATGACATTTCAAACAAATTTTTATCACTTTAATGACACAATGTATACAAAATTATGTTTTATTTGAAAGATGTGTTTACAATACCATGTTGTTTTAATATTATAAAATGATATGTGACAGTCTGAAGTTAATGAAAGAGACATGAACTCATTAGATACAAAAACTTTGTAATGATAGTGAGATAGTGAGAAATATAAGGGTAATTAGAGATAGGTAGGGAGTGACAAAGATGAACAGTGAAGTGATAAGTGTAATAAAATAAACCACATATAATCTTAAGAAAAAAGAGTTAAACAAGTGTGACAAACCCAAAACATAAGCACATGTTAAATGAGCAATTAAGTTAAGTATATTAGACTGAAAGACACAGAATAATTGTGAATGTAAAAAAACAGAAAAAATATTATTTCAGTATAAAAATCACCAGGGTGATTATTGTGATAAAAGAGATGGTGTAGGTATAACACTCACCAAATTTGTTCATTTTTTAATTTAAAGAAAGAAGTGATTGGCTTAATGTTTAAGGCAATAAATACCAGAAGAAATAGTTTTACAGTAATATGTTAGTATGTTTTAAGTAAGTAAGGAATTTATAAATAAAATAATAGCAATACCTTTATAAGAAATAACAGGCAAAATATAATAATTATGTGTAACGAAAGGGAACATGGCTGAACTATGTACAGGCCAGTAATTTAATTATATGTTATGTTTTATTAATAGATGTAAGTGTTAACGATGTGGGTGAGAAATGGGAGTAGGGATAAAAATAGTAATGACATAAATTTAACAAAAACCGCAAAATAATAGCAATAATATAAATTGAAAGTAATGTATAAAATAAGAAATTATAAGATGTAACAACTTATGCCCATACAGGACATAGCTGTCGAAGTTAAGAAACCCAATTGTAAACAATTGAAGACAATATTTAAATAACAAAACAAGGTAAATTATGTAATTACCAACAACTAACAAAAATAACATGGCAGAATTATATTAAAACTTAGAAATAAGTAAATTATGTATTAACATAGTATTATCAATTTTGGACTAAAACATTAATACATGGCTTAGACCAATCTTGTAAGATATCAAACTAATCTTTGAAAGAAAATAGGAACATCTATGTAAAGATTACAACCATTGAAATTATCCCCAAGTAAATATAGCCATTATAAAATATTTATTCAAATTAAACAAAAAATTCAAAATTTGATAACAATGTGTTTATTTTGAGATCAACCAAGGAGAATAATTACGTTACCATGGAAACTGTGGAGTAACAAGCAAAAAATACCGTTAGATTTTTTTACTGAATGCATGACGCTTTAATGGTATAGACGCTAATTTTCGAGTGACCAAAAAATTGTCAATTAAACCATAGAAAATATCAGAAGAGGTTACTACTAAGTGAATACCAAGACGTAAGACGAGGACTGGAACCATATTACTGAAGTCGAGGCCGAATTAACGAAATAAGAAGATAAATTCCTACCAATTAAACTGGAAAAGTTGCCTGATGTCCCAAACCAATGCAAATTAAAGAGGACTGCAGTATAACCATTAATCACAGATCGTGTGAATTCGCCATAACTACGGAAGTGATAAGTACCTATTAAATTACCCAAAATTTATAAATAAACTCACGTTAATTATTTCTCACTAAAGGTCGAAATCTCACTAAACTGAAATTAATTACTTTCAAAGATTAAAAAGAATACTGAGTCACTGTCAATTTATAAACTAACCAATATAAACTGTTGTTAATTATCCATAACTTGTAAACACTTTTACTACACTACACTAAACAAATTATGCCTACACAATATGTTAGTTAAGTTTACTTGATGTAAGGGTGTGTATTTTTATTGTTTTAAACATTTGTAATCCTTTTAACGTAATCTCAAGAACCTATGACAAACAAACATTAATAACTTGTGTACTATTCACAACAGACGCCATTATTAAACGTCTGGTTATCAATTCAAATATCGATTTGTCAAACCCTGTAGATGTCTCATATAAATAACCGGAGCATTTTGTAGTAGAATAATTTGTATTAAATGAATAACTAATCACTAATAAAAAATGTATAAGTATTGAGTGTAACCACGGTGTTATAATTTCATTAGGAGGTGCACAATATTTTATGTATATTTCAGCAGACGACTAACGATTTACACAGCCCACGCAACGAATTGCAGAACGCTACAGTTGGCCTAGGCGGGCGGAAATATTTGAATTATTCAAACCGCCTGAGCTGCGCTGGTCATACACCTTTGAATTTTATTTTAATTGTTTTAAGAAAACAATTTGGTGCCACCGGGATTTTCTCACCCCTAGTGAACAACAGGTAAGAACATCGTGACCTGGTTATTCGTACGTTCGCAACGGATGAAATCTGCGGAAGTTGCACGCATTTGAACTACGGATAGAGAAGACACGATACACCCATTACACACAAATTGTACATTATCCACATTTTGCAGAGTAAAACGGTAGCTGTACACACGACGACTTTACAAATTGGCTTCCATCGCGGGGCTTGAACGAGGCGGACGTCTCGACGACGTCCCTTTACAAGTTGGCGACCAACCGGTGGAGCTAGAAGAGAGAGAAATACGAAATTCTAGCGGCGATTACGAAAGGTTACAATATGCACACCAGAGGATTGTCGAAAAAATTGGCAAAGGAGAAGGAGATGGAAGAAAACAGAGGGGAAGAAGAGGAATGAACACCAATTGAAGAAGTGGAGACAGTAATAACCACAACAGAACCAAGCCAAGACGAAGAAATGGAAACACAGGCTGGAGATAGGGAGGAAGCCAGAGGAGGAATGGATTTACAAAAATTATGGGAGTTGATTAATGGAAAATTAGACAAGAACGTGAAGGAGATGAACAATAAATTCGACAAGAATGAGGAGAGCTTGAAGGAGATGAACAATAAATTCGACGGCATGAAGAAAGAAACCAGTGACAATTTGAAACAGATCAATGAAAAAATAGTGAGTACTAAGGAAGAATTGAGGAAAACAGTCAACCAAAATAATGAAACACTATAACAACGATTACTGGAGGAAATTCAGCACAGAAATGAAGATTTGAAGGAAGAATTGAAGGAACAGCTGAAGGAGGACCACCAGAAAAATAAGGAAGAAATGAAGCAGCAAATAAGACTAATTTTCAGAGAACGTCGTGAAGAAAGCGACCAGACAAAAATGGAGATGAATAAGAAAGGGGAAGAAACCAATTACCAAATAGATCTACTTAATGAGACATTAGGTAACGGGTTCAAGAAGGTGAATGAAACAATAAACACCACTCCAGAAGGAAATAATGAAAAAACAGAAATTCAAGAAGACCCAAATACATTGTTACATCAAAATAAAGGTAACAAAAACAAAGAGAAAAGTAAACACAAAGGAACCAACCGTAGAGGAGTACAGAAAAAACAGATAATTAAGAAGACTAAGAAAATACATCCGAGAAAACGAATCAATACCAGAGAGGAATTGGAGATGATGAAGAACGGACTACTTGAGACGTTTAATCGACCAATTAATGACCATACGGAAATGATGAATGTTATGGAGTGCAGGAGAACTCTGAAGGAAATTCTAGGAGGGATCAACAATCAACCAGCGAGTAAAACTTTCAACAAACCTATCTTTAAATGGAGGATATCCAAAGTTGAAAAGCATCACAACAAAACAATGTATGACAAATTGAGAAAGTCTACAAGAAAAGGGAAATTACCAGAGATAGAAATACCAAATAAACCAATATCAGTGAGAAGATCAATAACGGAAGTACGATTAACTTCATTGAGTAGTAAACAACATCATCAAGTGATTGAGGTAGGCACTGATGCCAGAGAACACATGGTATTAGAAGAGTGGCTGTACCAGATAGAAGAGACATATATAACACAGACAGAAACAGTGATGCACACCAGAGCAGTCCGAACAACGGAGGAAACTTATGTAATCATGGACAATGGATAAACCAAATGCAGATGAACATTGGAATATGGGACCATACACTATAACAAAAGACAAGGGCAATAACACTTACGAGATCACTCACCCTGTCACCCAGAAAATAAAGGGTGTATACAATCAAGCCTCAATTAAGAAATATTATGACAATCAACAATAACTGTAAAAAACAATTTAAAGTAACAAACCAACAAAAATACTTTAAATAAAGAAAAAAAATAACGTGACAAACAAACAAGTTTGCCAATATCGTAAAGAAAAGCTCTCTAAAGAATGTCAAAATTCCAAAACATTTGTAAGTACAGCTTACACTAAGCATTAGAGAAACCATTATGATGAATAAAAAATTGTAAAAAATCAAAAGGGATATGTAAGAAAAGCTTACCCAAACACCTCGATAATATTTTGGAACAATTAAAAATGGAGAGATAAAAGTTGCAAGTCATTCATATAAAGTAAGAGCAACCAACTTACTACAATATCTAAATAAAAAATAAATAATAGAGGAGTGTAGTCACAAAACATTCCTACAAGATAAGATTAAATTACCATAATAATTAGCCAAAAAATGAGGCATGAAAAGCATAACATACTATAAAGGAATAAGCTACAAAAAATTCCTAACTAGTAAGAAGCAATAACTTACTATGATATCTAAAAAATTATGAAAAAAAAAATATCAATCAAAATGATCAGCTTCCACAACTATTTAGAAAGAGGGGAAGTAAAATTACCCAAACCAATGATCACAAAACGATATAAATGAAATCAACATTCTAAGAGTTATAATGTGAGATGAGATGAAACAAAGAGTAATTAAAAATGAATAAAAATGTGAATTGTATCAATAAAAAACAATGCTTTGAATAGTATCAAATAGTATCTATAAAGAAAGTTGAAACAATATATGACTCGAACTGAGCAATAATGAAGTATAAAAGTAAAAGATTCCCAACAAATATTATGATTATGATTATTATTATTATTATTTTGAGTCACGAGTTGACTGTATTTAAGAATTATTAATTGAGATTGTCTGTTGAATGAACCAGCAATCATTTTATCGAGCAGGGATGATGTTCCCCTGATATCAGTATAAGAGTAGTTTTGATGGAAAATAAGATTTATAGGGAATAAGTTATAATAAAAAATCAATAAGCCAGTTTGCGATATGAGAAGATAATGAAGAAAAGACTAAGAAGAATGGAATTAAAAGATACAGAATTAATTATAAAAAATGAATGAGAAGCAGGAGAATTTGAAAAAAAAAAACAAAAAAATGATAAGATACAATTGATAATTTCATCAAACTTAGAATCACGTTTTATAAAATGATCAATTTTGGTGGAAGGGCATTATATAACATTGCCAAACCCTGATCACATTTGATATCAATAAGTATGTAAAAAATGCTAAGAAATAATATATATTGATAAATAAATAATAACGAGAACGAAAATAGTAAATATAATTAAGAGTGAATAGTAAACCAAAGGTGATTATTAAATAAGAAATACGAACTAGACTGACAGACAACTGACATTGACCCAACCCCAGAGATTGGCCAGATATTAACCGAAATAAAGCGAGACAAGAAGACAGTGAAGAAAAAAGAAATAAAATTACACTCATACAGGCAGGGAATAGAAATGTGTGCGTGTTTCAATCAGAGAACAAATTGTATAGCCTACTATATACTTTGAAACTTTTACTAGGATTATTTCAGCAGTATGTATTTTATTTCAGCATTATGTGTTTGAAAGTATAAGGTTTTGGAGAGTTTATTTATTCGCTAATATTATTGCTGTTGCTACAGATGTAGTATGTTTCAATTAACACAATATATTTTAACATTATTAAATTGTTGTTATTATTATTAATTATGACATTTCAAACCAATTTTTATCACTTTAATGACACAATGTATACAAAATTATGTTTTATTTGAAAGATGTGTTTACAATACCATGTTGTTTTAATATTATAAAATGATATGTGACAGTCTGAAGTTAATGAAAGAGACATGAACTCATTAGATACAAAAACTTTGTAATGATAGTGAGATAGTGAGAAATATAAGGGTAATTAGAGATAGGTAGGGAGTGACAAAGATGAACAGTGAAGTGATAAGTGTAATAAAATAAACCACATATAATCTTAAGAAAAAAGAGTTAAACAAGTGTGACAAACCCAAAACATAAGCACATGTTAAATGAGCAATTAAGTTAAGTATATTAGACTGAAAGACACAGAATAATTGTGAATGTAAAAAAACAGAAAAAATATTATTTCAGTATAAAAATCACCAGGGTGATTATTGTGATAAAAGAGATGGTGTAGGTATAACACTCACCAAATTTGTTCATTTTTTAATTTAAAGAAAGAAGTGATTGGCTTAATGTTTAAGGCAATAAATACCAGAAGAAATAGTTTTACAGTAATATGTTAGTATGTTTTAAGTAAGTAAGGAATTTCTAAATAAAATAATAGCAATACCTTTATAAGAAATAACAGGCAAAATATAATAATTATGTGTAACGAAAGGGAACATGGCTGAACTATGTACAGACCAGTAATTTAATTATATGTTATGTTTTATTAATAGATGTAAGTGTTAACGATGTGGGTGAGAAATGGGAGTAGGGATAAAAATAGTAATGACATAAATTTAACAAAAACCGCAAAATAATAGCAATAATATAAATTGAAAGTAATGTATAAAATAAGAAATTATAAGATGTAACAACTTATGCCCATACAGGACATAGCTGTCGAAGTTAAGAAACCCAATTGTAAACAATTGAAGACAATATTTAAATAACAAAACAAGGTAAATTATGTAATTACCAACAACTAACAAAAATAACATGGCAGAATTATATTAAAACTTAGAAATAAGTAAATTATGTATTAACATAGTATTATCAATTTTGGACTAAAACATTAATACATGGCTTAGACCAATCTTGTAAGATATCAAACTAATCTTTGAAAGAAAATAGGAACATCTATGTAAAGATTACAACCATTGAAATTATCCCCAAGTAAATATAGCCATTATAAAATATTTATTCAAATTAAACAAAAAATTCAAAATTTGATAACAATGTGTTTATTTTGAGATCAACCAAGGAGAATAATTACGTTACCATGGAAACTGTGGAGTAACAAGCAAAAAATACCGTTAGATTTTTTTACTGAATGCATGACGCTTTAATGGTATAGACGCTAATTTTCGAGTGACCAAAAAATTGTCAATTAAACCATAGAAAATATCAGAAGAGGTTACTACTAAGTGAATACCAAGACGTAAGACGAGGACTGGAACCATATTACTGAAGTCGAGGCCGAATTAACGAAATAAGAAGATAAATTCCTACCAATTAAACTGGAAAAGTTGCCTGATGTCCCAAACCAATGCAAATTAAAGAGGACTGCAGTATAACCATTAATCACAGATCGTGTGAATTCGCCATAACTACGGAAGTGATAAGTACCTATTAAATTACCCAAAATTTATAAATAAACTCACGTTAATTATTTCTCACTAAAGGTCGAAATCTCACTAAACTGAAATTAATTACTTTCAAAGATTAAAAAGAATACTGAGTCACTGTCAATTTATAAACTAACCAATATAAACTGTTGTTAATTATCCATAACTTGTAAACACTTTTACTACACTACACTAAACAAATTATACCTACACAATATGTTAGTTAAGTTTACTTGATGTAAGGGTGTGTATTTTTATTGTTTTAAACATTTGTAATCCTTTTAACGTAATCTCAAGAACCTATGACAAACAAACATTAATAACTTGTGTACTATTCACAACAGACGCCATTATTAAACGTCTGGTTATCAATTCAAATATCGATTTGTCAAACCCTGTAGATGTCTCATATAAATAACCGGAGCATTTTGTAGTAGAATAATTTGTATTAAATGAATAACAAATCACTAATAAAAAATGTATAAGTATTGAGTGTAACCACGGTGTTATAATTTCATTAGGAGGTGCACAATATTTTATGTATATTTCAGCAGACGACTAACGATTTACACAGCCCACGCAACGAATTGCAGAACGCTACAGTTGGCCTAGGCGGGCGGAAATATTTGAATTATTCAAACCGCCTGAGCTGCGCTGGTCATACACCTTTGAATTTTATTTTAATTGTTTTAAGAAAACAATTTGGTGCCACCGGGATTTTCTCACCCCTAGTGAACAACAGGTAAGAACATCGTGACCTGGTTATTCGTACGTTCGCAACGGATGAAATCTGCGGAAGTTGCACGCATTTGAACTACGGATAGAGAAGACACGATACACCCATTACACACAAATTGTACATTATCCACATTTTGCAGAGTAAAACGGTAGCTGTACACACGACGACTTTACAAATTGGCTTCCATCGCGGGGCTTGAACGAGGCGGACGTCTCGACGACGTCCCTTTACAAGTTGGCGACCAACCGGTGGAGCTAGAAGAGAGAGAAATACGAAATTCTAGCGGCGATTACGAAAGGTTACAATATGCACACCAGAGGATTGTCGAAAAAATTGGCAAAGGAGAAGGAGATGGAAGAAAACAGAGGGGAAGAAGAGGAATGAACACCAATTGAAGAAGTGGAGACAGTAATAACCACAACAGAACCAAGCCAAGACGAAGAAATGGAAACACAGGCTGGAGATAGGGAGGAAGCCAGAGGAGGAATGGATTTACAAAAATTATGGGAGTTGATTAATGGAAAATTAGACAAGAACATGAAGGAGATGAACAATAAATTCGACGGCATGAAGAAAGAAACCAGTGACAATTTGAAACAGATCAATGAAAAAATAGTGTGTACTAAGGAAGAATTGAGGAAAACAGTCAACCAAAATAATGAAACACTACAACAACGATTACTGGAGGAAATTCAGCAAAGAAATGAAGATTTGAAGGAAGAATTGAAGGAACAGCTGAAGGAGGACCACCAGAAAAATAAGGAAGAAATGAAGCAGAAAATAAGACTAATTTTCAGAGAATGTCGTGAAGAAAGCGACCAGACAAAAATGGAGATGAATAAGAAAGGGGAAGAAACCAATTACCAAATAGATCTACTTAATGAGACATTAGGTAACGGGTTCAAGAAGGTGAATGAAACAATAAACACCACTCCAGAAGGAAATAATGAAAAAACAGAAATTCAAGAAGACCCAAATACATTGTTACATCAAAATAAAGGTAACAAAAACAAAGAGAAAAGTAAACACAAAGGAACCAACCGTAGAGGAGTACAGAAAAAACAGATAATTAAGAAGACTAAGAAAATACATCCGAGAAAACGAATCAATACCAGTGAGGAATTGGAGATGATGAAGAACGGACTACTTGAGACGTTTAATCGACCAATTAATGACCATACGGAAATGATGAATGTTATGGAGTGCAGGAGAACTCTGAAGGAAATTCTAGGAGGGATCAACAATCAACCAGCGAGTAAAATTTTCAACAAACCTATCTTTAAATGGAGGATATCCAAAGTTGAAAAGCATCACAACAAAACAATGTATGACAAATTGAGAAAGTCTACAAGAAAAGGGAAATTACCAGAGATAGAAATACCAAATAAACCAATATCAGTGAGAAGATCAATAACGGAGGTACGATTAACTTCATTGAGTAGTAAACAACATCATCAAGTGATTGAGGTAGGCACTGATGCCAGAGAACACATGGTATTAGAAGAGTGGCTGTACCAGATAGAAGAGACATATATAACACAGACGGAACAGTGATGCACACCAGAGCAGTCCGAACAACGGAGGAAACTTATGTAATCATGGACAATGGATAAACCAAATGCAGATGAACATTGGAATATGGGACCATACACTATAACAAAAGACAAGGGCAATAACACTTACGAGATCACTCACCCTGTCACCCAGAAAATAAAGGGTGTATACAATCAAGCCTCAATTAAGAAATATTATGACAATCAACAATAACTGTAAAAAACAATTTAAAGTAACAAACCAACAAAAATACTTTAAATAAAGAAAAAAAATAACAAACAAACAAGTTTGCCAATATCGTAAAGAAAAGCTCTCTAAAGAATGTCAAAATTCCAAAACATTTGTAAGTACAGCTTACACTAAGCATTAGAGAAACCATTATGATGAATAAAAAATTGTAAAAAATCAAAAGGGATATGTAAGAAAAGCTTACCCAAACACCTCGATAATATTTTGGAACAATTAAAAATGGAGAGATAAAAGTTGCAAGTCATTCATATAAAGTAAGAGCAACCAACTTACTACAATATCTAAATAAAAAATAAATAATAGAGGAGTGTAGTCACAAAACATTCCTACAAGATAAGATTAAATTACCATAATAATTAGCCAAAAAATGAGGCATGAAAAGCATAACATACTATAAAGGAATAAGCTACAAAAAATTCCTAACTAGTAAGAAGCAATAACTTACTATGATATCTAAAAAATTTGAAAAAAAAAATATCAATCAAAATGATCAGCTTCCACAACTATTTAGAAAGAGGGGAAGTAAAATTACCCAAACCAATGATCACAAAACGATATAAATGAAATCAACATTCTAAGAGTTATAATGTGAGATGAGATGAAACAAAGAGTAATTAAAAATGAATAAAAATGTGAATTGTATCAATAAAAAACAATGCTTTGAATAGTATCAAATAGTATCTATAAAGAAAGTTGAAACAATATATGACTCGAACTGAGCAATAATGAAGTATAAAAGTAAAAGATTCCCAACAAATATTATGATTATGATTATTATTATTATTATTTTGAGTCACGAGTTGACTGTATTTAAGAATTATTAATTGAGATTGTCTGTTGAATGAACCAGCAATCATTTTATCGAGCAGGGATGATGTTCCCCTGATATCAGTATAAGAGTAGTTTTGATGGAAAATAAGATTTATAGGGAATAAGTTATAATAAAAAATCAATAAGCCAGTTTGCAATATGAGAAGATAATGAAGAAAAGACTAAGAAGAATGGAATTAAAAGATACAGAATTAATTATAAAAAATGAATGAGAAGCAGGAGAATTTGAAAAAAAAAAAACAAAAAAATGATAAGATACAATTGATAATTTCATCAAACTTAGAATCACGTTTTATAAAATGATCAATTTTGGTGGAAGGGCATTATATAACATTGCCAAACCCTGATCACATTTGATATCAATAAGTATGTAAAAAATGCTAAGAAATAATATATATTGATAAATAAATAATAACGAGAACGAAAATAGTAAATATAATTAAGAGTGAATAGTAAACCAAAGGTGATTATTAAATAAGAAATACGAACTAGACTGACAGACAACTGACATTGACCCAACCCCAGAGATTGGCCAGATATTAACCGAAATAAAGCGAGACAAGAAGACAGTGAAGAAAAAAGAAATAAAATTACACTCATACAGGCAGGGAATAGAAATGTGTGCGTGTTTCAATCAGAGAACAAATTGTATAGCCTACTATATACTTTGAAACTTTTACTAGGATTATTTCAGCAGTATGTATTTTATTTCAGCATTATGTGTTTGAAAGTATAAGGTTTTGGAGAGTTTATTTATTCGCTAATATTATTGCTGTTGCTACAGATGTAGTATGTTTCAATTAACACAATATATTTTAACATTATTAAATTGTTGTTATTATTATTAATTATGACATTTCAAACAAATTTTTATCACTTTAATGACACAATGTATACAAAATTATGTTTTATTTGAAAGATGTGTTTACAATACCATGTTGTTTTAATACTATAAAATGATATGTGACAGTCTGAAGTTAATGAAAGAGACATGAACTCATTAGATACAAAAACTTTGTAATGATAGTGAGATAGTGAGAAATATAAGGGTAATTAGAGATAGGTAGGGAGTGACAAAGATGAACAGTGAAGTGATAAGTGTAATAAAATAAACCACATATAATCTTAAGAAAAAAGAGTTAAACAAGTGTGACAAACCCAAAACATAAGCACATGTTAAATGAGCAATTAAGTTAAGTATATTAGACTGAAAGACACAGAATAATTGTGAATGTAAAAAAACAGAAAAAATATTATTTCAGTATAAAAATCACCAGGGTGATTATTGTGATAAAAGAGATGGTGTAGGTATAACACTCACCAAATTTGTTCATTTTTTAATTTAAAGAAAGAAGTGATTGGCTTAATGTTTAAGGCAATAAATACCAGAAGAAATAGTTTTACAGTAATATGTTAGTATGTTTTAAGTAAGTAAGGAATTTATAAATAAAATAATAGCAATACCTTTATAAGAAATAACAGGCAAAATATAATAATTATGTGTAACGAAAGGGAACATGGCTGAACTATGTACAGACCAGTAATTTAATTATATGTTATGTTTTATTAATAGATGTAAGTGTTAACGATGTGGGTGAGAAATGGGAGTAGGGATAAAAATAGTAATGACATAAATTTAACAAAAACCGCAAAATAATAGCAATAATATAAATTGAAAGTAATGTATAAAATAAGAAATTATAAGATGTAACAACTTATGCCCATACAGGACATAGCTGTCGAAGTTAAGAAACCCAATTGTAAACAATTGAAGACAATATTTAAATAACAAAACAAGGTAAATTATGTAATTACCAACAACTAACAAAAATAACATGGCAGAATTATATTAAAACTTAGAAATAAGTAAATTATGTATTAACATAGTATTATCAATTTTGGACTAAAACATTAATACATGGCTTAGACCAATCTTGTAAGATATCAAACTAATCTTTGAAAGAAAATAGGAACATCTATGTAAAGATTACAACCATTGAAATTATCCCCAAGTAAATATAGCCATTATAAAATATTTATTCAAATTAAACAAAAAATTAAAAATTTGATAACAATGTGTTTATTTTGAGATCAACCAAGGAGAATAATTACGTTACCATGGAAACTGTGGAGTAACAAGCAAAAAATACCGTTAGATTTTTTTACTGAATGCATGACGCTTTAATGGTATAGACGCTAATTTTTGAGTGACCAAAAAATTGTCAATTAAACCATAGAAAATATCAGAAGAGGTTACTACTAAGTGAATACCAAGACGTAAGACGAGGACTGGAACCATATTACTGAAGTCGAGGCCGAATTAACGAAATAAGAAGATAAATTCCTACCAATTAAACTGGAAAAGTTGCCTGATGTCCCAAACCAATGCAAATTAAAGAGGACTGCAGTATAACCATTAATCACAGATCGTGTGAATTCGCCATAACTACGGAAGTGATAAGTACCTATTAAATTACCCAAAATTTATAAATAAACTCACGTTAATTATTTCTCACTAAAGGTCGAAATCTCACTAAACTGAAATTAATTACTTTCAAAGATTAAAAAGAATACTGAGTCACTGTCAATTTATAAACTAACCAATATAAACTGTTGTTAATTATCCATAACTTGTAAACACTTTTACTACACTACACTAAACAAATTATACCTACACAATATGTTAGTTAAGTTTACTTGATGTAAGGGTGTGTATTTTTATTGTTTTAAACATTTGTAATCCTTTTAACGTAATCTCAAGAACCTATGACAAACAAACATTAATAACTTGTGTACTATTCACAACAGACGCCATTATTAAACGTCTGGTTATCAATTCAAATATCGATTTGTCAAACCCTGTAGATGTCTCATATAAATAACCGGAGCATTTTGTAGTAGAATAATTTGTATTAAATGAATAACTAATCACTAATAAAAAATGTATAAGTATTGAGTGTAACCACGGTGTTATAATTTCATTAGGAGGTGCACAATATTTTATGTATATTTCAGCAGACGACTAACGATTTACACAGCCCACGCAACGAATTGCAGAACGCTACAGTTGGCCTAGGCGGGCGGAAATATTTGAATTATTCAAACTGCCTGAGCTGCGCTGGTCATACACCTTTGAATTTTATTTTAATTGTTTTAAGAAAACAATTTGGTGCCACCGGGATTTTCTCACCCCTAGTGAACAACAGGTAAGAACATCGTGACCTGGTTATTCGTACGTTCGCAACGGACGAAATCTGCGGAAGTTGCACGCATTTGAACTACGGATAGAGAAGACACGATACACCCATTACACACAAATTGTACATTATCCACATTTTGCAGAGTAAAACGGTAGCCGTACACACGACGACTTTACAAATTGGCTTCCATCGCGGGGCTTGAATGAGGCGGACGTCTCGACGACGTCCCTTTACAAGTTGGCGACCAACCGGTGGAGCTAGAAGAGAGAGAAATACGAAATTCTAGCGGCGATTACGAAAGGTTACAATATGCACACCAGAGGATTGTCGAAAAAATTGGCAAAGGAGAAGGAGATGGAAGAAAACAGAGGGGAAGAAGAGGAATGAACACCAATTGAAGAAGTGGAGACAGTAATAACCACAACAGAACCAAGCCAAGACGAAGAAATGGAAACACAGGCTGGAGATAGGGAGGAAGCCAGAGGAGGAATGGATTTACAAAAATTATGGGAGTTGATTAATGGAAAATTAGACAAGAACGTGAAGGAGATGAACAATAAATTCGACAAGAATGAGGAGAGCTTGAAGGAGATGAACAATAAATTTGACGGCATGAAGAAAGAAACCAGTGACAATTTGAAACAGATCAATGAAAAAATAGTGAGTACTAAGGAAGAATTGAGGAAAACAGTGAACCAAAATAATGAAACACTACAACAACGATTACTGGAGGAAATTCAGCAAAGAAATGAAGATTTGAAGGAAGAATTGAAGGAACAGCTGAAGGAGGACCACCAGAAAAATAAGGAAGAAATGAAGCAGAAAATAAGACTAATTTTCAGAGAACGTCGTGAAGAAAGCGACCAGACAAAAATGGAGATGAATAAGAAAGGGGAAGAAACCAATTACCAAATAGATCTACTTAATGAGACATTAGGTAACGGGTTCAAGAAGGTGAATGAAACAATAAACACCACTCCAGAAGGAAATAATGAAAAAACAGAAATTCAAGAAGACCCAAATACATTGTTACATCAAAATAAAGGTAACAAAAACAAAGAGAAAAGTAAACACAAAGGAACCAACCGTAGAGGAGTACAGAAAAAACAGATAATTAAGAAGACTAAGAAAATACATCCGAGAAAACGAATCAATACCAGTGAGGAATTGGAGATGATGAAGAACGGACTACTTGAGACGTTTAATCGACCAATTAATGACCATACGGAAATGATGAATGTTATGGAGTGCAGGAGAACTCTGAAGGAAATTCTAGGAGGGATCAACAATCAACCAGCGAGTAAAATTTTCAACAAACCTATCTTTAAATGGAGGATATCCAAAGTTGAAAAGCATCACAACAAAACAATGTATGACAAATTGAGAAAGTCTACAAGAAAAGGGAAATTACCAGAGATAGAAATACCAAATAAACCAATATCAGTGAGAAGATCAATAACGGAGGTACGATTAACTTCATTGAGTAGTAAACAACATCATCAAGTGATTGAGGTAGGCACTGATGCCAGAGAACACATGGTATTAGAAGAGTGGCTGTACCAGATAGAAGAGACATATATAACACAGACGGAACAGTGATGCACACCAGAGCAGTCCGAACAACGGAGGAAACTTATGTAATCATGGACAATGGATAAACCAAATGCAGATGAACATTGGAATATGGGACCATACACTATAACAAAAGACAAGGGCAATAACACTTACGAGATCACTCACCCTGTCACCCAGAAAATAAAGGGTGTATACAATCAAGCCTCAATTAAGAAATATTATGACAATCAACAATAACTGTAAAAAACAATTTAAAGTAACAAACCAACAAAAATACTTTAAATAAAGAAAAAAAATAACAAACAAACAAGTTTGCCAATATCGTAAAGAAAAGCTCTCTAAAGAATGTCAAAATTCCAAAACATTTGTAAGTACAGCTTACACTAAGCATTAGAGAAACCATTATGATGAATAAAAAATTGTAAAAAATCAAAAGGGATATGTAAGAAAAGCTTACCCAAACACCTCGATAATATTTTGGAACAATTAAAAATGGAGAGATAAAAGTTGCAAGTCATTCATATAAAGTAAGAGCAACCAACTTACTACAATATCTAAATAAAAAATAAATAATAGAGGAGTGTAGTCACAAAACATTCCTACAAGATAAGATTAAATTACCATAATAATTAGCCAAAAAATGAGGCATGAAAAGCATAACATACTATAAAGGAATAAGCTACAAAAAATTCCTAACTAGTAAGAAGCAATAACTTACTATGATATCTAAAAAATTTGAAAAAAAAAATATCAATCAAAATGATCAGCTTCCACAACTATTTAGAAAGAGGGGAAGTAAAATTACCCAAACCAATGATCACAAAACGATATAAATGAAATCAACATTCTAAGAGTTATAATGTGAGATGAGATGAAACAAAGAGTAATTAAAAATGAATAAAAATGTGAATTGTATCAATAAAAAACAATGCTTTGAATAGTATCAAATAGTATCTATAAAGAAAGTTGAAACAATATATGACTCGAACTGAGCAATAATGAAGTATAAAAGTAAAAGATTCCCAACAAATATTATGATTATGATTATTATTATTATTATTTTGAGTCACGAGTTGACTGTATTTAAGAATTATTAATTGAGATTGTCTGTTGAATGAACCAGCAATCATTTTATCGAGCAGGGATGATGTTCCCCTGATATCAGTATAAGAGTAGTTTTGATGGAAAATAAGATTTATAGGGAATAAGTTATAATAAAAAATCAATAAGCCAGTTTGCAATATGAGAAGATAATGAAGAAAAGACTAAGAAGAATGGAATTAAAAGATACAGAATTAATTATAAAAAATGAATGAGAAGCAGGAGAAT
The DNA here is from genome assembly GCA_034769895.1 of Magicicada septendecula. Lineage (NCBI taxonomy): Eukaryota > Metazoa > Arthropoda > Insecta > Hemiptera > Cicadidae > Magicicada > Magicicada septendecula. The sequence continues at coordinate 62,578,112 of CM068375.1, forward strand.
TTGAAAAAAAAAAAACAAAAAAATGATAAGATACAATTGATAATTTCATCAAACTTAGAATCACGTTTTATAAAATGATCAATTTTGGTGGAAGGGCATTATATAACATTGCCAAACCCTGATCACATTTGATATCAATAAGTATGTAAAAAATGCTAAGAAATAATATATATTGATAAATAAATAATAACGAGAACGAAAATAGTAAATATAATTAAGAGTGAATAGTAAACCAAAGGTGATTATTAAATAAGAAATACGAACTAGACTGACAGACAACTGACATTGACCCAACCCCAGAGATTGGCCAGATATTAACCGAAATAAAGCGAGACAAGAAGACAGTGAAGAAAAAAGAAATAAAATTACACTCATACAGGCAGGGAATAGAAATGTGTGCGTGTTTCAATCAGAGAACAAATTGTATAGCCTACTATATACTTTGAAACTTTTACTAGGATTATTTCAGCAGTATGTATTTTATTTCAGCATTATGTGTTTGAAAGTATAAGGTTTTGGAGAGTTTATTTATTCGCTAATATTATTGCTGTTGCTACAGATGTAGTATGTTTCAATTAACACAATATATTTTAACATTATTAAATTGTTGTTATTATTATTAATTATGACATTTCAAACAAATTTTTATCACTTTAATGACACAATGTATACAAAATTATGTTTTATTTGAAAGATGTGTTTACAATACCATGTTGTTTTAATATTATAAAATGATATGTGACAGTCTGAAGTTAATGAAAGAGACATGAACTCATTAGATACAAAAACTTTGTAATGATAGTGAGATAGTGAGAAATATAAGGGTAATTAGAGATAGGTAGGGAGTGACAAAGATGAACAGTGAAGTGATAAGTGTAATAAAATAAACCACATATAATCTTAAGAAAAAAGAGTTAAACAAGTGTGACAAACCCAAAACATAAGCACATGTTAAATGAGCAATTAAGTTAAGTATATTAGACTGAAAGACACAGAATAATTGTGAATGTAAAAAAACAGAAAAAATATTATTTCAGTATAAAAATCACCAGGGTGATTATTGTGATAAAAGAGATGGTGTAGGTATAACACTCACCAAATTTGTTCATTTTTTAATTTAAAGAAAGAAGTGATTGGCTTAATGTTTAAGGCAATAAATACCAGAAGAAATAGTTTTACAGTAATATGTTAGTATGTTTTAAGTAAGTAAGGAATTTCTAAATAAAATAATAGCAATACCTTTATAAGAAATAACAGGCAAAATATAATAATTATGTGTAACGAAAGGGAACATGGCTGAACTATGTACAGACCAGTAATTTAATTATATGTTATGTTTTATTAATAGATGTAAGTGTTAACGATGTGGGTGAGAAATGGGAGTAGGGATAAAAATAGTAATGACATAAATTTAACAAAAACCGCAAAATAATAGCAATAATATAAATTGAAAGTAATGTATAAAATAAGAAATTATAAGATGTAACAACTTATGCCCATACAGGACATAGCTGTCGAAGTTAAGAAACCCAATTGTAAACAATTGAAGACAATATTTAAATAACAAAACAAGGTAAATTATGTAATTACCAACAACTAACAAAAATAACATGGCAGAATTATATTAAAACTTAGAAATAAGTAAATTATGTATTAACATAGTATTATCAATTTTGGACTAAAACATTAATACATGGCTTAGACCAATCTTGTAAGATATCAAACTAATCTTTGAAAGAAAATAGGAACATCTATGTAAAGATTACAACCATTGAAATTATCCCCAAGTAAATATAGCCATTATAAAATATTTATTCAAATTAAACAAAAAATTCAAAATTTGATAACAATGTGTTTATTTTGAGATCAACCAAGGAGAATAATTACGTTACCATGGAAACTGTGGAGTAACAAGCAAAAAATACCGTTAGATTTTTTTACTGAATGCATGACGCTTTAATGGTATAGACGCTAATTTTTGAGTGACCAAAAAATTGTCAATTAAACCATAGAAAATATCAGAAGAGGTTACTACTAAGTGAATACCAAGACGTAAGACGAGGACTGGAACCATATTACTGAAGTCGAGGCCGAATTAACGAAATAAGAAGATAAATTCCTACCAATTAAACTGGAAAAGTTGCCTGATGTCCCAAACCAATGCAAATTAAAGAGGACTGCAGTATAACCATTAATCACAGATCGTGTGAATTCGCCATAACTACGGAAGTGATAAGTACCTATTAAATTACCCAAAATTTATAAATAAACTCACGTTAATTATTTCTCACTAAAGGTCGAAATCTCACTAAACTGAAATTAATTACTTTCAAAGATTAAAAAGAATACTGAGTCACTGTCAATTTATAAACTAACCAATATAAACTGTTGTTAATTATCCATAACTTGTAAACACTTTTACTACACTACACTAAACAAATTATACCTACACAATATGTTAGTTAAGTTTACTTGATGTAAGAGTGTGTATTTTTATTGTTTTAAACATTTGTAATCCTTTTAACGTAATCTCAAGAACCTATGACAAACAAACATTAATAACTTGTGTACTATTCACAACAGACGCCATTATTAAACGTCTGGTTATCAATTCAAATATCGATTTGTCAAACCCTGTAGATGTCTCATATAAATAACCGGAGCATTTTGTAGTAGAATAATTTGTATTAAATGAATAACTAATCACTAATAAAAAATGTATAAGTATTGAGTGTAACCACGGTGTTATAATTTCATTAGGAGGTGCACAATATTTTATGTATATTTCAGCAGACGACTAACGATTTACACAGCCCACGCAACGAATTGCAGAACGCTACAGTTGGCCTAGGCGGGCGGAAATATTTGAATTATTCAAACCGCCTGAGCTGCGCTGGTCATACACCTTTGAATTTTATTTTAATTGTTTTAAGAAAACAATTTGGTGCCACCGGGATTTTCTCACCCCTAGTGAACAACAGGTAAGAACATCGTGACCTGGTTATTCGTACGTTCGCAACGGACGAAATCTGCGGAAGTTGCACGCATTTGAACTACGGATAGAGAAGACACGGGGTACATTATCCACATTTTGCAGAGTAAAACGGTAGCCGTACACACGACGACTTTACAAATTGGCTTCCATCGCGGGGCTTGAACGAGGCGGACGTCTCGACGACGTCCCTTTACAAGTTGGCGACCAACCGGTGGAGCTAGAAGAGAGAGAAATACGAAATTCTAGCGGCGATTACGAAAGGTTACAATATGCACACCAGAGGATTGTCGAAAAAATTGGCAAAGGAGAAGGAGATGGAAGAAAACAGAGGGGAAGAAGAGGAATGAACACCAATTGAAGAAGTGGAGACAGTAATAACCACAACAGAACCAAGCCAAGACGAAGAAATGGAAACACAGGCTGGAGATAGGGAGGAAGCCAGAGGAGGAATGGATTTACAAAAATTATGGGAGTTGATTAATGGAAAATTAGACAAGAACGTGAAGGAGATGAACAATAAATTCGACAAGAATGAGGAGAGCTTGAAGGAGATGAACAATAAATTTGACGGCATGAAGAAAGAAACCAGTGACAATTTGAAACAGATCAATGAAAAAATAGTGAGTACTAAGGAAGAATTGAGGAAAACAGTGAACCAAAATAATGAAACACTACAACAACGATTACTGGAGGAAATTCAGCAAAGAAATGAAGATTTGAAGGAAGAATTGAAGGAACAGCTGAAGGAGGACCACCAGAAAAATAAGGAAGAAATGAAGCAGAAAATAAGACTAATTTTCAGAGAACGTCGTGAAGAAAGCGACCAGACAAAAATGGAGATGAATAAGAAAGGGGAAGAAACCAATTACCAAATAGATCTACTTAATGAGACATTAGGTAACGGGTTCAAGAAGGTGAATGAAACAATAAACACCACTCCAGAAGGAAATAATGAAAAAACAGAAATTCAAGAAGACCCAAATACATTGTTACATCAAAATAAAGGTAACAAAAACAAAGAGAAAAGTAAACACAAAGGAACCAACCGTAGAGGAGTACAGAAAAAACAGATAATTAAGAAGACTAAGAAAATACATCCGAGAAAACGAATCAATACCAGTGAGGAATTGGAGATGATGAAGAACGGACTACTTGAGACGTTTAATCGACCAATTAATGACCATACGGAAATGATGAATGTTATGGAGTGCAGGAGAACTCTGAAGGAAATTCTAGGAGGGATCAACAATCAACCAGCGAGTAAAATTTTCAACAAACCTATCTTTAAATGGAGGATATCCAAAGTTGAAAAGCATCACAACAAAACAATGTATGACAAATTGAGAAAGTCTACAAGAAAAGGGAAATTACCAGAGATAGAAATACCAAATAAACCAATATCAGTGAGAAGATCAATAACGGAGGTACGATTAACTTCATTGAGTAGTAAACAACATCATCAAGTGATTGAGGTAGGCACTGATGCCAGAGAACACATGGTATTAGAAGAGTGGCTGTACCAGATAGAAGAGACATATATAACACAGACGGAACAGTGATGCACACCAGAGCAGTCCGAACAACGGAGGAAACTTATGTAATCATGGACAATGGATAAACCAAATGCAGATGAACATTGGAATATGGGACCATACACTATAACAAAAGACAAGGGCAATAACACTTACGAGATCACTCACCCTGTCACCCAGAAAATAAAGGGTGTATACAATCAAGCCTCAATTAAGAAATATTATGACAATCAACAATAACTGTAAAAAACAATTTAAAGTAACAAACCAACAAAAATACTTTAAATAAAGAAAAAAAATAACAAACAAACAAGTTTGCCAATATCGTAAAGAAAAGCTCTCTAAAGAATGTCAAAATTCCAAAACATTTGTAAGTACAGCTTACACTAAGCATTAGAGAAACCATTATGATGAATAAAAAATTGTAAAAAATCAAAAGGGATATGTAAGAAAAGCTTACCCAAACACCTCGATAATATTTTGGAACAATTAAAAATGGAGAGATAAAAGTTGCAAGTCATTCATATAAAGTAAGAGCAACCAACTTACTACAATATCTAAATAAAAAATAAATAATAGAGGAGTGTAGTCACAAAACATTCCTACAAGATAAGATTAAATTACCATAATAATTAGCCAAAAAATGAGGCATGAAAAGCATAACATACTATAAAGGAATAAGCTACAAAAAATTCCTAACTAGTAAGAAGCAATAACTTACTATGATATCTAAAAAATTTGAAAAAAAAAATATCAATCAAAATGATCAGCTTCCACAACTATTTAGAAAGAGGGGAAGTAAAATTACCCAAACCAATGATCACAAAACGATATAAATGAAATCAACATTCTAAGAGTTATAATGTGAGATGAGATGAAACAAAGAGTAATTAAAAATGAATAAAAATGTGAATTGTATCAATAAAAAACAATGCTTTGAATAGTATCAAATAGTATCTATAAAGAAAGTTGAAACAATATATGACTCGAACTGAGCAATAATGAAGTATAAAAGTAAAAGATTCCCAACAAATATTATGATTATGATTATTATTATTATTATTTTGAGTCACGAGTTGACTGTATTTAAGAATTATTAATTGAGATTGTCTGTTGAATGAACCAGCAATCATTTTATCGAGCAGGGATGATGTTCCCCTGATATCAGTATAAGAGTAGTTTTGATGGAAAATAAGATTTATAGGGAATAAGTTATAATAAAAAATCAATAAGCCAGTTTGCAATATGAGAAGATAATGAAGAAAAGACTAAGAAGAATGGAATTAAAAGATACAGAATTAATTATAAAAAATGAATGAGAAGCAGGAGAATTTGAAAAAAAAAACAAAAAAATGATAAGATACAATTGATAATTTCATCAAACTTAGAATCACGTTTTATAAAATGATCAATTTTGGTGGAAGGGCATTATATAACATTGCCAAACCCTGATCACATTTGATATCAATAAGTATGTAAAAAATGCTAAGAAATAATATATATTGATAAATAAATAATAACGAGAACGAAAATAGTAAATATAATTAAGAGTGAATAGTAAACCAAAGGTGATTATTAAATAAGAAATACGAACTAGACTGACAGACAACTGACATTGACCCAACCCCAGAGATTGGCCAGATATTAACCGAAATAAAGCGAGACAAGAAGACAGTGAAGAAAAAAGAAATAAAATTACACTCATACAGGCAGGGAATAGAAATGTGTGCGTGTTTCAATCAGAGAACAAATTGTATAGCCTACTATATACTTTGAAACTTTTACTAGGATTATTTCAGCAGTATGTATTTTATTTCAGCATTATGTGTTTGAAAGTATAAGGTTTTGGAGAGTTTATTTATTCGCTAATATTATTGCTGTTGCTACAGATGTAGTATGTTTCAATTAACACAATATATTTTAACATTATTAAATTGTTGTTATTATTATTAATTATGACATTTCAAACAAATTTTTATCACTTTAATGACACAATGTATACAAAATTATGTTTTATTTGAAAGATGTGTTTACAATACCATGTTGTTTTAATATTATAAAATGATATGTGACAGTCTGAAGTTAATGAAAGAGACATGAACTCATTAGATACAAAAACTTTGTAATGATAGTGAGATAGTGAGAAATATAAGGGTAATTAGAGATAGGTAGGGAGTGACAAAGATGAACAGTGAAGTGATAAGTGTAATAAAATAAACCACATATAATCTTAAGAAAAAAGAGTTAAACAAGTGTGACAAACCCAAAACATAAGCACATGTTAAATGAGCAATTAAGTTAAGTATATTAGACTGAAAGACACAGAATAATTGTGAATGTAAAGAAACAGAAAAAATATTATTTCAGTATAAAAATCACCAGGGTGATTATTGTGATAAAAGAGATGGTGTAGGTATAACACTCACCAAATTTGTTCATTTTTTAATTTAAAGAAAGAAGTGATTGGCTTAATGTTTAAGGCAATAAATACCAGAAGAAATAGTTTTACAGTAATATGTTAGTATGTTTTAAGTAAGTAAGGAATTTCTAAATAAAATAATAGCAATACCTTTATAAGAAATAACAGGCAAAATATAATAATTATGTGTAACGAAAGGGAACATGGCTGAACTATGTACAGACCAGTAATTTAATTATATGTTATGTTTTATTAATAGATGTAAGTGTTAACGATGTGGGTGAGAAATGGGAGTAGGGATAAAAATAGTAATGACATAAATTTAACAAAAACCGCAAAATAATAGCAATAATATAAATTGAAAGTAATGTATAAAATAAGAAATTATAAGATGTAACAACTTATGCCCATACAGGACATAGCTGTCGAAGTTAAGAAACCCAATTGTAAACAATTGAAGACAATATTTAAATAACAAAACAAGGTAAATTATGTAATTACCAACAACTAACAAAAATAACATGGCAGAATTATATTAAAACTTAGAAATAAGTAAATTATGTATTAACATAGTATTATCAATTTTGGACTAAAACATTAATACATGGCTTAGACCAATCTTGTAAGATATCAAACTAATCTTTGAAAGAAAATAGGAACATCTATGTAAAGATTACAACCATTGAAATTATCCCCAAGTAAATATAGCCATTATAAAATATTTATTCAAATTAAACAAAAAATTCAAAATTTGATAACAATGTGTTTATTTTGAGATCAACCAAGGAGAATAATTACGTTACCATGGAAACTGTGGAGTAACAAGCAAAAAATACCGTTAGATTTTTTTACTGAATGCATGACGCTTTAATGGTATAGACGCTAATTTTTGAGTGACCAAAAAATTGTCAATTAAACCATAGAAAATATCAGAAGAGGTTACTACTAAGTGAATACCAAGACGTAAGACGAGGACTGGAACCATATTACTGAAGTCGAGGCCGAATTAACGAAATAAGAAGATAAATTCCTACCAATTAAACTGGAAAAGTTGCCTGATGTCCCAAACCAATGCAAATTAAAGAGGACTGCAGTATAACCATTAATCACAGATCGTGTGAATTCGCCATAACTACGGAAGTGATAAGTACCTATTAAATTACCCAAAATTTATAAATAAACTCACGTTAATTATTTCTCACTAAAGGTCGAAATCTCACTAAACTGAAATTAATTACTTTCAAAGATTAAAAAGAATACTGAGTCACTGTCAATTTATAAACTAACCAATATAAACTGTTGTTAATTATCCATAACTTGTAAACACTTTTACTACACTACACTAAACAAATTATACCTACACAATATGTTAGTTAAGTTTACTTGATGTAAGGGTGTGTATTTTTATTGTTTTAAACATTTGTAATCCTTTTAACGTAATCTCAAGAACCTATGACAAACAAACATTAATAACTTGTGTACTATTCACAACAGACGCCATTATTAAACGTCTGGTTATCAATTCAAATATCGATTTGTCAAACCCTGTAGATGTCTCATATAAATAACCGGAGCATTTTGTAGTAGAATAATTTGTATTAAATGAATAACTAATCACTAATAAAAAATGTATAAGTATTGAGTGTAACCACGGTGTTATAATTTCATTAGGAGGTGCACAATATTTTATGTATATTTCAGCAGACGACTAACGATTTACACAGCCCACGCAACGAATTGCAGAACGCTACAGTTGGCCTAGGCGGGCGGAAATATTTGAATTATTCAAACCGCCTGAGCTGCGCTGGTCATACACCTTTGAATTTTATTTTAATTGTTTTAAGAAAACAATTTGGTGCCACCGGGATTTTCTCACCCCTAGTGAACAACAGGTAAGAACATCGTGACCTGGTTATTCGTACGTTCGCAACGGACGAAATCTGCGGAAGTTGCACGCATTTGAACTACGGATAGAGAAGACACGGGGTACATTATCCACATTTTGCAGAGTAAAACGGTAGCCGTACACACGACGACTTTACAAATTGGCTTCCATCGCGGGGCTTGAACGAGGCGGACGTCTCGACGACGTCCCTTTACAAGTTGGCGACCAACCGGTGGAGCTAGAAGAGAGAGAAATACGAAATTCTAGCGGCGATTACGAAAGGTTACAATATGCACACCAGAGGATTGTCGAAAAAATTGGCAAAGGAGAAGGAGATGGAAGAAAACAGAGGGGAAGAAGAGGAATGAACACCAATTGAAGAAGTGGAGACAGTAATAACCACAACAGAACCAAGCCAAGACGAAGAAATGGAAACACAGGCTGGAGATAGGGAGGAAGCCAGAGGAGGAATGGATTTACAAAAATTATGGGAGTTGATTAATGGAAAATTAGACAAGAACGTGAAGGAGATGAACAATAAATTCGACAAGAATGAGGAGAGCTTGAAGGAGATGAACAATAAATTTGACGGCATGAAGAAAGAAACCAGTGACAATTTGAAACAGATCAATGAAAAAATAGTGAGTACTAAGGAAGAATTGAGGAAAACAGTGAACCAAAATAATGAAACACTACAACAACGATTACTGGAGGAAATTCAGCAAAGAAATGAAGATTTGAAGGAAGAATTGAAGGAACAGCTGAAGGAGGACCACCAGAAAAATAAGGAAGAAATGAAGCAGAAAATAAGACTAATTTTCAGAGAACGTCGTGAAGAAAGCGACCAGACAAAAATGGAGATGAATAAGAAAGGGGAAGAAACCAATTACCAAATAGATCTACTTAATGAGACATTAGGTAACGGGTTCAAGAAGGTGAATGAAACAATAAACACCACTCCAGAAGGAAATAATGAAAAAACAGAAATTCAAGAAGACCCAAATACATTGTTACATCAAAATAAAGGTAACAAAAACAAAGAGAAAAGTAAACACAAAGGAACCAACCGTAGAGGAGTACAGAAAAAACAGATAATTAAGAAGACTAAGAAAATACATCCGAGAAAACGAATCAATACCAGTGAGGAATTGGAGATGATGAAGAACGGACTACTTGAGACGTTTAATCGACCAATTAATGACCATACGGAAATGATGAATGTTATGGAGTGCAGGAGAACTCTGAAGGAAATTCTAGGAGGGATCAACAATCAACCAGCGAGTAAAATTTTCAACAAACCTATCTTTAAATGGAGGATATCCAAAGTTGAAAAGCATCACAACAAAACAATGTATGACAAATTGAGAAAGTCTACAAGAAAAGGGAAATTACCAGAGATAGAAATACCAAATAAACCAATATCAGTGAGAAGATCAATAACGGAGGTACGATTAACTTCATTGAGTAGTAAACAACATCATCAAGTGATTGAGGTAGGCACTGATGCCAGAGAACACATGGTATTAGAAGAGTGGCTGTACCAGATAGAAGAGACATATATAACACAGACGGAACAGTGATGCACACCAGAGCAGTCCGAACAACGGAGGAAACTTATGTAATCATGGACAATGGATAAACCAAATGCAGATGAACATTGGAATATGGGACCATACACTATAACAAAAGACAAGGGCAATAACACTTACGAGATCACTCACCCTGTCACCCAGAAAATAAAGGGTGTATACAATCAAGCCTCAATTAAGAAATATTATGACAATCAACAATAACTGCAAAAAACAATTTAAAGTAACAAACCAACAAAAATACTTTAAATAAAGAAAAAAAATAACAAACAAACAAGTTTGCCAATATCGTAAAGAAAAGCTCTCTAAAGAATGTCAAAATTCCAAAACATTTGTAAGTACAGCTTACACTAAGCATTAGAGAAACCATTATGATGAATAAAAAATTGTAAAAAATCAAAAGGGATATGTAAGAAAAGCTTACCCAAACACCTCGATAATATTTTGGAACAATTAAAAATGGAGAGATAAAAGTTGCAAGTCATTCATATAAAGTAAGAGCAACCAACTTACTACAATATCTAAATAAAAAATAAATAATAGAGAAGTGTAGTCACAAAACATTCCTACAAGATAAGATTAAATTACCATAATAATTAGCCAAAAAATGAGGCATGAAAAGCATAACATACTATAAAGGAATAAGCTACAAAAAATTCCTAACTAGTAAGAAGCAATAACTTACTATGATATCTAAAAAATTTGAAAAAAAAAATATCAATCAAAATGATCAGCTTCCACAACTATTTAGAAAGAGGGGAAGTAAAATTACCCAAACCAATGATCACAAAACGATATAAATGAAATCAACATTCTAAGAGTTATAATGTGAGATGAGATGAAACAAAGAGTAATTAAAAATGAATAAAAATGTGAATTGTATCAATAAAAAACAATGCTTTGAATAGTATCAAATAGTATCTATAAAGAAAGTTGAAACAATATATGACTCGAACTGAGCAATAATGAAGTATAAAAGTAAAAGATTCCCAACAAATATTATGATTATGATTATGATTATTATTATTTTGAGTCACGAGTTGACTGTATTTAAGAATTATTAATTGAGATTGTCTGTTGAATGAACCAGCAATCATTTTATCGAGCAGGGATGATGTTCCCCTGATATCAGTATAAGAGTAGTTTTGATGGAAAATAAGATTTATAGGGAATAAGTTATAATAAAAAATCAATAAGCCAGTTTGCAATATGAGAAGATAATGAAGAAAAGACTAAGAAGAATGGAATTAAAAGATACAGAATTAATTATAAAAAATGAATGAGAAGCAGGAGAATTTGAAAAAAAAAAAACAAAAAAATGATAAGATACAATTGATAATTTCATCAAACTTAGAATCACGTTTTATAAAATGATCAATTTTGGTGGAAGGGCATTATATAACATTGCCAAACCCTGATCACATTTGATATCAATAAGTATGTAAAAAATGCTAAGAAATAATATATATTGATAAATAAATAATAACGAGAACGAAAATAGTAAATATAATTAAGAGTGAATAGTAAACCAAAGGTGATTATTAAATAAGAAATACGAACTAGACTGACAGACAACTGACATTGACCCAACCCCAGAGATTGGCCAGATATTAACCGAAATAAAGCGAGACAAGAAGACAGTGAAGAAAAAAGAAATAAAATTACACTCATACAGGCAGGGAATAGAAATGTGTGCGTGTTTCAATCAGAGAACAAATTGTATAGCCTACTATATACTTTGAAACTTTTACTAGGATTATTTCAGCAGTATGTATTTTATTTCAGCATTATGTGTTTGAAAGTATAAGGTTTTGGAGAGTTTATTTATTCGCTAATATTATTGCTGTTGCTACAGATGTAGTATGTTTCAATTAACACAATATATTTTAACATTATTAAATTGTTGTTATTATTATTAATTATGACATTTCAAACCAATTTTTATCACTTTAATGACACAATGTATACAAAATTATGTTTTATTTGAAAGATGTGTTTACAATACCATGTTGTTTTAATATTATAAAATGATATGTGACAGTCTGAAGTTAATGAAAGAGACATGAACTCATTAGATACAAAAACTTTGTAATGATAGTGAGATAGTGAGAAATATAAGGGTAATTAGAGATAGGTAGGGAGTGACAAAGATGAACAGTGAAGTGATAAGTGTAATAAAATAAACCACATATAATCTTAAGAAAAAAGAGTTAAACAAGTGTGACAAACCCAAAACATAAGCACATGTTAAATGAGCAATTAAGTTAAGTATATTAGACTGAAAGACACAGAATAATTGTGAATGTAAAAAAACAGAAAAAATATTATTTCAGTATAAAAATCACCAGGGTGATTATTGTGATAAAAGAGATGGTGTAGGTATAACACTCACCAAATTTGTTCATTTTTTAATTTAAAGAAAGAAGTTATTGGCTTAATGTTTAAGGCAATAAATACCAGAAGAAATAGTTTTACAGTAATATGTTAGTATGTTTTAAGTAAGTAAGGAATTTATAAATAAAATAATAGCAATACCTTTATAAGAAATAACAGGCAAAATATAATAATTATGTGTAACGAAAGGGAACATGGCTGAACTATGTACAGACCAGTAATTTAATTATATGTTATGTTTTATTAATAGATGTAAGTGTTAACGATGTGGGTGAGAAATGGGAGTAGGGATAAAAATAGTAATGACATAAATTTAACAAAAACCGCAAAATAATAGCAATAATATAAATTGAAAGTAATGTATAAAATAAGAAATTATAAGATGTAACAACTTATGCCCATACAGGACATAGCTGTCGAAGTTAAGAAACCCAATTGTAAACAATTGAAGACAATATTTAAATAACAAAACAAGGTAAATTATGTAATTACCAACAACTAACAAAAATAACATGGCAGAATTATATTAAAACTTAGAAATAAGTAAATTATGTATTAACATAGTATTATCAATTTTGGACTAAAACATTAATACATGGCTTAGACCAATCTTGTAAGATATCAAACTAATCTTTGAAAGAAAATAGGAACATCTATGTAAAGATTACAACCATTGAAATTATCCCCAAGTAAATATAGCCATTATAAAATATTTATTCAAATTAAACAAAAAATTCAAAATCTGATAACAATGTGTTTATTTTGAGATCAACCAAGGAGAATAATTACGTTACCATGGAAACTGTGGAGTAACAAGCAAAAAATACCGTTAGATTTTTTTACTGAATGCATGACGCTTTAATGGTATAGACGCTAATTTTCGAGTGACCAAAAAATTGTCAATTAAACCATAGAAAATATCAGAAGAGGTTACTACTAAGTGAATACCAAGACGTAAGACGAGGACTGGAACCATATTACTGAAGTCGAGGCCGAATTAACGAAATAAGAAGATAAATTCCTACCAATTAAACTGGAAAAGTTGCCTGATGTCCCAAACCAATGCAAATTAAAGAGGACTGCAGTATAACCATTAATCACAGATCGTGTGAATTCGCCATAACTACGGAAGTGATAAGTACCTATTAAATTACCCAAAATTTATAAATAAACTCACGTTAATTATTTCTCACTAAAGGTCGAAATCTCACTAAACTGAAATTAATTACTTTCAAAGATTAAAAAGAATACTGAGTCACTGTCAATTTATAAACTAACCAATATAAACTGTTGTTAATTATCCATAACTTGTAAACACTTTTACTACACTACACTAAACAAATTATACCTACACAATATGTTAGTTAAGTTTACTTGATGTAAGGGTGTGTATTTTTATTGTTTTAAACATTTGTAATCCTTTTAACGTAATCTCAAGAACCTATGACAAACAAACATTAATAACTTGTGTACTATTCACAACAGACGCCATTATTAAACGTCTGGTTATCAATTCAAATATCGATTTGTCAAACCCTGTAGATGTCTCATATAAATAACCGGAGCATTTTGTAGTAGAATAATTTGTATTAAATGAATAACTAATCACTAATAAAAAATGTATAAGTATTGAGTGTAACCACGGTGTTATAATTTCATTAGGAGGTGCACAATATTTTATGTATATTTCAGCAGACGACTAACGATTTACACAGCCCACGCAACGAATTGCAGAACGCTACAGTTGGCCTAGGCGGGCGGAAATATTTGAATTATTCAAACCGCCTGAGCTGCGCTGGTCATACACCTTTGAATTTTATTTTAATTGTTTTAAGAAAACAATTTGGTGCCACCGGGATTTTCTCACCCCTAGTGAACAACAGGTAAGAACATCGAGACCTGGTTATTCGTACGTTCGCAACGGACGAAATCTGCGGAAGTTGCACGCATTTGAACTACGGATAGAGAAGACACGATACACCCATTACACACAAATTGTACATTATCCACATTTTGCAGAGTAAAACGGTAGCCGTACACACGACAACTTTACAAATTGGCTTCCATCGCGGGGCTTGAACGAGGCGGACGTCTCGACGACGTCCCTTTACAAGTTGGCGACCAACCGGTGGAGCTAGAAGAGAGAGAAATACGAAATTCTAGCGGCGATTACGAAAGGTTACAATATGCACACCAGAGGATTGTCGAAAAAATTGGCAAAGGAGAAGGAGATGGAAGAAAACAGAGGGGAAGAAGAGGAATGAACACCAATTGAAGAAGTGGAGACAGTAATAACCACAACAGAACCAAGCCAAGACGAAGAAATGGAAACACAGGCTGGAGATAGGGAGGAAGCCAGAGGAGGAATGGATTTACAAAAATTATGGGAGTTGATTAATGGAAAATTAGACAAGAACGTGAAGGAGATGAACAATAAATTCGACAAGAATGAGGAGAGCTTGAAGGAGATGAACAATAAATTTGACGGCATGAAGAAAGAAACCAGTGACAATTTGAAACAGATCAATGAAAAAATAGTGAGTACTAAGGAAGAATTGAGGAAAACAGTCAACCAAAATAATGAAACACTACAACAACGATTACTGGAGGAAATTCAGCAAAGAAATGAAGATTTGAAGGAAGAATTGAAGGAACAGCTGAAGGAGGACCACCAGAAAAATAAGGAAGAAATGAAGCAGCAAATAAGACTAATTTTCAGAGAACGTCGTGAAGAAAGCGACCAGACAAAAATGGAGATGAATAAGAAAGGGGAAGAAACCAATTACCAAATAGATCTACTTAATGAGACATTAGGTAATGGGTTCAAGAAGGTGAATGAAACAATAAACACCACTCCAGAAGGAAATAATGAAAAAACAGAAATTCAAGAAGACCCAAATACATTGTTACATCAAAATAAAGGTAACAAAAACAAAGAGAAAAGTAAACACAAAGGAACCAACCGTAGAGGAGTACAGAAAAAACAGATAATTAAGAAGACTAAGAAAATACATCCGAGAAAACGAATCAATACCAGAGAGGAATTGGAGATGATGAAGAACGGACTACTTGAGACGTTTAATCGACCAATTAATGACCATACGGAAATGATGAATGTTATGGAGTGCAGGAGAACTCTGAAGGAAATTCTAGGAGGGATCAACAATCAACCAGCGAGTAAAACTTTCAACAAACCTATCTTTAAATGGAGGATATCCAAAGTTGAAAAGCATCACAACAAAACATTTGTATGACAAATTGAGAAAGTCTACAAGAAAAGGGAAATTACCAGAGATAGAAATACCAAATAAACCAATATCAGTGAGAAGATCAATAACGGAGGTACGATTAACTTCATTGAGTAGTAAACAACATCATCAAGTGATTGAGGTAGGCACTGATGCCAGAGAACACATGGTATTAGAAGAGTGGCTGTACCAGATAGAAGAGACATATATAACACAGACAGAAACAGTGATGCACACCAGAGCAGTCCGAACAACGGAGGAAACTTATGTAATCATGGACAATGGATAAACCAAATGCAGATGAACATTGGAATATGGGACCATACACTATAACAAAAGACAAGGGCAATAACACTTACGAGATCACTCACCCTGTCACCCAGAAAATAAAGGGTGTATACAATCAAGCCTCAATTAAGAAATATTATGACAATCAACAATAACTGTAAAAAACAATTTAAAGTAACAAACCAACAAAAATACTTTAAATAAAGAAAAAAAATAACGTGACAAACAAACAAGTTTGCCAATATCGTAAAGAAAAGCTCTCTAAAGAATGTCAAAATTCCAAAACATTTGTAAGTACAGCTTACACTAAGCATTAGAGAAACCATTATGATGAATAAAAAATTGTAAAAAATCAAAAGGGATATGTAAGAAAAGCTTACCCAAACACCTCGATAATATTTTGGAACAATTAAAAATGGAGAGATAAAAGTTGCAAGTCATTCATATAAAGTAAGAGCAACCAACTTACTACAATATCTAAATAAAAAATAAATAATAGAGGAGTGTAGTCACAAAACATTCCTACAAGATAAGATTAAATTACCATAATAATTAGCCAAAAAATGAGGCATGAAAAGCATAACATACTATAAAGGAATAAGCTACAAAAAATTCCTAACTAGTAAGAAGCAATAACTTACTATGATATCTAAAAAATTATGAAAAAAAAATATCAATCAAAATGATCAGCTTCCACAACTATATAGAAAGAGGGGAAGTAAAATTACCCAAACCAATGATCACAAAACGATATAAATGAAATCAACATTCTAAGAGTTATAATGTGAGATGAGATGAAACAAAGAGTAATTAAAAATGAATAAAAATGTGAATTGTATCAATAAAAAACAATGCTTTGAATAGTATCAAATAGTATCTATAAAGAAAGATGAAACAATATATGACTCGAACTGAGCAATAATGAAGTATAAAAGTAAAAGATTCCCAACAAATATTATGATTATGATTATTATTATTATTATTTTGAGTCACGAGTTGACTGTATTTAAGAATTATTAATTGAGATTGTCTGTTGAATGAACCAGCAATCATTTTATCGAGCAGGGATGATGTTCCCCTGATATCAGTATAAGAGTAGTTTTGATGGAAAATAAGATTTATAGGGAATAAGTTATAATAAAAAATCAATAAGCCAGTTTGCAATATGAGAAGATAATGAAGAAAAGACTAAGAAGAATGGAATTAAAAGATACAGAATTAATTATAAAAAATGAATGAGAAGCAGGAGAATTTGAAAAAAAAAACAAAAAAATGATAAGATACAATTGATAATTTCATCAAACTTAGAATCACGTTTTATAAAATGATCAATTTTGGTGGAAGGGCATTATATAACATTGCCAAACCCTGATCACATTTGATATCAATAAGTATGTAAAAAATGCTAAGAAATAATATATATTGATAAATAAATAATAACGAGAACGAAAATAGTAAATATAATTAAGAGTGAATAGTAAACCAAAGGTGATTATTAAATAAGAAATACGAACTAGACTGACAGACAACTGACATTGACCCAACCCCAGAGATTGGCCAGATATTAACCGAAATAAAGCGAGACAAGAAGACAGTGAAGAAAAGAAATAAAATTACACTCATGCAGGCAGGGAATAGAAATGTGTGCGTGTTTCAATCAGAGAACAAATTGTATAGCCTACTATATACTTTGAAACTTTTACTAGGATTATTTCAGCAGTATGTATTTTATTTCAGCATTATGTGTTTGAAAGTATAAGGTTTTGGAGAGTTTATTTATTCGCTAATATTATTGCTGTTGCTACAGATGTAGTATGTTTCAATTAACACAATATATTTTAACATTATTAAATTGTTGTTATTATTATTAATTATGACATTTCAAACCAATTTTTATCACTTTAATGACACAATGTATACAAAATTATGTTTTATTTGAAAGATGTGTTTACAATACCATGTTGTTTTAATATTATAAAATGATATGTGACAGTCTGAAGTTAATGAAAGAGACATGAACTCATTAGATACAAAAACTTTGTAATGATAGTGAGATAGTGAGAAATATAAGGGTAATTAGAGATAGGTAGGGAGTGACAAAGATGAACAGTGAAGTGATAAGTGTAATAAAATAAACCACATATAATCTTAAGAAAAAAGAGTTAAACAAGTGTGACAAACCCAAAACATAAGCACATGTTAAATGAGCAATTAAGTTAAGTATATTAGACTGAAAGACACAGAATAATTGTGAATGTAAAAAAACAGAAAAAATATTATTTCAGTATAAAAATCACCAGGGTGATTATTGTGATAAAAGAGATGGTGTAGGTATAACACTCACCAAATTTGTTCATTTTTTAATTTAAAGAAAGAAGTTATTGGCTTAATGTTTAAGACAATAAATACCAGAAGAAATAGTTTTACAGTAATATGTTAGTATGTTTTAAGTAAGTAAGGAATTTATAAATAAAATAATAGCAATACCTTTATAAGAAATAACAGGCAAAATATAATAATTATGTGTAACGAAAGGGAACATGGCTGAACTATGTACAGACCAGTAATTTAATTATATGTTATGTTTTATTAATAGATGTAAGTGTTAACGATGTGGGTGAGAAATGGGAGTAGGGATAAAAATAGTAATGACATAAATTTAACAAAAACCGCAAAATAATAGCAATAATATAAATTGAAAGTAATGTATAAAATAAGAAATTATAAGATGTAACAACTTATGCCCTGTCACCGTACAAAAGGCTTGCCGCATGACAAATGGCGCCAATCGTACACTCTAGTTATTTTGGTGGCCCTAAAAAGGACCGAGTGGCGAGAACTGTGATGTTGGTCGTGCCGCGCTGAGGTGTTCGGCGGCTGCCTCCGCTGATCGTGGCGTACTGCAGTCCTCCTCTTCTTTCGGCACCGGTTGTAGAGTCGGATGCCGGCCCAGCGAAATCCATCGCTGGCGCGGAACGGGAGTGCGAAGACGCAAGAACGGCGGTGGTTCTATTCTTCGGCTGTTCCTTCCGGCTGACTCCGCCCCGATGTCGTCCGAGAGAGGAGAGGAGATGAAGTGCGTTCGATGGCGTGGCGATGAAGTGTGCGCAAAATTTTCTGCCGGCCCGGGTTTTATGCACTAACCGGGGTCGCTGGTTGGCTCGCTCCGAGCACGTTGTTTGATTGGCTCGCTGTGTCCACCGCTGGTACTGGAGAGCAGATGTTCGCATACCGCTGCCGTCACAACTCCACCGGGTCTTGAATGCTCTCCGGTAGCCAGCCTACTGCTCTTCTCCAGATGTTGTGGAGGTGTCTGTTGGGCGCCATGTTGATTGGTGTGCCGGCTGGTAGCTCGCTGGCGTGGCTGGATCTTGCATCCGCAAGATGATCGTCGCCCCACGTTGGGCGCCACTTGTCACCGGACAAAAGGCTTGCCGCATGACAAATGGCGCCAATCGTACACTCTAGTTATTTTGGTGGCCCTAAAAAGGACCGAGTGGCGAGAACTGTGATGTTGGTCGTGCCGCGCTGAGGTGTTCGGCGGCTGCCTCCGCTGATCGTGGCGTACTGCAGTCCTCCTCTTCTTTCGGCACCGGTTGTAGAGTCGGATGCCGGCCCAGCGAAATCCATCGCTGGCGCGGAACGGGAGTGCGAAGACGCAAGAACGGCGGTGGTTCTATTCTTCGGCTGTTCCTTCCGGCTGACTCCGCCCCGATGTCGTCCGAGAGAGGAGAGGAGATGAAGTGCGTTCGATGGCGTGGCGATGAAGTGTGCGCAAAATTTTCTGCCGGCCCGGGTTTTATGCACTAACCGGGGTCGCTGGTTGGCTCGCTCCGAGCACGTTGTTTGATTGGCTCGCTGTGTCCACCGCTGGTACTGGAGAGCAGATGTTCGCATACCGCTGCCGTCACAGCCCATACAGGACATAGCTGTCGAAGTTAAGAAACCCAATTGTAAACAATTGAAGACAATATTTAAATAACAAAACAAGGTAAATTATGTAATTACCAACAACTAACAAAAATAACATGGCAGAATTATATTAAAACTTAGAAATAAGTAAATTATGTATTAACATAGTATTATCAATTTTGGACTAAAACATTAATACATGGCTTAGACCAATCTTGTAAGATATCAAACTAATCTTTGAAAGAAAATAGGAACATCTATGTAAAGATTACAACCATTGAAATTATCCCCAAGTAAATATAGCCATTATAAAATATTTATTCAAATTAAACAAAAAATTCAAAATTTGATAACAATGTGTTTATTTTGAGATCAACCAAGGAGAATAATTACGTTACCATGGAAACTGTGGAGTAACAAGCAAAAAATACCGTTAGATTTTTTTACTGAATGCATGACGCTTTAATGGTATAGACGCTAATTTTCGAGTGACCAAAAAATTGTCAATTAAACCATAGAAAATATCAGAAGAGGTTACTACTAAGTGAATACCAAGACGTAAGACGAGGACTGGAACCATATTACTGAAGTCGAGGCCGAATTAACGAAATAAGAAGATAAATTCCTACCAATTAAACTGGAAAAGTTGCCTGATGTCCCAAACCAATGCAAATTAAAGAGGACTGCAGTATAACCATTAATCACAGATCGTGTGAATTCGCCATAACTACGGAAGTGATAAGTACCTATTAAATTACCCAAAATTTATAAATAAACTCACGTTAATTATTTCTCACTAAAGGTCGAAATCTCACTAAACTGAAATTAATTACTTTCAAAGATTAAAAAGAATACCGAGTCACTGTCAATTTATAAACTAACCAATATAAACTGTTGTTAATTATCCATAACTTGTAAACACTTTTACTACACTACACTAAACAAATTATACCTACACAATATGTTAGTTAAGTTTACTTGATGTAAGGGTGTGTATTTTTATTGTTTTAAACATTTGTAATCCTTTTAACGTAATCTCAAGAACCTATGACAAACAAACATTAATAACTTGTGTACTATTCACAACAGACGCCATTATTAAACGTCTGGTTATCAATTCAAATATCGATTTGTCAAACCCTGTAGATGTCTCATATAAATAACCGGAGCATTTTGTAGTAGAACAATTTGTATTAAATGAATAACTAATCACTAATAAAAAATGTATAAGTATTGAGTGTAACCACGGTGTTATAATTTCATTAGGAGGTGCACAATATTTTATGTATATTTCAGCAGACGACTAACGATTTACACAGCCCACGCAATGAATTGCAGAACGCTACAGTTGGCCTAGGCGGGCGGAAATATTTGAATTATTCAAACCGCCTGAGCTGCGCTGGTCATACACCTTTGAATTTTATTTTAATTGTTTTAAGAAAACACTTTGGCGCCACCGGGATTTTCTCACCCTAGTGAACAACAGGTAAGAACATCGTGACCTGGTTATTCGTACGTTCGCAACGGACGAAATCTGCGGAAGTTGCACGCATTTGAACTACGGATAGAGAAGACACGATACACCCATTACACACAAATTGTACATTATCCACATTTTGCAGAGTAAAACGGTAGCCGTACACACGACGACTTTACAAATTGGCTTCCATCGCGGGGCTTGAACGAGGCGGACGTCTCGACGACGTCCCTTTACAAGTTGGCGACCAACCGGTGGAGCTAGAAGAGAGAGAAATACGAAATTCTAGCGGCGATTACGAAAGGTTACAATATGCACACCAGAGGATTGTCGAAAAAATTGGCAAAGGAGAAGGAGATGGAAGAAAACAGAGGGGAAGAAGAGGAATGAAC
The DNA here is from genome assembly GCA_034769895.1 of Magicicada septendecula. NCBI lineage: Eukaryota > Metazoa > Arthropoda > Insecta > Hemiptera > Cicadidae > Magicicada > Magicicada septendecula. Next base: position 62,600,243 of record CM068375.1, read on the forward strand.
ACCAATTGAAGAAGTGGAGACAGTAATAACCACAACAGAACCAAGCCAAGACGAAGAAATGGAAACACAGGCTGGAGATAGGGAGGAAGCCAGAGGAGGAATGGATTTACAAAAATTATGGGAGTTGATTAATGGAAAATTAGACAAGAACGTGAAGGAGATGAACAATAAATTCGACAAGAATGAGGAGAGCTTGAAGGAGATGAACAATAAATTTGACGGCATGAAGAAAGAAACCAGTGACAATTTGAAACAGATCAATGAAAAAATAGTGAGTACTAAGGAAGAATTGAGGAAAACAGTCAACCAAAATAATGAAACACTACAACAACGATTACTGGAGGAAATTCAGCAAAGAAATGAAGATTTGAAGGAAGAATTGAAGGAACAGCTGAAGGAGGACCACCAGAAAAATAAGGAAGAAATGAAGCAGCAAATAAGACTAATTTTCAGAGAACGTCGTGAAGAAAGCGACCAGACAAAAATGGAGATGAATAAGAAAGGGGAAGAAACCAATTACCAAATAGATCTACTTAATGAGACATTAGGTAATGGGTTCAAGAAGGTGAATGAAACAATAAACACCACTCCAGAAGGAAATAATGAAAAAACAGAAATTCAAGAAGACCCAAATACATTGTTACATCAAAATAAAGGTAACAAAAACAAAGAGAAAAGTAAACACAAAGGAACCAACCGTAGAGGAGTACAGAAAAAACAGATAATTAAGAAGACTAAGAAAATACATCCGAGAAAACGAATCAATACCAGAGAGGAATTGGAGATGATGAAGAACGGACTACTTGAGACGTTTAATCGACCAATTAATGACCATACGGAAATGATGAATGTTATGGAGTGCAGGAGAACTCTGAAGGAAATTCTAGGAGGGATCAACAATCAACCAGCGAGTAAAACTTTCAACAAACCTATCTTTAAATGGAGGATATCCAAAGTTGAAAAGCATCACAACAAAACAATGTATGACAAATTGAGAAAGTCTACAAGAAAAGGGAAATTACCAGAGATAGAAATACCAAATAAACCAATATCAGTGAGAAGATCAATAACGGAGGTACGATTAACTTCATTGAGTAGTAAACAACATCATCAAGTGATTGAGGTAGGCACTGATGCCAGAGAACACATGGTATTAGAAGAGTGGCTGTACCAGATAGAAGAGACATATATAACACAGACAGAAACAGTGATGCACACCAGAGCAGTCCGAACAACGGAGGAAACTTATGTAATCATGGACAATGGATAAACCAAATGCAGATGAACATTGGAATATGGGACCATACACTATAACAAAAGACAAGGGCAATAACACTTACGAGATCACTCACCCTGTCACCCAGAAAATAAAGGGTGTATACAATCAAGCCTCAATTAAGAAATATTATGACAATCAACAATAACTGTAAAAAACAATTTAAAGTAACAAACCAACAAAAATACTTTAAATAAAGAAAAAAAATAACGTGACAAACAAACAAGTTTGCCAATATCGTAAAGAAAAGCTCTCTAAAGAATGTCAAAATTCCAAAACATTTGTAAGTACAGCTTACACTAAGCATTAGAGAAACCATTATGATGAATAAAAAATTGTAAAAAATCAAAAGGGATATGTAAGAAAAGCTTACCCAAACACCTCGATAATATTTTGGAACAATTAAAAATGGAGAGATAAAAGTTGCAAGTCATTCATATAAAGTAAGAGCAACCAACTTACTACAATATCTAAATAAAAAATAAATAATAGAGGAGTGTAGTCACAAAACATTCCTACAAGATAAGATTAAATTACCATAATAATTAGCCAAAAAATGAGGCATGAAAAGCATAACATACTATAAAGGAATAAGCTACAAAAAATTCCTAACTAGTAAGAAGCAATAACTTACTATGATATCTAAAAAATTATGAAAAAAAAAATATCAATCAAAATGATCAGCTTCCACAACTATTTAGAAAGAGGGGAAGTAAAATTACCCAAACCAATGATCACAAAACGATATAAATGAAATCAACATTCTAAGAGTTATAATGTGAGATGAGATGAAACAAAGAGTAATTAAAAATGAATAAAAATGTGAATTGTATCAATAAAAAACAATGCTTTGAATTGTATCAAATAGTATCTATAAAGAAAGATGAAACAATATATGACTCGAACTGAGCAATAATGAAGTATAAAAGTAAAAGATTCCCAACAAATATTATGATTATGATTATTATTATTATTATTTTGAGTCACGAGTTGACTGTATTTAAGAATTATTAATTGAGATTGTCTGTTGAATGAACCAGCAATCATTTTATCGAGCAGGGATGATGTTCCCCTGATATCAGTATAAGAGTAGTTTTGATGGAAAATAAGATTTATAGGGAATAAGTTATAATAAAAAATCAATAAGCCAGTTTGCAATATGAGAAGATAATGAAGAAAAGACTAAGAAGAATGGAATTAAAAGATACAGAATTAATTATAAAAAATGAATGAGAAGCAGGAGAATTTGAAAAAAAAAAACAAAAAAATGATAAGATACAATTGATAATTTCATCAAACTTAGAATCACGTTTTATAAAATGATCAATTTTGGTGGAAGGGCATTATATAACATTGCCAAACCCTGATCACATTTGATATCAATAAGTATGTAAAAAATGCTAAGAAATAATATATATTGATAAATAAATAATAACGAGAACGAAAATAGTAAATATAATTAAGAGTGAATAGTAAACCAAAGGTGATTATTAAATAAGAAATACGAACTAGACTGACAGACAACTGACATTGACCCAACCCCAGAGATTGGCCAGATATTAACCGAAATAAAGCGAGACAAGAAGACAGTGAAGAAAAAAGAAATAAAATTACACTCATACAGGCAGGGAATAGAAATGTGTGTGTGTTTCAATCAGAGAACAAATTGTATAGCATACTATATACTTTGAAACTTTTACTAGGATTATTTCAGCAGTATGTATTTTATTTCAGCATTATGTGTTTGAAAGTATAAGGTTTTGGAGAGTTTATTTATTCGCTAATATTATTGCTGTTGCTACAGATGTAGTATGTTTCAATTAACACAATATATTTTAACATTATTAAATTGTTGTTATTATTATTAATTATGACATTTCAAACCAATTTTTATCACTTTAATGACACAATGTATACAAAATTATGTTTTATTTGAAAGATGTGTTTACAATACCATGTTGTTTTAATATTATAAAATGATATGTGACAGTCTGAAGTTAATGAAAGAGACATGAACTCATTAGATACAAAAACTTTGTAATGATAGTGAGATAGTGAGAAATATAAGGGTAATTAGAGATAGGTAGGGAGTGACAAAGATGAACAGTGAAGTGATAAGTGTAATAAAATAAACCACATATAATCTTAAGAAAAAAGAGTTAAACAAGTGTGACAAACCCAAAACATAAGCACATGTTAAATGAGCAATTAAGTTAAGTATATTAGACTGAAAGACACAGAATAATTGTGAATGTAAAAAAACAGAAAAAATATTATTTCAGTATAAAAATCACCAGGGTGATTATTGTGATAAAAGAGATGGTGTAGGTATAACACTCACCAAATTTGTTCATTTTTTAATTTAAAGAAAGAAGTTATTGGCTTAATGTTTAAGGCAATAAATACCAGAAGAAATAGTTTTACAGTAATATGTTAGTATGTTTTAAGTAAGTAAGGAATTTATAAATAAAATAATAGCAATACCTTTATAAGAAATAACAGGCAAAATATAATAATTATGTGTAACGAAAGGGAACATGGCTGAACTATGTACAGACCAGTAATTTAATTATATGTTATGTTTTATTAATAGATGTAAGTGTTAACGATGTGGGTGAGAAATGGGAGTAGGGATAAAAATAGTAATGACATAAATTTAACAAAAACCGCAAAATAATAGCAATAATATAAATTGAAAGTAATGTATAAAATAAGAAATTATAAGATGTAACAACTTATGCCCATACAGGACATAGCTGTCGAAGTTAAGAAACCCAATTGTAAACAATTGAAGACAATATTTAAATAACAAAACAAGGTAAATTATGTAATTACCAACAACTAACAAAAATAACATGGCAGAATTATATTAAAACTTAGAAATAAGTAAATTATGTATTAACATAGTATTATCAATTTTGGACTAAAACATTAATACATGGCTTAGACCAATCTTGTAAGATATCAAACTAATCTTTGAAAGAAAATAGGAACATCTATGTAAAGATTACAACCATTGAAATTATCCCCAAGTAAATATAGCCATTATAAAATATTTATTCAAATTAAACAAAAAATTCAAAATTTGATAACAATGTGTTTATTTTGAGATCAACCAAGGAGAATAATTACGTTACCATGGAAACTGTGGAGTAACAAGCAAAAAATACCGTTAGATTTTTTTACTGAATGCATGACGCTTTAATGGTATAGACGCTAATTTTCGAGTGACCAAAAAATTGTCAATTAAACCATAGAAAATATCAGAAGAGGTTACTACTAAGTGAATACCAAGACGTAAGACGAGGACTGGAACCACATTACTGAAGTCGAGGCCGAATTAACGAAATAAGAAGATAAATTCCTACCAATTAAACTGGAAAAGTTGCCTGATGTCCCAAACCAATGCAAATTAAAGAGGACTGCAGTATAACCATTAATCACAGATCGTGTGAATTCGCCATAACTACGGAAGTGATAAGTACCTATTAAATTACCCAAAATTTATAAATAAACTCACGTTAATTATTTCTCACTAAAGGTCGAAATCTCACTAAACTGAAATTAATTACTTTCAAAAATTAAAAAGAATACTGAGTCACTGTCAATTTATAAACTAACCAATATAAACTGTTGTTAATTATCCATAACTTGTAAACACTTTTACTACACTACACTAAACAAATTATACCTACACAATATGTTAGTTAAGTTTACTTGATGTAAGGGTGTGTATTTTTATTGTTTTAAACATTTGTAATCCTTTTAACGTAATCTCAAGAACCTATGACAAACAAACATTAATAACTTGTGTACTATTCACAACAGACGCCATTATTAAACGTCTGGTTATCAATTCAAATATCGATTTGTCAAACCCTGTAGATGTCTCATATAAATAACCGGAGCATTTTGTAGTAGAACAATTTGTATTAAATGAATAACTAATCACTAATAAAAAATGTATAAGTATTGAGTGTAACCACGGTGTTATAATTTCATTAGGAGGTGCACAATATTTTATGTATATTTCAGCAGACGACTAACGATTTACACAGCCCACGCAACGAATTGCAGAACGCTACAGTTGGCCTAGGCGGGCGGAAATATTTGAATTATTCAAACCGCCTGAGCTGCGCTGGTCATACACCTTTGAATTTTATTTTAATTGTTTTAAGAAAACAATTTGGCACCACCGGGATTTTCTCACCCCTAGTGAACAACAGGTAAGAACATCGTGACCTGGTTATTCGTACGTTCGCAACGGACAAAATCTGCGGAAGTTGCACGCATTTGAACTACGGATAGAGAAGACACGATACACCCATTACACACAAATTGTACATTATCCACATTTTGCAGAGTAAAACGGTAGCCGTACACACGACGACTTTACAAATTGGCTTCCATCGCGGGGCTTGAACGAGGCGGACGTCTCGACGACGTCCCTTTACAAGTTGGCGACCAACCGGTGGAGCTAGAAGAGAGAGAGAAATACGAAATTCCAGCGGCGATTACGAAAGGTTACAATATGCACACCAGAGGATTGTCGAAAAAATTGGCAAAGGAGAAGGAGATGGAAGAAAACAGAGGGGAAGAAGAGGAATGAACACCAATTGAAGAAGTGGAGACAGTAATAACCACAAGAGAAACAAGCCAAGACGAAGAAATGGAAACACAGGCTGGAGATAGGGAGGAAGCCAGAGGAGGAATGGATTTACAAAAATTATGGGAGTTGATTAATGGAAAATTAGACAAGAACGTGAAGGAGATGAACAATAAATTCGACAAGAATGAGGAGAGCTTGAAGGAGATGAACAATAAATTCGACGGCATGAAGAAAGAAACCAGTGACAATTTGAAACAGATCAATGAAAAAATAGTGAGTACTAAGGAAGAATTGAGGAAAACAGTCAACCAAAATAATGAAACACTACAACAACGATTACTGGAGGAAATTCAGCAAAGAAATGAAGATTTGAAGGAAGAATTGAAGGAACAGCTGAAGGAGGACCACCAGAAAAATAAGGAAGAAATGAAGCAGCAAATAAGACTAATTTTCAGAGAACGTCGTGAAGAAAGCGACCAGACAAAAATGGAGATGAATAAGAAAGGGGAAGAAACCAATTACCAAATAGATCTACTTAATGAGACATTAGGTAACGGGTTCAAGAAGGTGAATGAAACAATAAACACCACTCCAGAAGGAAATAATGAAAAAACAGAAATTCAAGAAGACCCAAATACATTGTTACATCAAAATAAAGGTAACAAAAACAAAGAGAAAAGTAAACACAAAGGAACCAACCGTAGAGGAGTACAGAAAAAACAGATAATTAAGAAGACTAAGAAAATACATCCGAGAAAACGAATCAATACCAGAGAGGAATTGGAGATGATGAAGAACGGACTACTTGAGACGTTTAATCGACCAATTAATGACCATACGGAAATGATGAATGTTATGGAGTGCAGGAGAACTCTGAAGGAAATTCTAGGAGGGATCAACAATCAACCAGCGAGTAAAACTTTCAACAAACCTATCTTTAATGGAGGATATCCAAAGTTGAAAAGCATCACAACAAAACAATGTATGACAAATTGAGAAAGTCTACAAGAAAAGGGAAATTACCAGAGATAGAAATACCAAATAAACCAATATCAGTGAGAAGATCAATAACGGAGGTACGATTAACTTCATTGAGTAGTAAACAACATCATCAAGTGATTGAGGTAGGCACTGATGCCAGAGAACACATGGTATTAGAAGAGTGGCTGTACCAGATAGAAGAGACATATATAACACAGACAGAAACAGTGATGCACACCAGAGCAGTCCGAACAACGGAGGAAACTTATGTAATCATGGACAATGGATAAACCAAATGCAGATGAACATTGGAATATGGGACTATACACTATAACAAAAGACAAGGGCAATAACACTTACGAGATCACTCACCCTGTCACCCAGAAAATAAAGGGTGTATACAATCAAGCCTCAATTAAGAAATATTATGACAATCAACAATAACTGTAAAAAACAATTTAAAGTAACAAACCAACAAAAATACTTTAAATAAAGAAAAAAAATAACGTGACAAACAAACAAGTTTGCCAATATCGTAAAGAAAAGCTCTCTAAAGAATGTCAAAATTCCAAAACATTTGTAAGTACAGCTTACACTAAGCATTAGAGAAACCATTATGATGAATAAAAAATTGTAAAAAATCAAAAGGGATATGTAAGAAAAGCTTACCCAAACACCTCGATAATATTTTGGAACAATTAAAAATGGAGAGATAAAAGTTGCAAGTCATTCATATAAAGTAAGAGCAACCAACTTACTACAATATCTAAATAAAAAATAAATAATAGAGGAGTGTAGTCACAAAACATTCCTACAAGATAAGATTAAATTACCATAATAATTAGCCAAAAAATGAGGCATGAAAAGCATAACATACTATAAAGGAATAAGCTACAAAAAATTCCTAACTAGTAAGAAGCAATAACTTACTATGATATCTAAAAAATTATGAAAAAAAAAATATCAATCAAAATGATCAGCTTCCACAACTATTTAGAAAGAGGGGAAGTAAAATTACCCAAACCAATGATCACAAAACGATATAAATGAAATCAACATTCTAAGAGTTATAATGTGAGATGAGATGAAACAAAGAGTAATTAAAAATGAATAAAAATGTGAATTGTATCAATAAAAAACAATGCTTTGAATAGTATCAAATAGTATCTATAAAGAAAGATGAAACAATATATGACTCGAACTGAGCAATAATGAAGTATAAAAGTAAAAGATTCCCAACAAATATTATGATTATGATTATTATTATTATTATTTTGAGTCACGAGTTGACTGTATTTAAGAATTATTAATTGAGATTGTCTGTTGAATGAACCAGCAATCATTTTATCGAGCAGGGATGATGTTCCCCTGATATCAGTATAAGAGTAGTTTTGATGGAAAATAAGATTTATAGGGAATAAGTTATAATAAAAAATCAATAAGCCAGTTTGCAATATGAGAAGATAATGAAGAAAAGACTAAGAAGAATGGAATTAAAAGATACAGAATTAATTATAAAAAATGAATGAGAAGCAGGAGAATTTGAAAAAAAAAAACAAAAAAATGATAAGATACAATTGATAATTTCATCAAACTTAGAATCACGTTTTATAAAATGATCAATTTTGGTGGAAGGGCATTATATAACATTGCCAAACCCTGATCACATTTGATATCAATAAGTATGTAAAAAATGCTAAGAAATAATATATATTGATAAATAAATAATAACGAGAACGAAAATAGTAAATATAATTAAGAGTGAATAGTAAACCAAAGGTGATTATTAAATAAGAAATACGAACTAGACTGACAGACAACTGACATTGACCCAACCCCAGAGATTGGCCAGATATTAACCGAAATAAAGCGAGACAAGAAGACAGTGAAGAAAAAAGAAATAAAATTACACTCATACAGGCAGGGAATAGAAATGTGTGTGTGTTTCAATCAGAGAACAAATTGTATAGCATACTATATACTTTGAAACTTTTACTAGGATTATTTCAGCAGTATGTATTTTATTTCAGCATTATGTGTTTGAAAGTATAAGGTTTTGGAGAGTTTATTTATTCGCTAATATTATTGCTGTTGCTACAGATGTAGTATGTTTCAATTAACACAATATATTTTAACATTATTAAATTGTTGTTATTATTATTAATTATGACATTTCAAACCAATTTTTATCACTTTAATGACACAATGTATACAAAATTATGTTTTATTTGAAAGATGTGTTTACAATACCATGTTGTTTTAATATTATAAAATGATATGTGACAGTCTGAAGTTAATGAAAGAGACATGAACTCATTAGATACAAAAACTTTGTAATGATAGTGAGATAGTGAGAAATATAAGGGTAATTAGAGATAGGTAGGGAGTGACAAAGATGAACAGTGAAGTGATAAGTGTAATAAAATAAACCACATATAATCTTAAGAAAAAAGAGTTAAACAAGTGTGACAAACCCAAAACATAAGCACATGTTAAATGAGCAATTAAGTTAAGTATATTAGACTGAAAGACACAGAATAATTGTGAATGTAAAAAAACAGAAAAAATATTATTTCAGTATAAAAATCACCAGGGTGATTATTGTGATAAAAGAGATGGTGTAGGTATAACACTCACCAAATTTGTTCATTTTTTAATTTAAAGAAAGAAGTTATTGGCTTAATGTTTAAGGCAATAAATACCAGAAGAAATAGTTTTACAGTAATATGTTAGTATGTTTTAAGTAAGTAAGGAATTTATAAATAAAATAATAGCAATACCTTTATAAGAAATAACAGGCAAAATATAATAATTATGTGTAACGAAAGGGAACATGGCTGAACTATGTACAGACCAGTAATTTAATTATATGTTATGTTTTATTAATAGATGTAAGTGTTAACGATGTGGGTGAGAAATGGGAGTAGGGATAAAAATAGTAATGACATAAATTTAACAAAAACCGCAAAATAATAGCAATAATATAAATTGAAAGTAATGTATAAAATAAGAAATTATAAGATGTAACAACTTATGCCCATACAGGACATAGCTGTCGAAGTTAAGAAACCCAATTGTAAACAATTGAAGACAATATTTAAATAACAAAACAAGGTAAATTATGTAATTACCAACAACTAACAAAAATAACATGGCAGAATTATATTAAAACTTAGAAATAAGTAAATTATGTATTAACATAGTATTATCAATTTTGGACTAAAACATTAATACATGGCTTAGACCAATCTTGTAAGATATCAAACTAATCTTTGAAAGAAAATAGGAACATCTATGTAAAGATTACAACCATTGAAATTATCCCCAAGTAAATATAGCCATTATAAAATATTTATTCAAATTAAACAAAAAATTCAAAATTTGATAACAATGTGTTTATTTTGAGATCAACCAAGGAGAATAATTACGTTACCATGGAAACTGTGGAGTAACAAGCAAAAAATACCGTTAGATTTTTTTACTGAATGCATGACGCTTTAATGGTATAGACGCTAATTTTCGAGTGACCAAAAAATTGTCAATTAAACCATAGAAAATATCAGAAGAGGTTACTACTAAGTGAATACCAAGACGTAAGACGAGGACTGGAACCATATTACTGAAGTCGAGGCCGAATTAACGAAATAAGAAGATAAATTCCTACCAATTAAACTGGAAAAGTTGCCTGATGTCCCAAACCAATGCAAATTAAAGAGGACTGCAGTATAACCATTAATCACAGATCGTGTGAATTCGCCATAACTACGGAAGTGATAAGTACCTATTAAATTACCCAAAATTTATAAATAAACTCACGTTAATTATTTCTCACTAAAGGTCGAAATCTCACTAAACTGAAATTAATTACTTTCAAAGATTAAAAAGAATACTGAGTCACTGTCAATTTATAAACTAACCAATATAAACTGTTGTTAATTATCCATAACTTGTAAACACTTTTACTACACTACACTAAACAAATTATACCTACACAATATGTTAGTTAAGTTTACTTGATGTAAGGGTGTGTATTTTTATTGTTTTAAACATTTGTAATCCTTTTAACGTAATCTCAAGAACCTATGACAAACAAACATTAATAACTTGTGTACTATTCACAACAGACGCCATTATTAAACGTCTGGTTATCAATTCAAATATCGATTTGTCAAACCCTGTAGATGTCTCATATAAATAACCGGAGCATTTTGTAGTAGAATAATTTGTATTAAATGAATAACTAATCATTAATAAAAAATGTATAAGTATTGAGTGTAACCACGGTGTTATAATTTCATTAGGAGGTGCACAATATTTTATGTATATTTCAGCAGACGACTAACGATTTACACAGCCCACGCAACGAATTGCAGAACGCTACAGTTGGCCTAGGCGGGCGGAAATATTTGAATTATTCAAACCGCCTGAGCTGCGCTGGTCATACACCTTTGAATTTTATTTTAATTGTTTTAAGAAAACAATTTGGCGCCACCGGGATTTTCTCACCCCTAGTGAACAACAGGTAAGAACATCGAGACCTGGTTATTCGTACGTTCGCAATGGACGAAATCTGCGGAAGTTGCACGCATTTGAACTACGGATAGAGAAGACACGATACACCCATTACACACAAATTGTACATTATCCACATTTTGCAGAGTAAAACGGTAGCCGTACACACGACGACTTTACAAATTGGCTTCCATCGCGGGGCTTGAACGAGGCGGACGTCTCGACGACGTCCCTTTACAAGTTGGCGACCAACCGGTGGAGCTAGAAGAGAGAGAAATACGAAATTCTAGCGGCGATTACGAAAGGTTACAATATGCACACCAGAGGATTGTCGAAAAAATTGGCAAAGGAGAAGGAGATGGAAGAAAACAGAGGGGAAGAAGAGGAATGAACACCAATTGAAGAAGTGGAGACAGTAATAACCACAACAGAACCAAGCCAAGATGAAGAAATGGAAACACAGGCTGGAGATAGGGTGGAAGCCAGAGGAGGAATGGATTTACAAAAATTATGGGAGTTGATTAATGGAAAATTAGACAAGAACGTGAAGGAGATGAACAATAAATTCGACAAGAATGAGGAGAGCTTGAAGGAGATGAACAATAAATTCGACGGCATGAAGAAAGAAACCAGTGACAATTTGAAACAGATCAATGAAAAAATAGTGAGTACTAAGGAAGAATTGAGGAAAACAGTCAACCAAAATAATGAAACACTACAACAACGATTACTGGAGGAAATTCAGCAAAGAAATGAAGATTTGAAGGAAGAATTGAAGGAACAGCTGAAGGAGGACCACCAGAAAAATAAGGAAGAAATGAAGCAGCAAATAAGACTAATTTTCAGAGAACGTCGTGAAGAAAGCGACCAGACAAAAATGGAGATGAATAAGAAAGGGGAAGAAACCAATTACCAAATAGATCTACTTAATGAGACATTAGGTAACGGGTTCAAGAAGGTGAATGAAACAATAAACACCACTCCAGAAGGAAATAATGAAAAAACAGAAATTCAAGAAGACCCAAATACATTGTTACATCAAAATAAAGGTAACAAAAACAAAGAGAAAAGTAAACACAAAGGAACCAACCGTAGAGGAGTACAGAAAAAACAGATAATTAAGAAGACTAAGAAAATACATCCGAGAAAACGAATCAATACCAGAGAGGAATTGGAGATGATGAAGAACGGACTACTTGAGACGTTTAATCGACCAATTAATGACCATACGGAAATGATGAATATTATGGAGTGCAGGAGAACTCTGAAGGAAATTCTAGGAGGGATCAACAATCAACCAGCGAGTAAAACTTTCAACAAACCTATCTTTAAATGGAGGATATCCAAAGTTGAAAAGCATCACAACAAAACAATGTATGACAAATTGAGAAAGTCTACAAGAAAAGGGAAATTACCAGAGACAGAAATACCAAATAAACCAATATCAGTGAGAAGATCAATAACGGAGGTACGATTAACTTCATTGAGTAGTAAACAACATCATCAAGTGATTGAGGTAGGCACTGATGCCAGAGAACACATGGTATTAGAAGAGTGGCTGTACCAGATAGAAGAGACATATATAACACAGACAGAAACAGTGATGCACACCAGAGCAGTCCGAACAACGGAGGAAACTTATGTAATCATGGACAATGGATAAACCAAATGCAGATGAACATTGGAATATGGGACCATACATTATAACAAAAGACAAGGGCAATAACACTTACGAGATCACTCACCCTGTCACCCAGAAAATAAAGGGTGTATACAATCAAGCCTCAATTAAGAAATATTATGACAATCAACAATAACTGTAAAAAACAATTTAAAGTAACAAACCAACAAAAATACTTTAAATAAAGAAAAAAAATAACGTGACAAACAAACAAGTTTGCCAGTATCGTAAAGAAAAGCTCTCTAAAGAATGTCAAAATTCCAAAACATTTGTAAGTACAGCTTACACTAAGCATTAGAGAAACCATTATGATGAATAAAAAATTGTAAAAAATCAAAAGGGATATGTAAGAAAAGCTTACCCAAACACCTCGATAATATTTTGGAACAATTAAAAATGGAGAGATAAAAGTTGCAAGTCATTCATATAAAGTAAGAGCAACCAACTTACTACAATATCTAAATAAAAAATAAATAATAGAGGAGTGTAGTCACAAAACATTCCTACAAGATAAGATTAAATTACCATAATAATTAGCCAAAAAATGAGGCATGAAAAGCATAACATACTATAAAGGAATAAGCTACAAAAAATTCCTAACTAGTAAGAAGCAATAACTTACTATGATATCTAAAAAATTATGAAAAAAAAAATATCAATCAAAATGATCAGCTTCCACAACTATTTAGAAAGAGGGGAAGTAAAATTACCCAAACCAATGATCACAAAACGATATAAATGAAATCAACATTCTAAGAGTTATAATGTGAGATGAGATGAAACAAAGAGTAATTAAAAATGAATAAAAATGTGAATTGTATCAATAAAAAACAATGCTTTGAATAGTATCAAATAGTATCTATAAAGAAAGATGAAACAATATATGACTCGAACTGAGCAATAATGAAGTATAAAAGTAAAAGATTCCCAACAAATATTATGATTATGATTATTATTATTATTATTTTGAGTCACGAGTTGACTGTATTTAAGAATTATTAATTGAGATTGTCTGTTGAATGAACCAGCAATCATTTTATCGAGCAGGGATGATGTTCCCCTGATATCAGTATAAGAGTAGTTTTGATGGAAAATAAGATTTATAGGGAATAAGTTATAATAAAAAATCAATAAGCCAGTTTGCAATATGAGAAGATAATGAAGAAAAGACTAAGAAGAATGGAATTAAAAGATACAGAATTAATTATAAAAAATGAATGAGAAGCAGGAGAATTTGAAAAAAAAAAACAAAAAAATGATAAGATACAATTGATAATTTCATCAAACTTAGAATCACGTTTTATAAAATGATCAATTTTGGTGGAAGGGCATTATATAACATTGCCAAACCCTGATCACATTTGATATCAATAAGTATGTAAAAAATGCTAAGAAATAATATATATTGATAAATAAATAATAACGAGAACGAAAATAGTAAATATAATTAAGAGTGAATAGTAAACCAAAGGTGATTATTAAATAAGAAATACGAACTAGACTGACAGACAACTGACATTGACCCAACCCCAGAGATTGGCCAGATATTAACCGAAATAAAGCGAGACAAGAAGACAGTGAAGAAAAAAGAAATAAAATTACACTCATACAGGCAGGGAATAGAAATGTGTGTGTGTTTCAATCAGAGAACAAATTGTATAGCATACTATATACTTTGAAACTTTTACTAGGATTATTTCAGCAGTATGTATTTTATTTCAGCATTATGTGTTTGAAAGTATAAGGTTTTGGAGAGTTTATTTATTCGCTAATATTATTGCTGTTGCTACAGATGTAGTATGTTTCAATTAACACAATATATTTTAACATTATTAAATTGTTGTTATTATTATTAATTATGACATTTCAAACCAATTTTTATCACTTTAATGACACAATGTATACAAAATTATGTTTTATTTGAAAGATGTGTTTACAATACCATGTTGTTTTAATATTATAAAATGATATGTGACAGTCTGAAGTTAATGAAAGAGACATGAACTCATTAGATACAAAAACTTTGTAATGATAGTGAGATAGTGAGAAATATAAGGGTAATTAGAGATAGGTAGGGAGTGACAAAGATGAACAGTGAAGTGATAAGTGTAATAAAATAAACCACATATAATCTTAAGAAAAAAGAGTTAAACAAGTGTGACAAACCCAAAACATAAGCACATGTTAAATGAGCAATTAAGTTAAGTATATTAGACTGAAAGACACAGAATAATTGTGAATGTAAAAAAACAGAAAAAATATTATTTCAGTATAAAAATCACCAGGGTGATTATTGTGATAAAAGAGATGGTGTAGGTATAACACTCACCAAATTTGTTCATTTTTTAATTTAAAGAAAGAAGTTATTGGCTTAATGTTTAAGGCAATAAATACCAGAAGAAATAGTTTTACAGTAATATGTTAGTATGTTTTAAGTAAGTAAGGAATTTATAAATAAAATAATAGCAATACCTTTATAAGAAATAACAGGCAAAATATAATAATTATGTGTAACGAAAGGGAACATGGCTGAACTATGTACAGACCAGTAATTTAATTATATGTTATGTTTTATTAATAGATGTAAGTGTTAACGATGTGGGTGAGAAATGGGAGTAGGGATAAAAATAGTAATGACATAAATTTAACAAAAACCGCAAAATAATAGCAATAATATAAATTGAAAGTAATGTATAAAATAAGAAATTATAAGATGTAACAACTTATGCCCATACAGGACATAGCTGTCGAAGTTAAGAAACCCAATTGTAAACAATTGAAGACAATATTTAAATAACAAAACAAGGTAAATTATGTAATTACCAACAACTAACAAAAATAACATGGCAGAATTATATTAAAACTTAGAAATAAGTAAATTATGTATTAACATAGTATTATCAATTTTGGACTAAAACATTAATACATGGCTTAGACCAATCTTGTAAGATATCAAACTAATCTTTGAAAGAAAATAGGAACATCTATGTAAAGATTACAACCATTGAAATTATCCCCAAGTAAATATAGCCATTATAAAATATTTATTCAAATTAAACAAAAAATTCAAAATTTGATAACAATGTGTTTATTTTGAGATCAACCAAGGAGAATAATTACGTTACCATGGAAACTGTGGAGTAACAAGCAAAAAATACCGTTAGATTTTTTTACTGAATGCATGACGCTTTAATGGTATAGACGCTAATTTTCGAGTGACCAAAAAATTGTCAATTAAACCATAGAAAATATCAGAAGAGGTTACTACTAAGTGAATACCAAGACGTAAGACGAGGACTGGAACCATATTACTGAAGTCGAGGCCGAATTAACGAAATAAGAAGATAAATTCCTACCAATTAAACTGGAAAAGTTGCCTGATGTCCCAAACCAATGCAAATTAAAGAGGACTGCAGTATAACCATTAATCACAGATCGTGTGAATTCGCCATAACTACGGAAGTGATAAGTACCTATTAAATTACCCAAAATTTATAAATAAACTCACGTTAATTATTTCTCACTAAAGGTCGAAATCTCACTAAACTGAAATTAATTACTTTCAAAGATTAAAAAGAATACTGAGTCACTGTCAATTTATAAACTAACCAATATAAACTGTTGTTAATTATCCATAACTTGTAAACACTTTTACTACACTACACTAAACAAATTATACCTACACAATATGTTAGTTAAGTTTACTTGATGTAAGGGTGTGTATTTTTATTGTTTTAAACATTTGTAATCCTTTTAACGTAATCTCAAGAACCTATGACAAACAAACATTAATAACTTGTGTACTATTCACAACAGACGCCATTATTAAACGTCTGGTTATCAATTCAAATATCGATTTGTCAAACCCTGTAGATGTCTCATATAAATAACCGGAGCATTTTGTAGTAGAATAATTTGTATTAAATGAATAACTAATCACTAATAAAAAATGTATAAGTATTGAGTGTAACCACGGTGTTATAATTTCATTAGGAGGTGCACAATATTTTATGTATATTTCAGCAGACGACTAACGATTTACACAGCCCACGCAACGAATTGCAGAACGCTACAGTTCGCCTAGGCGGGCGGAAATATTTGAATTATTCAAACCGCCTGAGCTGCGCTGGTCATACACCTTTGAATTTTATTTTAATTGTTTTAAGAAAACAATTTGGCGCCACCGGGATTTTCTCACCCCTAGTGAACAACAGGTAAGAACATCGAGACCTGGTTATTCGTACGTTCGCAATGGACGAAATCTGCGGAAGTTGCACGCATTTGAACTACGGATAGAGAAGACACGATACACCCATTACACACAAATTGTACATTATCCACATTTTGCAGAGTAAAACGGTAGCCGTACACACGACGACTTTACAAATTGGCTTCCATCGCGGGGCTTGAACGAGGCGGACGTCTCGACGACGTCCCTTTACAAGTTGGCGACCAACCGGTGGAGCTAGAAGAGAGAGAAATACGAAATTCTAGCGGCGATTACGAAAGGTTACAATATGCACACCAGAGGATTGTCGAAAAAATTGGCAAAGGAGAAGGAGATGGAAGAAAACAGAGGGGAAGAAGAGGAATGAACACCAATTGAAGAAGTGGAGACAGTAATAACCACAACAGAACCAAGCCAAGATGAAGAAATGGAAACACAGGCTGGAGATAGGGTGGAAGCCAGAGGAGGAATGGATTTACAAAAATTATGGGAGTTGATTAATGGAAAATTAGACAAGAACGTGAAGGAGATGAACAATAAATTCGACAAGAATGAGGAGAGCTTGAAGGAGATGAACAATAAATTCGACGGCATGAAGAAAGAAACCAGTGACAATTTGAAACAGATCAATGAAAAAATAGTGAGTACTAAGGAAGAATTGAGGAAAACAGTCAACCAAAATAATGAAACACTACAACAACGATTACTGGAGGAAATTCAGCAAAGAAATGAAGATTTGAAGGAAGAATTGAAGGAACAGCTGAAGGAGGACCACCAGAAAAATAAGGAAGAAATGAAGCAGCAAATAAGACTAATTTTCAGAGAACGTCGTGAAGAAAGCGACCAGACAAAAATGGAGATGAATAAGAAAGGGGAAGAAACCAATTACCAAATAGATCTACTTAATGAGACATTAGGTAACGGGTTCAAGAAGGTGAATGAAACAATAAACACCACTCCAGAAGGAAATAATGAAAAAACAGAAATTCAAGAAGACCCAAATACATTGTTACATCAAAATAAAGGTAACAAAAACAAAGAGAAAAGTAAACACAAAGGAACCAACCGTAGAGGAGTACAGAAAAAACAGATAATTAAGAAGACTAAGAAAATACATCCGAGAAAACGAATCAATACCAGAGAGGAATTGGAGATGATGAAGAACGGACTACTTGAGACGTTTAATCGACCAATTAATGACCATACGGAAATGATGAATATTATGGAGTGCAGGAGAACTCTGAAGGAAATTCTAGGAGGGATCAACAATCAACCAGCGAGTAAAACTTTCAACAAACCTATCTTTAAATGGAGGATATCCAAAGTTGAAAAGCATCACAACAAAACAATGTATGACAAATTGAGAAAGTCTACAAGAAAAGGGAAATTACCAGAGACAGAAATACCAAATAAACCAATATCAGTGAGAAGATCAATAACGGAGGTACGATTAACTTCATTGAGTAGTAAACAACATCATCAAGTGATTGAGGTAGGCACTGATGCCAGAGAACACATGGTATTAGAAGAGTGGCTGTACCAGATAGAAGAGACATATATAACACAGACAGAAACAGTGATGCACACCAGAGCAGTCCGAACAACGGAGGAAACTTATGTAATCATGGACAATGGATAAACCAAATGCAGATGAACATTGGAATATGGGACCATACACTATAACAAAAGACAAGGGCAATAACACTTACGAGATCACTCACCCTGTCACCCAGAAAATAAAGGGTGTATACAATCAAGCCTCAATTAAGAAATATTATGACAATCAACAATAACTGTAAAAAACAATTTAAAGTAACAAACCAACAAAAATACTTTAAATAAAGAAAAAAAATAACGTGACAAACAAACAAGTTTGCCAATATCGTAAAGAAAAGCTCTCTAAAGAATGTCAAAATTCCAAAACATTTGTAAGTACAGCTTACACTAAGCATTAGAGAAACCATTATGATGAATAAAAAATTGTAAAAAATCAAAAGGGATATGTAAGAAAAGCTTACCCAAACACCTCGATAATATTTTGGAACAATTAAAAATGGAGAGATAAAAGTTGCAAGTCATTCATATAAAGTAAGAGCAACCAACTTACTACAATATCTAAATAAAAAATAAATAATAGAGGAGTGTAGTCACAAAACATTCCTACAAGATAAGATTAAATTACCATAATAATTAGCCAAAAAATGAGGCATGAAAAGCATAACATACTATAAAGGAATAAGCTACAAAAAATTCCTAACTAGTAAGAAGCAATAACTTACTATGATATCTAAAAAATTATGAAAAAAAAAATATCAATCAAAATGATCAGCTTCCACAACTATTTAGAAAGAGGGGAAGTAAAATTACCCAAACCAATGATCACAAAACGATATAAATGAAATCAACATTCTAAGAGTTATAATGTGAGATGAGATGAAACAAAGAGTAATTAAAAATGAATAAAAATGTGAATTGTATCAATAAAAAACAATGCTTTGAATAGTATCAAATAGTATCTATAAAGAAAGATGAAACAATATATGACTCGAACTGAGCAATAATGAAGTATAAAAGTAAAAGATTCCCAACAAATATTATGATTATGATTATTATTATTATTATTTTGAGTCACGAGTTGACTGTTTTTAAGAATTATTAATTGAGATTGTCTGTTGAATGAACCAGCAATCATTTTATCGAGCAGGGATGATGTTCCCCTGATATCAGTATAAGAGTAGTTTTGATGGAAAATAAGATTTATAGGGAATAAGTTATAATAAAAAATCAATAAGCCAGTTTGCAATATGAGAAGATAATGAAGAAAAGACTAAGAAGAATGGAATTAAAAGATACAGAATTAATTATAAAAAATGAATGAGAAGCAGGAGAATTTGAAAAAAAAAAACAAAAAAATGATAAGATACAATTGATAATTTCATCAAACTTAGAATCACGTTTTATAAAATGATCAATTTTGGTGGAAGGGCATTATATAACATTGCCTGATCACATTTGATATCAATAAGTATGTAAAAAATGCTAATAAATAATATATATTGATAAATAAATAATAACGAGAACGAAAATAGTAAATATAATTAAGAGTGAATAGTAAACCAAAGGTGATTATTAAATAAGAAATACGAACTAGACTGACAGACAACTGACATTGACCCAACCCCAGAGATTGGCCAGATATTAACCGAAATAAAGCGAGACAAGAAGACAGTGAAGAAAAAAGAAATAAAATTACACTCATACAGGCAGGGAATAGAAATGTGTGTGTGTTTCAATCAGAGAACAAATTGTATAGCCTACTATATACTTTGAAACTTTTACTAGGATTATTTCAGCAGTATGTATTTTATTTCAGCATTATGTGTTTGAAAGTATAAGGTTTTGGAGAGTTTATTTATTCGCTAATATTATTGCTGTTGCTACAGATGTAGTATGTTTCAATTAACACAATATATTTTAACATTATTAAATTGTTGTTATTATTATTAATTATGACATTTCAAACCAATTTTTATCACTTTAATGACACAATGTATACAAAATTATGTTTTATTTGAAAGATGTGTTTACAATACCATGTTGTTTTAATATTATAAAATGATATGTGACAGTCTGAAGTTAATGAAAGAGACATGAACTCATTAGATACAAAAACTTTGTAATGATAGTGAGATAGTGAGAAATATAAGGGTAATTAGAGATAGGTAGGGAGTGACAAAGATGAACAGTGAAGTGATAAGTGTAATAAAATAAACCACATATAATCTTAAGAAAAAAGAGTTAAACAAGTGTGACAAACCCAAAACATAAGCACATGTTAAATGAGCAATTAAGTTAAGTATATTAGACTGAAAGACACAGAATAATTGTGAATGTAAAAAAACAGAAAAAATATTATTTCAGTATAAAAATCACCAGGGTGATTATTGTGATAAAAGAGATGGTGTAGGTATAACACTCACCAAATTTGTTCATTTTTTAATTTAAAGAAAGAAGTGATTGGCTTAATGTTTAAGGCAATAAATACCAGAAGAAATAGTTTTACAGTAATACGTTAGTATGTTTTAAGTAAGTAAGGAATTTATAAATAAAATAATAGCAATACCTTTATAAGAAATAACAGGCAAAATATAATAATTATGTGTAACGAAAGGGAACATGGCTGAACTATGTACAGACCAGTAATTTAATTATATGTTATGTTTTATTAATAGATGTAAGTGTTAACGATGTGGGTGAGAAATGGGAGTAGGGATAAAAATAGTAATGACATAAATTTAACAAAAACCGCAAAATAATAGCAATAATATAAATTGAAAGTAATGTATAAAATAAGAAATTATAAGATGTAACAACTTATGCCCATACAGGACATAGCTGTCGAAGTTAAGAAACCCAATTGTAAACAATTGAAGACAATATTTAAATAACAAAACAAGGTAAATTATGTAATTACCAACAACTAACAAAAATAACATGGCAGAATTATATTAAAACTTAGAAATAAGTAAATTATGTATTAACATAGTATTATCAATTTTGGACTAAAACATTAATACATGGCTTAGACCAATCTTGTAAGATATCAAACTAATCTTTGAAAGAAAATAGGAACATCTATGTAAAGATTACAACCATTGAAATTATCCCCAAGTAAATATAGCCATTATAAAATATTTATTCAAATTAAACAAAAAATTCAAAATTTGATAACAATGTGTTTATTTTGAGATCAACCAAGGAGAATAATTACGTTACCATGGAAACTGTGGAGTAACAAGCAAAAAATACCGTTAGATTTTTTTACTGAATGCATGACGCTTTAATGGTATAGACGCTAATTTTCGAGTGACCAAAAAATTGTCAATTAAACCATAGAAAATATCAGAAGAGGTTACTACTAAGTGAATACCAAGACGTAAGACGAGGACTGGAACCATATTACTGAAGTCGAGGCCGAATTAACGAAATAAGAAGATAAATTCCTACCAATTAAACTGGAAAAGTTGCCTGATGTCCCAAACCAATGCAAATTAAAGAGGACTGCAGTATAACCATTAATCACAGATCGTGTGAATTCGCCATAACTACGGAAGTGATAAGTACCTATTAAATTACCCAAAATTTATAAATAAACTCACGTTAATTATTTCTCACTAAAGGTCGAAATCTCACTAAACTGAAATTAATTACTTTCAAAAATTAAAAAGAATACTGAGTCACTGTCAATTTATAAACTAACCAATATAAACTGTTGTTAATTATCCATAACTTGTAAACACTTTTACTACACTACACTAAACAAATTATACCTACACAATATGTTAGTTAAGTTTACTTGATGTAAGGGTGTGTATTTTTATTGTTTTAAACATTTGTAATCCTTTTAACGTAATCTCAAGAACCTATGACAAACAAACATTAATAACTTGTGTACTATTCACAACAGACGCCATTATTAAACGTCTGGTTATCAATTCAAATATCGATTTGTCAAACCCTGTAGATGTCTCATATAAATAACCGGAGCATTTTGTAGTAGAATAATTTGTATTAAATGAATAACTAATCACTAATAAAAAATGTATAAGTATTGAGTGTAACCACGGTGTTATAATTTCATTAGGAGGTGCACAATATTTTATGTATATTTCAGCAGACGACTAACGATTTACACAGCCCACGCAACGAATTGCAGAACGCTACAGTTGGCCTGGGCGGGCGGAAATATTTGAATTATTCAAACTGCCTGAGCTGCGCTGGTCATACACCTTTGAATTTTATTTTAATTGTTTTAAGAAAACAATTTGGCGCCACCGGGATTTTCTCACCCCTAGTGAACAATAGGTAAGAACATCGAGACCTGGTTATTCGTACGTTCGCAACGGACGAAATCTGCGGAAGTTGCACGCATTTGAACTACGGATAGAGAAGACACGATACACCCATTACACACAAATTGTACATTATCCACATTTTGCAGAGTAAAACGGTAGCCGTACACACGACGACTTTACAAATTGGCTTCCATCGCGGGGCTTGAACGAGGCGGACGTCTCGACGACGCCTTTACAATATATACCCGGCAAACAAAACATAGCAGCCGACGTCCTATCCCGCATCAATTTACAAGACCAAACCTTTGACGGCGAAAAGGAACAAATAGCGAAGGTATACCATATTATTAAGAGCAGGGAAGATTTAAAAAATATTTTAAACGATGTAAAGGCACAACAAGAGGCCGACCCAAAATTAGGAAATATTAGAAAAAGGGTACTGGAAGGCGATGAAATTATAAATAAATATTACTGTATACACAACGACACTTTGTTTATAAGGAATACCCCACACCAGGAGAATTGGAAGTTAGTAATTCCACCAGGGATAGAGAGACCACTAATAATCGACTATCACGATAGGTACGGACACATGGGTGCCCTCAAGGTAAGGAAAGCATTGGAAGAGCAAACATACATCAAAGGGATGAATAAAAAGGTGCAACAGGCGATACAGTCATGCGGTATTTGTCAGAAGGTAAAATGTAATAACGAGAGAAAGGAAGGTGTCATGATACCCATAACATCCACCGAAAAATTGGAAAAGGTATTTCTCGATATCTGTGGACCATTTCCACGCAGCGGTGGAAGACACAGATATAAATTCATCATAATTATCTTTGACCATTTCAGCAAATATACTAAGCTTTATCCAATAACTAGGGCTACGACCAGGAAAATTATAGACATCATAATAGAACGGTATATAATGGAGGTAGGCAGACCGTATTCTATAATTACAGACCACGGTACCCAGTTTAAGGGAAAATTATGGAAAGAGAACCTTGGAGAACACGGGATAAAAACGTATAAGACATCCGTATATCACCCGAACAGTAACCCAGCCGAGAGAGTGTTGAGGGAAGTAGGACGGTTGTTGAGAACATACTGCCATAACGAACAGAAGAGATGGCATGAATACGTAGCGTTAACCGAGGATTTTCTCAATTTCTCATATCACAATACCATAGAGGTGTCACCGTACACAGTTATGTTCGAAAGACCCCCACCGCGAGAGATAAAGGAGATTATTAGTTTTCCCGATGAACCCGAATACCAATTTGAAGGAACCAAATTTTATAACAAAGTGTTAGAAAAAACGGAACAGCTACGGAAGAAATATATTCAATCCCAGCGAAAGGCAATTAAGTATAAGGTAGGAGAAAAGGTGTTAGTCAGAAATAGAGAATTGCCCAGTGCTATACAAAGCATAACGAAAAAATTGTTGCTTTTATATACAGGACCTTTTACTATCACAAAAGACAATGAAAACAATACATACGAGGTAACAGACACTGTTAGTAACAAAGTAAAGGGTACTTATAACCAAGCGTCATTGAAAAGGTACCATGAATAAAAACACAAGTCAAATCCAGCATCATTGAGAAAGTACCATGAATAAAACCATGTCAACGTAAATTTTCCAACTTACCCATACTTAGAAAGGGAATAGAGATTATTAATAAAAAATAATAATAATACGAGAAGGACACCAAAGGCACAGAATATATATATAAGATATAGATTTATTTCTAATAGCCATGTCAACGTATATTTACCAACTTACCCATACTTATAGAAGGAGAGAAAGGAATAAAGATTATTAATAAAAAATAATAATACGAGAAGGACACCTTACACCAAAGGCAAAGAATATATATATAAGATATAGATTTATTTCCAATAGCCATGTCAACGTATATTTACCAACTTACCCGTACTTAGAGGAGGAGAAAAAGGAAAGAAGGAAAGGACATAATTAGTTAAATGAATTATTAAACAATCAAATAACAATTGATATTACTAAGGAGGAGAAAAGGAGGAGAAATACTGTCACATAATTGATACTAAAAGGAGATGATAAATGAAAAAAAGAGGGAAACAGTGTGTTACATAAGGAGGTAATGATGAATATAAATATAGCTATTAACATTGAATGATTTTAAAAGATAATTTTACTTGCGGAGAACGATATATTAATATAATTGAGAAATAATCAGAAGAGTTTAAGAAAGGGAATTTATGTGTAGGAGCCTATGATCTTTGAATATTATATTTCTTTTTATTATTATTATTTGTTGCGAAAGTGCAATTATTATTTTTCTGGACAGAGATGTGTTGCCTCTGATTTCAGTAGTTATAGTTAGGGAAGGGCGGAGAATGTATGCCATAGCGAGCCACTCTGACTTCCAACCCACTATAAAAGTTAGGGAATTGTTAGGGAGTTATATCAAAGACTAAATAATTAACATCGAGGTAAAAAGGAAAGGAATAGGAGATACGACAAAGAACAAAACAGGAATAATGAGATGGATTAATATATTAAAGGAGTAGTACAGGAATTTAATTATAAGATAAAAGAATGAAATATAAAGAAGCTAATAAAAGGTTAATCTAGAAATGATAATTTCATCAAAACTGAAGAAATGTTTTTCCCAAATTATCAATTTTAACGGAGAGGCATATGTAACGTCATAGAACGTTCCATAAAGGAAATTATTTGCATAGCAATTTATCATAAGAGGAAGGTGAGGTGAACAGTATAGAACCCAAGTAATCCTAAAAATTTTGTAATATTGTCTAATAATATCATTAACATGAAAATACGACAAGACTATGACTAAGACTCAAACCCCATATATATTATTTAAGTAAAGAACAGTGTACAACCAATAATATACTATAATAGAGACAAATAATATCAGAAACAACCAAAATGAGGTCATTAATTATTAAGTAATGTAACTCTGAATAGGGTATAAAAAACTATTTATTGTGAATTAATGGACAAGATCCATTATTATACTATGTAATGTAAATAAAATAAATGTATTAAATGATTTGAATACATTATTAGAAAGGATCTAAGTTAAAATAAAAAAATATATAAATGTTATGACAAAAAATATATGTTTAGGAGCTGAGTCCAATCACTCAGATTTTATGTAAAAATTAATTATTATAGAATTGAGATAAAAATTACATCCACTTGTCAAGTAGACGAAGATGAACAAATTATCTTAAATAAAGAAAGCTGTAAAGTGAATAAAAATCAGTTAAAATAGACAAAAACAGTATTAACTGAAAACGTGTAGTAGACCTATAATATTGTAATGTTTATGAATTTAATGTTGACAAAATGCAACCAAATTGCATTATAAAGTTGAAATACAATATAATGTGACTATACTAATGTATTTGACTAACTTAAACACTTTAATAGTCGAGTTAGAAAACTATTTTGTGATATCTTTTATTGATTACATTTACAAATACATTATTTATTTATTTTTTACCTACCTCATAAACTGTTTCTTGGGCCAGGATCTTGTCACATGAACGTAGAAGCAAGCATGGTTTTTAGGTTATACAAATCACTTACGCAACTCATTAATTGAAGAGAATTAAAATTTTACTTCTTTACTTTTAAAACTTCTTGTCAGACTGTAGCGGGTCGATTTTTGGGTGTTTTTGTTTTAACCGTTTGGGGTATATATATATTTTTAGTCATTGCGGTTTCGGGCGGGTTTGTATAAAATAATGTAAAAATGTATTATTGTGCAACGTATTTGTCCGTATAACAGACCAGTGTTGAGAAACAGTTGGAAACAAAGCGAAACGCAATCAGTGGTGTAACACGGCTGAAGAATTCACCTCCACCAAAATTCTAAGAACTTTGCAAGTGTGTCGACGCACAGGCGCGAATACCCACGCAAGCGCGCTCAAAAGGACGCTCGCACAAAAAACAAGATGGCTAGAGCGAACAATTTATTCATCGCCCCTTTGGCATCACTCAAACGTCCGGCCCACTTAAATGACGTCAGCCAATGCCTATAGAAGATCATATGCGGCATTGACTCAAAAAAATAACATGCAGAGCATGGGCTGAAGCTTCGGCGACGACGCCCAAGGCAGTGAGTTCCAGTGTTGAAAACTGTGGAGAGGAAACAGAGAACCAACTTCTGCCCAGTTCCTCTTACCAACCTACCGCATTCGGTTCGTCTAAATTTTATTAACAGTTTTTGTCTTTAGGTCGGCCGACCTCACAGTTAAAATTGGGAACGTTAATCAACAGTGTACAAGTGAAATAACAACAGTAATGAGTGAGCATAAATGAAGTAATAGTTTCGTTTCTTTTTCGAACATTTGAAAGGGGACTTGGCACGGGCGCGATGACCGCGTGGTCGATGTGGGGGCTTTATCATATGAAGATGTGTTAGGGGTTTTGGAATTGGGTTTAATGTTCAGGGTTTAATAAATTACCGTATGTGAGAGTGTGTGAGCAGCTGGGCTATCTTCTTAGACGTAAGTAATATTATGTAAGGCTATTAAATAAGATGTATAAACAAGAGTGACCCAACCTTTAAAAACATGTAAGCCAATTTATTTGGAAACAAAGTTATAAAATCGCACTATTTGATTATTAAACAAAAATAATTTCTCTTCCAAAAAATTGAGAGTTAGTTTCTTTCAAAACCTTAGTTCGTTTTATGTACTGTCATAGTTCGTCAAACGAAATGGGTGTACCGCCACTACTCGATCCGGCCAGATCCAAGTTGAAAGGTAAGTGGGAGTTATAATCTGAATAAAATAGAATAATAACCAAAAGAATAAAGTTACAATTGGTGCCGTGACTGCAGGATGTAATACAACAAAAAAGTTGTATTACACCGGCCTACATTTTGACAGTGCATTGAATGAAGTACGGTTATGAAAGCGAAATTTTAGTTACGTGAAATGTACGTAATTATGGTAAGGTTTATTTTATATATGCTGTAGTATAACGTTTTGGAAGGGAAGAGTAACCAATTGTAGTTAACACTTAAGTAAAACTAAGCTATAAACTAGAAAAAATGTCTGAGAATACGAAACAAAGCAATATAACTAACGTAGAAATGAGTGAAAGTGGCCTTGAGTCGCAATCACTGGATGAAAGTGGCATGTTGAGGGGGGAGACGGGTGCCGTTACAGAAACAGCTGGCGGCAGCAATGTAATAGTTCATTCCACTCCGATTGCGTCTCAACCACAAACAAACGAAATATACGTTGATTCGGGGATTCAATTGACCCCCGTTTCAATTAATAAAAGTAAACAATCAGAGGAAACAAATATGATGAGTGTTATGCTCAGTCAATTCGAGAGAATGAATAGTAATTTCAATGCAATGAATAGTCGTTTTAATGATAATGATATAATTTTGAACAATATGAATAGTAATTTTGAGACTAAATTCAATATAATGAATAGTCGTTTTGACATAAATGAGAAGGAATTAAATAAACGTTTTGATGATAATGATAAAATTTTAAATATAATGAAAAGTGATTTCAACAATAAATTAGATGAACAGAGAAGAAAATGTGAACAACAGAATATTCAGGTTCAGCAAAATATAAATATAAAATTTGACGAGTTGATAAATAACATACAAGACAAGAAGGTATGTCTTGAAAATACCAATGAAATGACAAGAAATAGTTCGAATAAAGTAGAACAGAATAAGAATAATACAAACGAAAGTTGTAATGACAGTGTTGTGTTAGGCAATGAATTAATAAATAATAATGATGATAATAATAACGAGATTAGTAATGTATTTGAAGAATTAGTATCGGAGACTGATACGGTAAAAATAAAGAATGAGAGTACTGATGAGTTGGTGGAAGGTAGTGATTATGAAATGTTAATGTGTGTCAGTGAGTTAGAGAGAGAGAGAAAAAATAATGTTGTAGTAGAGTGGGGACAGAGGGCAAATTTTCCCTTTATTATTTATGATGTTTATGATGATTTATTGAGTCCACAAGTGTTGTGGTTGAAGGGCAAGAGTCCCGTGTTGGTAGATGAATTGAGGTGTTTATTTTTGTGGAGTAATTGTGTACCCTCTGTCCGGAATAATTGTGAGAGTGTGATGTGGTGTTATGAAGAGAGAGAGGTAAATAGAGAATGGTATGTAACAGAATTGTATGATTTGAATAGAAAGTATGATGAATGGAAAGAAGGCTTAGAAATATATTTGAATAATAATGATTACAATGATTTGATAAAAATAATTAGACCGATAGTGAATGAATGTAATGACGGAGACTTAACAAAAATACCTAACGTAGACTGGTTTAATGAGTATTCTGGTAAAATGAGTGAATTTGGTTGTTCTGGTTATGACACACAAAGTAACCATTTGTTTGTAAATAAAAAGCAACAGTGTTATATAAAACCAAGGTTGATTTGGAACGATGGAGGTTAAACTATTAAAACAATAAAAGACAGTATAAATATTTTGTTTTATGGTTGTTTGACATGGCAGATTTGGACAGAAGTGTGGAAAAAACGGAATAATAATTAACAAGAGTTGTAAATAAAATCTAGTGAATTTATATGTGTGTATGTAAGATGATTGTTGTGATAATAATGTGGAAATATTTGCAATTTAAATAAACAAATAGAATTAATTTGGAAAACAAGTAATCAGAGAATTGTAATTGTTTGGATGGTAATGAATTCTATATTGTTAATAATTAATTTAATTCAACAAATTAATACATGTTGAATATTTTGTTTGACTATTTCAATATTGTATAATTAACTTTTTAAGGAATTTAAATCATTTTTATAATAGATGGCTGAATTATTTGAGGTGAACTAATATGTTGTGAAATGTTTCAGTGGTGAGGTGAGAGTATTGTGGTATGTTGTATATGTTTTGAGAAATGGGCTGTAAGTATTGAAATTTTACAATATGAATAATGTATAACAAAAAGGTTGACAGGAGTGATTGATATGTTAATTCAGTAATGAAATATTTTGAAATAATTGCGCTAAATAAAAATAATGGTTAAAAATATATATTAATAATAAATTTAGAATTTTTGAAAATCTGATTACAACACAGGATAAATTCATCATGATGATAAATAGAAAGAGTTAATAAAAAATTTTAAATAATAATGTTTATAAATTTTTAAAGGTATCATTTTATTGTTGTGTGTTAGATATAGTTGTTGATAAAATGTATTGTCATTATGTGTGTAATTTTTTTTTTAAGCCAATCATTAGACGCCTGGCAGGCAATCAACATAATAGAAGTAAGTGTTGATAATGTATTACATGTAGCTGTTCAATTTTGAAAGGTATCCATGGTGTTTTAATTATGTTAGGATATCAGCTGATCAACAATACCATGTTACTGGTATATTGGTTTGTAAATGTTACAAGTAATTAATGTTTAGTGTACTACAGACATTTTGAAGTAAAGATAAAAAGAATATGAGAAATAAAATAACAATTTATGCAAATTAATAAAAGATAATTCATGGGTGATAAATGTTTTATGGGACATGCAGACCTGTCCGAGTTGAATTAAAAGTTGAATTTGCAAGAGTAGAGATGAATATAATGTAATGTTGTTTTTGAGTTGATGTGATATAACAGGATTTTGTGAAATATTGATGTTGACACAGTGGTAATGGAGACTTTATGTAGAGTTTTGAATGATCTATATTTATGTTTATAGTTAATGAGGTTATTTTGTGTATTTGTAGTGAGGTAATGAGATTGAGATTTTTGGGGATGGCAATTTTGTATTAGGGGGTAGTGTATTTGGGGAGTCCGCAACAAGGGTTGGGACGGGATAGGGATAGATTTTAGTGGGGTAGGGGTCGACTTAGGTAAAATCCGGGGGCCAAATAAGGGAAATGAGTTTTGGGAAGGAAACACGTATCCTATGTACAAAGGGTTAGCGAGTTTTGTATATGTAGAGAAGGCGGCGAATTGTGTTAAATGATAAGTTGGGGTTTAGAATGTCCTGATTAGTAGATATTTTTGATAGAGATGGGTGTCATGGGAGTTGTAGTTGATGAATAGTAGAGTCAGAGGGAGAAAGTTTATATATGTATAGAAATCTCATACAGAAAAACGAGAATAAATAATTTACATCACCCACAGTATATTAAAGTAAGATTGTTGAAAAGCCAGAGAGATTCATGATAAAGAATATATATAATTGTTTATTTTTTTGTTTCAACCAGTAACAGGATTTTGATAAAATTTGAAAATAATGTAAAGTCAAGAAGTGTTTAATTTAAATGATTTAAATGCCAATTTGATTATTATTTATATTAATATTGTGTTTATTATAAATATTTTATGTTATTATGTTTGTATTTCAAGGTAGGATATTACAGATATTTAAAGTGTTTTCAGAAATCATACATAACATATGTAGGTCAAGGGTTTTGGACTTGACCTAGTTTTGATCAGCTGATGAGTTCATACACCTACTAAGCTTGTAGAGTAGGACTTCAATTTTAATTTGTTTGTTTGATTAATTCAAATTAATCTTTGAATAATTTTAATAAATGTTATTTAATAAATAAATTTAATAAATATTTAATGAATAATTTTTTTGAATTTTAAAATTTTGAAAATTTTAAATTTTTTTGAAAAAAAAATTTGATGTTTCGCCTGCCAGCGAGTGAATATTTTGAGTAATGATCATTTTGTTGTGTATGTATTATATTGGTAGGCTATAAATTGTTCTCAGGCTAGAGTAAGGATGTACTTGTATTAATAGGAATGTTTAGGTTAAGTCATTGAAACAAAAATTAGAAAAAAGAGGAAGAGAATTTTTTGATAAACGATTTTTTTTTTTGAATATTGAATTTTTTGAATTTATAATAAATTTTAAAAGGAAGTTTTTATTTTAATGTGTTATGATAATATGTAATGTTAATGTGTGTGAGCCCAGTATCTGCTAAAGGCAGCCCAGCTTGCAAAAAGGGGAAACATATCGGCGGAGGAGCTGGGATAATTTTAGCCCGGGATTGAGGATTTTGGGGGTAGCATGTTAGAAGGCGAGGTGTGCCGTGGTGCGAGTCTGATCGATTTCTCGGTGTTGGGATCTCTAACGGAGAAGTCCAGTGATCTCGTTCAGATGAGTCCATGGTCGCTGAGCCAGGGGGGTCGTGTACCCATGAGATTAAGAACAAGGGGGTTGTGGCACCAGTTCCTTACCGATCCTCTTCGGGGTTATCGATGAGATTTCTTCTGTCGTGAACAGCAGAATTCTCATCGAGGGGGTATTGTAGCGGGTCGATTTTTGGGTGTTTTTGTTTTAACCGTTTGGGGTATATATATATTTTTAGTCATTGCGGTTTCGGGCGGGTTTGTATAAAATAATGTAAAAATGTATTATTGTGCAACGTATTTGTCCGTATAACAGACCAGTGTTGAGAAACAGTTGGAAACAAAGCGAAACGCAATCAGTGGTGTAACACGGCTGAAGAATTCACCTCCACCAAAATTCTAAGAACTTTGCAAGTGTGTCGACGCACAGGCGCGAATACCCACGCAAGCGCGCTCAAAAGGACGCTCGCAACAAAAAACAAGATGGCTAGAGCGAACAATTTATTCATCGCCCCTTTGGCATCACTCAAACGTCCGGCCCACTTAAATGACGTCAGCCAATGCCTATAGAAGATCATATGCGGCATTGACTCAAAAAAATAACATGCAGAGCATGGGCTGAAGCTTCGGCGACGACGCCCAAGGCAGTGAGTTCCAGTGTTGAAAACTGTGGAGAGGAAACAGAGAACCAACTTCTGCCCAGTTCCTCTTACCAACCGACCGCATGCGGTTCGTCTAAATTTTATTAACAGTTTTTGTCTTTAGGTCGGCCGACCTCACAGTTAAAATTGGGAACGTTAATCAACAGTGTACAAGTGAAATAACAACAGTAATGAGTGAGCATAAATGAAGTAATAGTTTCGTTTCTTTTTCGAACATTTGAAAGGGGACTTGGCACGGGCGCGATGACCGCGTGGTCGATGTGGGGGCTTTATCATATGAAGATGTGTTAGGGGTTTTGGAATTGGGTTTAATGTTCAGGGTTTAATAAATTACCGTATGTGAGAGTGTGTGAGCAGCTGGGCTATCTTCTTAGACGTAAGTAATATTATGTAAGGCTATTAAATAAGATGTATAAACAAGAGTGACCCAACCTTTAAAAACATGTAAGCCAATTTATTTGGAAACAAAGTTATAAAATCGCACTATTTGATTATTAAACAAAAATAATTTCTCTTCCAAAAAATTGAGAGTTAGTTTCTTTCAAAACCTTAGTTCGTTTTATGTACTGTCATAGTTCGTCAAACGAAATGGGTGTACCGCCACTACTCGATCCGGCCAGATCCAAGTTGAAAGGTAAGTGGGAGTTATAATCTGAATAAAATAGAATAATAACCAAAAGAATAAAGTTACAAGACTATTTCTCCAACATTTAAAAATGAAATACAAGCATAATAATTTTCTGTTATTCACTCCCTGCCTGCGACAATTACTAATTTTATCTTATTTTAACATCTTACCTTATATATCTAACAGACCGCCCAGCCTGCTCATTCTCTCATTCACACTATATTTAACACCCTCCCCTGATTATTTATTTAACAAACCATTAACACATTATGAAATACCCCTGCCGGCAACGTGGTGTCCACCCGAACTCGTGGCCTCTCATTGTTTTTAATTTAGTCGTGTGTCCGAAAGTCGCTCAGGTGAAAGTCGGCAAGGAACTGGGCAGCATCTATCTGTTCCCCACTACTTGATAATTTTAGTTAAGACGACGGACACCGATGCCTTCTATTTGATCGTCACTGCTGTGGCACATTCAACACATGTGTTTTGAGTGTTGGAGACGTGGATGACATTCGGTAAGCACTGGTTGACGTCATAAAGTAGGTTGGACTTAAACTCACATCCGCCGTCCAGGATCATGAAGCGAATAAAACTTTCGCCTCTAAGCCATGTTTGTTTTACTGCCGTGGCGTCGTTTGCGCACATGCTGGTGTAGTGCGTTTGGGCGCAACTGCCACACACCCACAAAGTTCTAAGAAATGACGCCTGGCACATTCTTTTGTAAAGGTTTCACAACAACTATTGCGTATTGTTCCTTGGTTAGCGCAATGCTTTTATTCAAACACGTGGACTGGCCACACAGATGGAAATTAAATTTCAAATATTTTATAATAAATCCCCAACTCTAATAAAATAAAAACCCCTCAAAATTCGTCCCGTTACAATACCCCCCCCCCCAATGAGAGGTCTTCTGTCGAAACAGAAGAAATCTCATTGCTAAAACCCCTAAGAGGACCGGTGAGGATATGGTGCCAACAACCCCCTTTAGCTCTTATACATCATGGGTAAACAACCCCCCTGGCTCGGCGACTATGGTCGCATCTGAACGAGATCACTGGACTTCTCTATACGAGATCCCAACACCATAAAGTCAAACAGACACGCACCACAGCGCACCTCACCTTCTATCATGCCACCCCAAAATCCAACTCCTGGTTTTATATCATGCCAGATCCTCAACCGATATGTTCCCCCTTATCATGCACACTGGGCTGCCTTTAGCAGTTACTGGGCTCGTACACACACTTATTGCTACATCCTATCAAATCTTGTTATCAAATTTAGTAGTTTCCTTTAAATTGAAACCAAATCTATATTACCATTAATCTCAAAAATCAAAATACAAATCTTTTATCTGAATTGAATAATTCTCTATTTTCTTTAAAGTCAAACTAAAATCTTTTATCTGAAGTAATTAATTCTCTTCGTTATTATTGATACTTAGAAAACAAATAAATGGAACATTTGTTAACAACATGAACTTCCTTACCCTAACATTGGATTAGACATATATCCTAAACAATACAATTCAATAAAACACATTAGTAATACACCTAAACAATAACATAATCAAAATTCAAAACATCAATTAGATAGCAGGCACCAAATCAAAATTATTTTTATTTTTATTTTTATTTTTTTTTTTTTTTTAAATTTTAATTTATTAAAATATATTTTTTCTCAATACTAAAATTATTTAAATTTATTTAAATTAACTAAGAAACAAAATTGGCATCACTTCATTGCCAAAACTGGTCTAGTATACAACATCACCCATCAGCTGATCAAACTGGGTCAAGTCAACAACCTTGACCTACATAAGTTATACACAAGTTACATCAGAAAATACATTGCACAACTTTAAAATTCTATCTTTAAACACAAAAACCTAATAAAATAAAACATTTATAAATAACAAAATATTATTATGATTAACAATAAAATTGATATTTAAATTACTCAAAATTACACATTTTCCACTTTACTTTATTCTCAAATTCTATCAAAATTGTCACTCATTTCAATTAAAATTCTATATTTTTACTATAACTCTCTTTATTTCCTATTCTCAATCTCCATTAGTTTGGGTGATTTAATTATTTATACTAACTTGATTTACAACTTGATATGTATACATATAATCTTTACCTTTTTTGACTTTAATACTCAACAACAGCTTTAACTAACATTGTTATGTTAATTAATCTATTAAAAATATAAATACATAATTTTTATTATCACCTACCTGAAAAATTTATCTGGGTCCAGGATTCTCGCACGAACGTAAGATGCTAACGTGGTTTATAGGTTAATGGAATAATTTACGCTATTCATTTCGAAGAGAATTAATGCCTTTTATTTTTAACTTTTAGCAACTCTGTTAGATCTTTACTCAAAATTTAGCAAACATAAATATAGCATAATAGTTTCTTGTTGTGTTATTCATTTCTTGACTACAAGTATTACTTTGACCTTACACTAGTATCTTACCTTAATTTAATTGTACAGACAGCCCAGCCTGCCAATCATTCACGCATTCACACTATTTTACCCCCTTTTAATAAAATTGCGCCCCATTATTAAGGAAATTGGTACCGATAACACTCGCCGACACAAGGCGTCATCTTCTACTCGTGGCCACTCGTTGATAACTTCTTGATGTCAAAAATTATAATTTTGTGTCCTTTGGTTGACCCGAACACCACTGTCGTATTACGGTTAACGTATTCACTCACTTTTTACTTGAAATTTATTAATTTTGAAAGAGCCCCATGGGGCTGATGCCTGGCCAGACACCGTCTCTAAGAGAACTGCCGAAAGCGTGCCTATGCTCACTGCCAACTAGATTGCGTCTCTCAAGGTGGAAAACAATGCCTGATATTTAATTGTCACTGTTGGGTACCATTCAACACACGTAGTTGTTTGTGTGTTTGCCGTGGATGATATTCGGTCAGCACTGGTTGACGTCACGAAAGAGGCTGGTCTTAGACTCACATCCGTCGTTTTGATACCATGAATCGAATAAAACTTTTGCCTCATAGCCATTTTGAGTTTACTGCAATAGCGTCGTCTGCGCACCTGCTTGTTGGTGCGTTCGGGCGCGGTTTGCACACACCCGCAAAGTTCTAAGAAATGACGCCTTGGTACATTCTTTTGTAACGATTGCACAACTGATACTGCGTATTGTTCCTTTGTTAGCTCACTGTTTTAATTCAACACGTGGACTGGTCACAGATGGAAATTATATTTATGAATATTTTTTAATAAACCCCAAAATTAATAAAATAAAAATCCCTCAAAATTCGTCACGTTACAATACCCCCCCCCCAATGAGATATCTTCTGCCGAAACAGAAGAAATCTCATTGCTAAAACCCCTAAGAGGACCGGTGAGGATATGGTGCCAACAACCCCCCATTGGTTCTTATACTTCCTGGGTAAACAACCCCCCTGGCTTGGTGACTATGGCCGCATCTGAACGAGATCACTGGACTTCTCTGTCCGAGATCCCAACACTGTAACATCGCACAGATACGCACCACAGCGCTCCTCACCTTCCAACATGCCTCCCCAAAAATCCAAATTCCTGGCTTATATCATGCCAGATCCTCAACCGATATGTTCCCCCTTACATGCACACTGGGCTGCCTTTAGCAGTTACTGGGCTCGCACACACACTTATAACTACATCCTATCAAAATTGAAACATTCCTAGCTTCAAAATTTTATTTAAGTTAAAAATCAACAGCTATCTTCTTTAAAATCAAAACACAAATCTTTTATCTAAATTGAATAATTCTCTTCATTATTTTTGTTCATTTAAAAATAAACAAAGTGAACATTTATTAATTTAAACATTTTTCTTGCCTCCAGAAACGATTAAGACTATAAAATAGGTTAATTACCTTCTGTCAACGTTTCTTAAAATCCTTTTAGGATGACTCGAGTTTCGACACCATTTGGTGTCATCATCAGATCGGAATATGAATTACGTCAAAACATTTTGATGCATATACATCGCGTCAGATATTAAAACATTAAAAACAACACATAACATTATATAAATAATAAATAAACTATATCACAACAAATAACATTATAACAATAAAATATAAAAACAATGCGGCCGCAAACGAACCTGTACAGGAACGCACCCCACGGTAAGACTATCAGATCGATATATGGCTATATCAGATCGATAAAATTGAACCAAGGTCAAACCGGCATTGATTAGTCTTACCGTGGGGTGCGTTCCTGTACAGGTTCGTTTGCGGCCGCGTTGTTTTTTTATATTTTATTGTTATAATGTTATTTGTTGTGATATAGTTTATTTATTATTTATATAATGTTATGTGTTGTTTTTAATGTTTTAATATCTGACGCGATGTATATGCATCAAAATGTTTTGACGTAATTCATAATCCGATCTGATGATGACACCAAATGGTGTCGAAACTCGCGTCATCCTAAAAGGATTTTAAGAAACGTTGACAGAAGGTAATTAACCTATTTTATAATACATTTATTAAGACATGAACTTCCTTATACTAACATGTGATTATACATATACTCTAAACAATATCATTCAATAAAAAACACTATTAATACCCACAAACAATAATATAATCAGAGTTCAAAACATCAGTTGGATGGCAGACACAAATATCAAATTTTTTTTTTCCAAAAAAAATTTTAAATTCAAAAAATTTAAATTTATTAAAATATTTTTCTCCATATTGAAATTATCTAAAATTATTCAAATTGATTAAAAGCAAAATTGGCATCACTGCATTGCCAAAATATGTTTAGTATAGCACATCAGCCATCAGCTGATCAAAACTGGGTCAAGTCAAGAACCTTGACCTACATAAGTTATACCTAAGTTACATCTGAAAATACATTGAACCTCTTTAAAATTCTATCTTTACACACAAAAACATAATAAAATAAAACATTTAAAATAACAAAATATTATTATGATTAACAATAAAATTGATATTTAAATTAACCAAAATAAACACTTTATAACTTTACTTTATTCTCAAATTCTATTAAAATTGTCACTCGTCTCAATTAAAATTTTACATTTTTACTATGAATCTTTTTCTTTACTACTCTCAATCTTCATTAATTTGGGTGATTTAATTATTTATACTAACTTGATTTCATGTTTAAAAGGAATAAACCCCAATTTTAGTACCAAGCCACGTGTTGTTCAATCAAATATACTGCAACTCACCGTCTGTGGCTTTTTGAAACGTCTTCACTATAAAGTTGACATGTTTCAGGACACTTGTCCCATCCTCAGAACTTAAAATATTCGTGTATCATTCAACGTTGATACAGTTGTCAAATAATTAAAATATTAAAATACAATATAAATGTTTAAAAAACGAGCGCCACGGTTACACGATGTACATCGTACGGTGACTGACCGCGCACTGAATTCCGTCTGGCTCCCACCACGACAATAACACTCCAAGTTCCGAAAACCACGGCCAGGACTGGTAAGATCGTGACCGCCCGAAAATGGGGGAGAGTCCCTTCTGAAAACATAAAACACATTTTAAATACTATCTATAGAATCTAAACATTCAAAGTGACCAATATAACTTTAAGTTCGTCACATTTTGTGTACCTACTATTTCCTGCGTTGTTGGATTCCGTAACACATACGCATTTTGCATCTTTATTTCTACAACTTCATAGGGCCCTTCATATAACAAGAAAAACTTCTTTATTTCTTTATCTTGAGCACTTGACAAATCATGCCTCTTTACTAACACTAATTGACCTACCTCATATTTGGTCCAATTACCCTTCGCATCATGTCTCTGCTTCCTTCGTTCTCCTTTTGTAAGTAAATTTTCATTTGCTAATCTAATCTTCATGTTTACGTCCATAATTTGATTTTCTGGTGGGTATTCAAAGAGTTGTTCCAATATCCTGGGTGGCCTCGTTCCTCTGATCAATTCATGCGGTGTAAATCCAGTGGACTCATGGGTGGTACAATTCAGCCACTCCTCTACTTTCTTAACGTAGGATGGCCATTCTGTGTGCTTGGCGTGACAATACGCCCGAAATATCCTACCAATCTCTCTCATCACCCGTTCTGCTTGGTTCGACTGTGGATGGTACACTGCCGTATGCTTGGGTATGATGCCTTCCCATCCAAGCGTCTGTCGCCACTTGCCGCTTATAAACTGTGGTCCATGGTCAGATAATATTATTTTTGGTTTTCCTACATTAACCATGTAATCTCTTACTATTTTTTCGCTGAGCACTTTGCTCGTCGCTCTCTTAATACTATACAACTTAACAAATTTCGAAAAAGTGTCTAAAACTACAAATACATACAACATATCACCCCTACCTCTGGGTAATGGCCCATACAAATCAACTGCAACTAAATCAAATGGTCTCTCAACTTTTATATAATTCATCTCCCCTTCTACTTTATAGTTCACTACTTTCGATTTCTGACACAAATCACACACTCTTAACACTCTTCTAACTCTCCTCTCCATATTCTTAAATATACATGATTCCTTTAAGACATTAGCACACTTTCTTGCCCCAAAATGCCCATACCTTATATGGCAATCCCAAATAATTTTATCTACCAACCCTTCTGGTATAACTCGCCTCCAATCACGCTCCCCACTCTCTACTTTTTTAAACAAAATCCCTTGATATACTTGATAACGTGTACTATATTCAGATCCATCTACCTCCGTTTCTAAACTAACAATTATTTTACCCAATTTACTTTCAGATCTTTGCATATTCTTAATGTCCCTTAACTCCTCACCAAAAATTCTATCTTCTCTAGTTAATCTAAAAATTTCTATCTCTTTAAGGTCCCTACCTGTTTTATTTTCTATACAATCTACTCTGGAAAGTGTGTCTGGTACTTTATTATCTGACCCCTTTATGTACTCCCAGGAAAAGTTATATTCTTGTAAAGCTAATACCCACCTGGTCAGACGACTATGAGTCAATTTACAAGAATTCAGAAATGATAGTGCCTTGTGGTCCGTCCGGATTACCGTTTCGTTTCCCAGGATGTATGTCCGGAATTTCCCCACGGCGAACACAATGCTTAAAAGTTCCTTCTCAGTGGTGGTATAATTTTTCTCAGCAGACAGCAGCGACCTACTGGCGAAGGCGATGGTAAGATGTTCCTTATCGCAGCCCTCCTGGTAGAGCTCCGCCCCTAACGCTACGTTGCTTGCATCTGTCTGTAAATAAAAGGATTTATTAAAGTCAGGATGATTCATCATAATCATATGGCTAAATTTTCTCTTAATTTCATTGAATGCGTTGCGTTCTGTATCTCCCCATTTCCACTGCTTGTTCTTCTGGAGTACTGCACTTAGTTTTGATGTTGTGTGTGCGTAATTTTCTTGGAACTTCTTATAGAAATTGCATAAACCTAAAAAACTTTGCAATTGCTTAATGTTTTTTGGTTCTGGGAAGCGCATTATAGCTTCCACCTTGTCCGGGTTGGCTAATATTTCCTCTTGCATAATAATAAAACCTAAGAAGTGTATTTCTGTTTGTAAAAACTTAGATTTATCCCAATTAACTGTCAGACCCCCTTTTTGTAACTTGTCTAACACATATTCTATATGCTCTAAATGTTCAGTGAATGTTCTGGATGCTATCAATATGTCATCTACGTACACTGTTAAAAAGTCTAAATCTTTAGGTTGTAATATCTTATCCAAACATTTAATAAAACTAGCAACACTGGTGTTTAATCCAAATGGTAGACGTTTGAAGTGATAATTCTTACCGTTAAAAAGAAAAGCAGTATACCTACTCTCTACTGCTAACGCCACCTGCCAATATCCTGCTGTTAAGTCTAATGATGTCATGTACTTAACGCCGCTAAATTTCTGTAAAATTTCATTAATTGATTCCGGCGACTCCCAGTCAGGTATAATAATTTGATTTATCTTTCTAGCATCTAGACATAGTCTTACCTTTCCATCCTTCTTAATCACTACAACTAAAGGGTTTGAGTAAGGAGATATCGATCGTTCAATTATGTCTCCCTGCATCATCTGGTCTAATTCTTCCTGCACGGCTCTTCTCTTCGAAAATGGTACTGGGTAACTCCTCTGCATGTAAGGTGAGTGTTCCCGAACCTTCAGCTCACAGATGTAGTCCTTCGCTCTCCCTGGCGATTCATCAAACACATCTCTGAAACGCTCCACGACTGTCCACAACTCCGCTCTCTGAGTATTTCCTACAACTACACCTTCATTAAGAAATTTGTTGGCTCTATTTACCCACACACTCTCATCACTCACATACATCTCTTCCCCCTCATTTTCTGTACTCTCACTCTCTCGACGCATATTTATTTTAGTTTCTATCTCTCCATCGCCTACTTGCTTGTGTATCATTTTTATTCCCGTAACTTTAGCTTCGTCTACTACTCTCTTAAACTTTACCCCGACTGGTTTACTCCCATTTTCAAATTTTATTATTTGTTTATTGAAATCTATTATTGCCCCATTTCTCTCCAAAAAGTCATTTCCTAATATTACATCTAAACTCAACCCCTTAACCACTAGGAATGTGTTTTCAAACTCAACTTCATTTATCAAAATATTTAATTGTACTTGTCTCGTAATTCTTTTACTATACATATGTGTTGTGGTCTCCAAGTTGCATATAACTAACTATATTTAATATTACCTTGTGTATCCAGGTACACTGGTGCTCCTCCTTGCAACTTCAATGTTTCTTTAAAAACTACGCGTTTCGGGACTCATGGTCCCATCATCAGGTTGGTAAAAAACAAGAATCACTCACATGGAGTACGTCAACTTAATAAGATATAAATAAAAATAAAAAGTTTCACTCGCACATACCGCGTGTATACAATTACACAACTACACGATGCGCATCGTATCGGAACTTGCAAGCGACTAACCATTACGCGTCGCACTATCTCTACCTTTATCTATGTGTTGTTCCAACACGCGTATGGCCGTGTCATACAGTCCGTTGGACTTAAAAGAAAGCTTGTCGTTCAAGAGCTGATTACCTTGGGTTTTTGAGGCCTTATAAATTTCAAATTCTTCCAGCGCGTCCATACGCCTGCCCTTTTTACAGAAATGCAACGGCTTGAAGCTACTTTGAAAACTCGAGTAATTATGGTTCTGGTTGACTATATGCAAGGCAAAGTTTGATTTTATCTTCTGGATATCACCTCTAGGGAGATGTTCTCTGTACCTATCCAGAAATTTCCTGCCTGTTTGTCCAACATAAAAATTATTGCAGTCCTCGCATTCTATTTTATAAATACCAGAACAGTTTTCTACTAGTCTGTTGGTCACTGGTCTCAAAGCGTTCAAAATACAATTACTCGTTTTGAAAGAAACTGCAAAACCGTGTTTTTTAAAAACGTTCTTAATAGTATTAGGCAAAAGATTTGTAAATTCTGTTGGTATATATTTAATGTCACTGTTGTGTGTTTTGTTTATGCTCCTATTTTTATATATGTTCCTCCTCTGCCTCGCTACTATTTTGTCTACAACTTTACTATTGTAACCGTTGGCCACCGCGATATTCTTTTACTTCTTACCCCAGTTACCCCCACTACTGTAACTCCCGCAACTGGCAACGATGGTGTATTCTTATTTATTTCTTTTAATTCTCCCATTACATTCTCAGAAATTACAGAGATCTCGCTATCTGTATCAATCAAGGTCTTATAACTCTTACCTTCTATGTTGACTGTCACCTGCGTCAATCCAGTTTTGTGCTCCATCACTTTGGTGTCCTCTTCTTCCAATAATTCCTTCGCCATGTCCACTTTGATAATATTACTCAGGTATTCCTCTGTTACTTGGACCCGGTTCTCCGTTGACAATGGTTGGGCCCGATTCTCCATTGTCCTCCCTAGTTTACCGTGGAGGGACCTGCTACGGCTTGGTGGTTTCCTCCTCTCCCTCGGTTGTAATTTCCACCTCCTCTCGGCGCTCCTCTATGGTATTCTGCTCCTCTTGGCTGCTGATTTGGCTGGTGATGCATTCTCTCGTTACGTGCACACTCCCTGTTTTTATGACATAAAACAAGTGGTTCTATTAGCATAGTTATCTACATTACAGTCTCTACATCTCCAACTCTCGCCCCTATTATCAAAGTTTCCCCCACACGCTCCTCTATGAAAGTTCGGTGTTCCCCTATGCTGATGGTAATTATTGTTGTTTAGTACTACTGGTGGGTTTGGATGCCTCCCTATGTCACGTTCCCCGATATTTTGCAACACATCTAACATGCTCTCTAGCTCATTTATGTTTCCGATTTCTCTTGTCATTAACGTAATTTGCACCTCTCTAGGCAGGTGTTTGCTAATATGTCTCACAAATGACCGGAATGGGAACGGCGGTTCTAGGTACTTGGCCTCATTGTATATTGTCATTACGTACATAGTTAAATGGTTATTGATTCTCCCAAAATTCCCAGTTCCCATTATTTTGCTCCGTAAAATTTCTTGGTCCTCTTCTGACCAATACTTGTTCCGGAATGCTAACTCAAATTTCTCATAGCTACTCCATTCGGTATTGTGTACTTCCGCCCATATTTCGGCATTACCCTTAAAACACTTCAAAATTTTCAGTAATTTAACCTTCCAACTACTACTACTGAATCGATTAAACTCCATTACCCTATTTAAAAATTGCATTGGGTGTACTCTACGGCTGTCACAATTAAATTGTTCTAGTTCTATTTCATCTTTTGCTTCGCGAGTATACACTACTCGCTCCGCAACATTATTTAAATTTTGGCTTACGGCCACATGTAATTCATCTTTGATTTCTATGATATTCTGCTCTATCATGCTAAATTTGTTATCACATTTATTTGCATATTGAAGGTTATGTTTATTAATAACCCCCACACTCTCTTGTATAGATTGTTTACATGCACTTTCTACTTCCATTATCTTAATTTCTACATCATTATTATTTTCATTAATTTTAGTTACACATTTATTTTCTATTTCTATACACTGCTCTTCAACTTGGGTTTTAATTTGGTCTACCGTCTGCTCATTTACGTTACTGATTTTACTTTCAATACTTAGTGTGATTTCACAAATTTGTCTGTCAATTTTCTCATCTCTTTCATTAATTTTAACGTCTAGATTCTTAACTGCATCATCTAATTTAGTGCTTAAATCATTACATTTGCTAACCATTTTTACTTCCATATTCCTTAAGGAATGGAAGTATGGTGAT
Source organism: Magicicada septendecula (assembly GCA_034769895.1). Taxonomy (NCBI): domain Eukaryota; kingdom Metazoa; phylum Arthropoda; class Insecta; order Hemiptera; family Cicadidae; genus Magicicada; species Magicicada septendecula. Next base: position 62,645,056 of record CM068375.1, read on the forward strand.
GGCAAAAAAAATCGTGTTCGAGATTATTGCAGATTCTGATTCTACTACACTCAAAACATGAAAAAAAGTCGTTTTCCGAAAAGTGTCTGTGTGTCTGTCTGTCTGTCTGTCTGTGTGTCTGTCTGTAGATTTTTTTTCTATGGCAAACGATAACTGCCGCAAATTCAAACAGAATCAAATAATTTTTTGCATACAGTCCGGTTTTGCAGAGTTCTCGCGACCTATTGTTTTTGGTGAAGATCGGTTGAGGGAAAGGGGTAGTTTACCTGCAACGGTTTTTTTTTAGCAAGGGTAATTTTGTTTGTTTGGCAAACGATAACAGCCGCAAATTCAAACAGAATCAAATAATGTTTCGCATACAGCCCTGAATTGTAGAGTTCTCAAGACCTATTGTTTTTGGTGAAGATCGGTTAAGGGAAAGGAGTAGTTTACCTGTAACGTTTTATGTTTTAACAAGGGTATTTCCTATGGCAAACGATAACAGCCGCAAATTCAAACAGAATGAAAAGATTATTTGCATACAGCCCTAAATTGTAGAGTTCTCAAGACCTTTTGTTTTTGGTGAAGATCGGTTAAGGGAAAGGGGTAGTTTACCTACAACGTTTTTTTAACAAGGGTATTTTCTATGGCAAACGATAACAGCCGCAAATTCAAACAGAATCAAATAATTTTCTGCATACAGCCCTGATTTGTAGAGTACTCAAGACCTATTGTTTTTGGTGAAGATCGGTTGAGGGGAAGGGGTAGTTTACCAGCAACGTTTTTTATCATGCGTATTTTCTATGGCAAACGACAACTGCCGCAAATTCAAACAGAATCAAATAATTTTTTGCATACAGCCCTGATTTGTAGAGTACTCGCGACCTATTGTTTTTGGTGAAGATCGGTTGAGGGGAAGGGGTAGTTTACCTGCAACGGTTTTTTTTATCAAGGGAAATTTTTTTTTTTTGGCAAACGATAACAGCCGCAAATTCAAACAGAATCAAATAATGTTTCGCATACAGCCCTGAATTGTAGATTTCTCAAGACCTATTGTTTTTGGTGAAGATCGGTTGAGGGAAAGGGGTAGTTTACCTGCAACGTTTTTTTAACAAGGGTATTTTCTATGGCAAACGATAACAGCCGCAAATTCAAACAGAATCAAATAATGTTTTGCATACAGCCCTGATTTGTAGAGTACTCAAGACCTATTGTTTTTGGTGAATATCGGTTAAGGGGAAGGGGTAGTTTACCTGCAACGTTTTTTTATCAAGCGTATTTTCTATGGCAAACGATAACAGCCGCAAATTCAAACAGAATCAAATAATTTTTTGCATACGTCCCTGAATTGTAGAGGTCTCAATGACTTTCGATTTTGGTGAAGATCGGTTAAGGGGAAGGGGTAGTTTACCTGCAACCTTTTACGTTTTAACAAGAGTAAAGTACTTGAAAATTTATTTAAACTTTTTGAAACAATGGTAATTGTTAAAAATAAAATAATTTTGTTGCCAGGCAATAAAATTATAATTTTTTCATTTTAATGTAATATAATATTTTTCATTTAATACAGCAATAAAAAGGCAGGTAAGACACAGCCTGGTTGTTTGGCTGAAAATGATTTTAAATATAAATCTTAGAATATGGAAGTCATGTATGGTTCTCCATACCGATATTTACTTCCATATTCCTTAAGGAATGGAAGTATGGTGATGGCAAAAAAAATCGTGTTCGAGATTATTGCAGATTCTGATTCTACTACACTCAAAACATGAAATATCGGTATGGAGAACCATACATGACTTCCATATTCTAAGATTTATATTTAAAATCATTTTCAGCCAAACAGCCAGGCTGTCTTACCTGCCTTTTTATTGCTGTATTAAATGAAAAATATTATATTACATTAAAATGAAAAAATTATAATTTTATTGCCTGGCAACAAAATTATTTTATTTTTAACAATTACCATTGTTTCAAAAAGTTTAAATAAATTTTCAAGTACTTTACTCTTGTTAAAACGTAAAAGGTTGCAGGTAAACTACCCCTTCCCCTTAACCGATCTTCACCAAAATCGAAAGTCATTGAGACCTCTACAATTCAGGGACGTATGCTAAAAATTATTTGATTCTGTTTGAATTTGCGGTTGCTATCGTTTGCCATAGAAAATACGCTTGATAAAAAAACGTTGCAGGTAAACTACCCCTTCCCCTTAACCGATCTTCACCAAAAACAATAGGTCTTGAGTACTCTACAAATCAGGCCTGTATGCAGAAAATTATTTGATTCTGTTTGAATTTGCGGCTGTTATCGTTTGCCATAGAAAATACCCTTGTTAAAAAAACGTTGTAGGTAAACTACCCCTTTCCCTTAACCGATCTTCACCAAAAACAAAAGGTCTTGAGAACTCTACAATTTAGGGCTGTATGCAAATAATCTTTTCATTCTGTTTGAATTTGCGGCTGTTATCGTTTGCCATAGGAAATACCCTTGTTAAAACATAAAACGTTACAGGTAAACTACCCCTTTCCCTTAACCGATCTTCACCAAAAACAATAGGTCTTGAGAACTCTACAATTCAGGGCTGTATGCGAAACATTATTTGATTCTGTTTGAATTTGCGGCTGTTATCGTTTGCCAAACAAACAAAATTACCCTTGCTAAAAAAAAACCGTTGCAGGTAAACTACCCCTTTCCCTCAACCGATCTTCACCAAAAACAATAGGTCGCGAGAACTCTGCAAAACCGGGCTGTATGCAAAAAATTATTTGATTCTGTTTGAATTTGCGGCAGTTATCGTTTGCCATAGAAAAAAAATCTACAGACAGATAGACAGACAGACACACAGACACACAGACAGACAGACACACAGACACTTTTCGGAAAACGACTTTTTTTCATGTTTTGAGTGTAGTAGAATCAGAATCTGCAATAATCTCGAACACGATTTTTTTTGCCATCACCATACTTCCATTCCTTAAGGAATATGGAAGTAAAAAAAGTCGTTTTCCGAAAAGTGTCTGTGTGTCTGTCTGTGTGTGTGTCTGTGTATTTTTTTTCTATGGCAAACGATAACTGCCGCAAATTCAAACAGAATCAAATAATTTTTTGCATACAGCCCTGATTTGTAGAGTACTCACGACCTATTGTTTTTGGTGAAGATCGGTTGAGGGAAAGGGGTAGTTTACCTGCAACGGTTTTTTTTTATCAAGGGAAATTTTTTATTTTTGGCAAACGATAACAGCCGCAAATTCAAACAAAATTAAATAATGTTTCGTATACAGCCCTGAATTGTAGAGTTCTCAAGACCTATGGTTTTTGGTGAAGATCGGTTAAGGGAAAGGGGTAGTTTACTGGCAACGTTTTATGTTTTAACAAGGGTATTTTCTATGGCAAACGATAACAGATGCAAATTCAAACAGAATCAAAAGATTATTTGTATACAGCCCTAAATTGCAGAGTTCTCAAGATCTATTGTTTTTGGTGAAGATCGGTTAAGGGAAAGGGGTAGTTTACCTGCAGCGTTTTTTATCAAGGGTATTTTCTATGGCAAACGATAACAGCCGCAAATTCAAACAGAATCAAATAATTTTTTGCATACAGCCGTGATTTGTAGAGTATTCAAGACCTATTGTTTTTGGTGAAGATCGGTTAAGGGGAAGGGGTAGTTTACCTGCAACATTTTTTTATCAAGCGTATTTTCTATGACGAACGGTAACTGCCGCATATTCAAACAGAATCAAATAATTTTTTGCATACGTCACTGAATTGTAGAGGACTCAAGGCCTTTTGATTTTGGTGAAGATCGGTTAAGGGGAAGGGGTAGTTTACCTGCAACCTTTTACGTTTTAACAAGAGTAAAGTACATGAAAATTCATTTAAACTTTTTCAAACAATGGTAATTGTTAAAATAAAATAATTTTGTTGCCAGGCAATAAAATTATAATTTTTTCATTTTAATGTAAATCTGTACATAGTATAAAGTAAAGTCGGTGCGTTTTCTCTCTGTGTTTGAAATCGCTAATCTCAGGAAGTACTGAACGGATTTTATTCAAGTTTTCGCCAATAGATAGAGTGTCTATCGAGGAACATTTATGTGTATAATTAATACATATATGTTGTACATTAGCTTAGCTATCACGGTTTATGTCAAGTAAGTGGTATAGTTTACATCTTATATATAAATATCGGTATGGAGAACCATACATGACTTCCATATTCTAAGATTTATATTTAAAATCATTTTCAGCCAAACAGCCAGGCTGTGTCTTACCTGCCTTTTTATTGCTGTATTAAATGAAAAATATTATATTACATTAAAATGAAAAAATTATAATTTTATTGCCTGGCACAAAATTATTTTATTTTTAACAATTACCATTGTTTCAAAAAGTTTAAATAAATTTTCAAGTACTTTACTCTTGTTAAAACGTAAAAGGTTGCAGGTAAACTACCCCTTCCCCTTAACCGATCTTCACCAAAATCGAAAGTCATCGAGACCTCTACAATTCAGGGACGTATGCAAACAATTATTTGATTCTGTTTGAATTTGCGGCTGATATCGTTTGCCATAGAAAATACGCTTGATAAAAAAACGTTGCAGGTAAACTACCCCTTCCCCTTAACCGATCTTCACCAAAAACAATAGGTCTTGAGTACTCTACAAATCAGGGCTGTATGCAAAACATTATTTGATTCTGTTTGAATTTGCGGCTGTTATCGTTTGCCATAGAAAATACCCTTGTTAAAAAAATGTTGCAGGTAAACTACCCCTTTCCCTCAACCGAACTTCACCAAAAACAACAGGTCTTGAGAACTCTACAATTTAGGGCTGTATGCAAATAATCTTTTGATTCTGTTTGAATTTGCGGCTGTTATCGTTTGCCATAGGAAATACCCTTGTTAAAACATAAAACGTTACAGGTAAACTACCCCTTTCCCTTAACCGATCTTCACCAAAATCAACAGATCTTGAGAACTCTACAATTCAGGGCTGTATGCGAAACATTATTTGATTCTGTTTGAATTTGCGGCTGTTATCGTTTGCCAAACAAACAAAATTACCCTTGCTAAAAAAAAACCGTTGCAGGTAAACTACCCCTTTCCCTCAACCGATCTTCACCAAAAACAATAGGTCGCGAGTACTCTGCAAATCAGGGCTGCATGCAAAAAATTATTTGATTCTGTTTGAATTTGCGGCAGTTATCGTTTGCCATAGAAAAAAAATCTATAGACAGACAGACAGACAGACAGACACACACACAGACACTTTTCGGAAAACGACTTTTTTTCATGTTTTGAGTGTAGTAGAATCAGAATCTGCAATAATCTCGAACACGATTTTTTTTGCCATCACCATACTTCCATTCCTTAAGGAATATGGAAGTAAATATCGGTATGGAGAACCATACATGACTTCCATATTCTAAGATTTATATTTAAAATCATTTTCACCCAAACAGCCAGGCTGTGTCTTACCTGCCTTTTTATTGCTGTATTAAATGAAAAATATTATATTACATTAAAATGAAAAAATTATAATTTTATTGCCTGGCAACAAAATTATTTTATTTTTAACAATTACCATTGTTTCAAAAAGTTTAAATAAATTTTCAAGTACTTTACTCTTGTTAAAACGTAAAAGGTTGCAGGTAAACTACCCCTTCCCCTTAACCGATCTTCACCAAAAACGAAAGTCATTGAGACCTCTACAATTCAGGGACGTATGCAAAAAATTATTTGATTCTGTTTGAATTTGCGGCTGTTATCGTTTGCCATAGAAAATACGCTTGATAAAAAAACGTTGCAGGTAAACTACCCCTTCCCCTTAACCGATCTTCACCAAAAACAATAGGTCTTGAGTACTCTACAAATCAGGGCAGTATGCAAAACATTATTTGATTCTGTTTGAATTTGCGGCTGTTATCGTTTGCCATAAAAAATACCCTTGTTAAAAAAACGTTGCAGGTAAACTACCCCTTTCCCTCAACCGATCTTCACCAAAAACAATAGGTCTTGAGAAATCTACAATTCAGGGCTGTATGCGAAACATTATTTGATTCTGTTTGAATTTGCGGCTGTTATCGTTTGCCAAAAAAAAAAAATTTCCCTTGATAAAAAAAACCGTTGCAGGTAAACTACCCCTTCCCCTCAAACGATCTTCACCAAAAACAATAGGTCGCGAGTACTCTACAAATCAGGGCTGTATGCAAAAAATTATTTGATTCTGTTTGAATTTGCGGCAGTTGTCGTTTGCCATAGAAAATACGCATGATAAAAAACGTTGCTGGTAAACTACCCCTTCCCCTCAACCGATCTTCACCAAAAACAATAGGTCTTGAGTACTCTACAAATCAGGGCTGTATGCAGAAAATTATTTGATTCTGTTTGAATTAGCGGCTGTTATCGTTTGCCATAGAAAATACCCTTGTTAAAAAAACGTTGTAGGTAAACTACCCCTTTCCCTTAACCGATCTTCACCAAAAACAAAAGGTATTGAGAACTCTACAATTTAGGGCTGTATGCAAATAATCTTTTCATTCTGTTTGAATTTGCGGCTGTTATCGTTTGCCATAGGAAATACCCTTGTTAAAACATAAAACGTTACAGGTAAACTACCCCTTTCCCTTAACCGATCTTCACCAAAAACAATAGGTCTTGAGAACTCTACAATTCAGGGCTGTATGCGAAACATTATTTGATTCTGTTTGAATTTGCGGCTGTTATCGTTTGCCAAACAAACAAAATTACCCTTGCTAAAAAAAAACCGTTGCAGGTAAACTACCCCTTTCCCTCAACCGATCTTCACCAAAAACAATAGGTCGCGAGAACTCTGCAAAACCGGGCTGTATGCAAAAAATTATTTGATTCTGTTTGAATTTGCGGCAGTTATCGTTTGCCATAGAAAAAAAATCTACAGACAGACAGACAGACAGACAGACAGACAGACAGACAGACACACAGACACACAGACAGACACACAGACACTTTTCGGAAAACGACTTTTTTTCATGTTTTGAGTGTAGTAGAATCAGAATCTGCAATAATCTCGAACACGATTTTTTTTGCCATCACCATACTTCCATTCCTTAAGGAATATGGAAGTAAATATCGGTATGGAGAACCATACATGACTTCCATATTCTAAGATTTATATTTAAAATCATTTTCAGCCAAACAGCCAGGCTGTGTCTTACCTGCCTTTTTATTGCTGTATTAAATGAAAAATATTATATTACATTAAAATGAAAAAATTATAATTTTATTGCCTGGCAACAAAATTATTTTATTTTTAACAATTACCATTGTTTCAAAAAGTTTAAATAAATTTTCAAGTACTTTACTCTTGTTAAAACGTAAAAGGTTGCAGGTAAACTACCCCTTCCCCTTAACCGATCTTCACCAAAATCGAAAGTCATTGAGACCTCTACAATTCAGGGACGTATGCAAAAAATTATTTGATTCTGTTTGAATTTGCGGCTGTTATCGTTTGCCATAGAAAATACGCTTGATAAAAAAACGTTGCAGGTAAACTACCCCTTCCCCTTAACCGATCTTCACCAAAAACAATAGGTCTTGAGTACTCTACAAATCAGGGCTGTATGCAAAACATTATTTGATTCTGTTTGAATTTGCGGCTGTTATCGTTTGCCATAGAAAATAAAACGTAAAAGGTTGCAGGTAAACTACCCCTTCCCCTTAACCGATCTTCACCAAAAACAATAGGTCTTGAGTACTCTACAAATCAGGACTGTATGCAAAACATTATTTGATTCTGTTTGAATTTGCGGCTGTTATCGTTTGCCATATAAAATACCCTTGTTAAAAAAACGTTGCAGGTAAACTACCCCTTTCCCTCAACCGATCTTCACCAAAAACAATAGGTCTTGAGAAATCTACAATTCAGGGCTGTATGCGAAACATTATTTGATTCTGTTTGAATTTGCGGCTGTTATCGTTTGCCAAAAAAAAAAAAATTTCCCTTGATAAAAAAAACCGTTGCAGGTAAACTACCCCTTCCCCTCAACCGATCTTCACCAAAAACAATAGGTCGCGAGTACTCTACAAATCAGGGCTGTGTGCAAAAAATTATTTGATTCTGTTTGAATTTGCGGCAGTTGTCGTTTGCCATAGAAAATACGCATGATAAAAAACGTTGCTGGTAAACTACCCCTTCCCCTCAACCGATCTTCACCAAAAACAATAGGGCTTGAGTACTCTACAAATCAGGGCTGTATGCAGAAAATTATTTGATTCTGTTTGAATTTGCGGCTGTTATCGTTTGCCATAGAAAATACCCTTGTTAAAAAAACGTTGTAGGTAAACTACCCCTTTCCCTTAACCGATCTTCACCAAAAACAAAAGGTATTGAGAACTCTACAATTTAGGGCTGTATGCAAATAATCTTTTCATTCTGTTTGAATTTGCGGCTGTTATCGTTTGCCATAGGAAATACCCTTGTTAAAACATAAAACGTTACAGGTAAACTACCCCTTTCCCTTAACCGATCTTCACTAAAAACAATAGGTCTTGAGAACTCTACAATTCAGGGCTGTATGCGAAACATTATTTGATTCTGTTTGAATTTGCGGCTGTTATCGTTTGCCAAACAAACAAAATTTCCCTTGCTAAAAAAAAACCGTTGCAGGTAAACTACCCCTTTCCCTCAACCGATCTTCACCAAAAACAATAGGTCGCGAGAACTCTGCAAAACCGGACTGTATGCAAAAAATTATTTGATTCTGTTTGAATTTGCGGCAGTTATCGTTTGCCATAGAAAAAAAATCTACAGACAGACAGACACACAGACAGACAGACACACAGACACACAGACAGACAGACACACAGACAGACACACAGACACTTTTCGGAAAACGACTTTTTTTCATGTTTTGAGTGTAGTAGAATCAGAATCTGCAATAATCTCGAACACGATTTTTTTTGCCATCACCATACTTCCATTCCTTAAGGAATATGGAAGTAAAATGAATGTTTTTACTTCCATATTCCTTAAGGAATGGAAGTATGGTGATGGCAAAAAAAATCGTGTTCGAGATTATTGCAGATTCTGATTCTACTACACTCAAAACATGAAAAAAAGTCGTTTTCCGAAAAGTGTCTGTGTGTCTGTCTGTCTATCTGTCTGTGTGTCTGTCTGTCTATAAATTTTTTTTCTATGGCAAACGATAACTGCCGCAAATTCAAACAGAATCAAATAATTTTTTGCATACAGCCCTGATTTGTAGAGGACTCGCGACCTATTATTTTTGGTGAAGATCGGTTGAGGGAAAGGGGTAGTTTACCTGCAACGGTTTTTTTTTATCAAGGGAAATTTTTTTTTTTGGCAAACGATAACAGCCGCAAATTCAAACAGAATCAAATAATGTTTCGTATACAGCCCTGAATTGTAGAGTTCTCAAGACCTTTTGTTTTTGGTGAAGATCGGTTAAGGGAAAGGGGTAGTTTACTTGTAACGTTTTATGTTTTAACAAGGGTATTTCCTATGGCAAACGATAACAGCCGCAAATTCAAACAGAATCAAAAGATTATTTGCATACAGCCCTACGTTATAGAGTTCTCAAGACCTATTGTTTTTGGTGAAGATCGGTTAAGGGAAAGGGGTAGTTTACCTACAACGTTTTTTTAACAAGGGTATTTTCTATGGCAAACGATAACAGCCGCAAATTCAAACAGAATTAAATAATTTTCTGCATACAGCCCTGATTTGTAGAGTACTCAAGACCTATTGTTTTTGGTGAAGATCGGTTGAGGGGAAGGGGTAGTTTACCTGCAACGTTTTTTATCAAGCGTATTTTCTATGGCAAACGATAACAGCCGCAAATTCAAACAGAATCAAAAGATTATTTGCATACAGCCCTAAATTATAGAGTTCTCAAGACCTATTGTTTTTGGTGAAGATAGGTTGAGGGAAAGGGGTAGTTTACCTGCAACGTTTTTTTTATCAAGGGAAATTTTTTTTTGGCAAACGATAACAGCCGCAAATTCAAACAGACTTAAATAATGTTTCGTATACAGCCCTGAATTGTAGAGTTTTTAAGACCTATTGTTTTTGGTGAAGATCGGTTAAGGGAAAGGGGTAGTTTACCTGTAACGTTTTATGTTTTAACAAGGGTATTTCCTATGGCAAACGATAACAGCCGCAAATTCAAACAGAATCAAACGATTATTTGCATACAGCCCTAAATTGTAGAGTTCTCAAGACCTATTGTTTTTGGTGAAGATCGGTTAAGGGGAAGGGGTAGTTTACCTGCACCGTTTTTTTATCAATCGTATTTTCTATGGCAAACGATAACAGCCGCAAATTCAAACAGAATCAAATAATTTTTTGCATACATCCCTGAATTGTAGATGTCTCAAGGACTTTCGATTTTGGTGAAGATCGGTTAAGGGGAAGGGGTAGTTTACCTGCAAACTTTTACGTTTTAACAAGAGTAAAGTACTTGCAAATTTATTTAAACTTTTTGAAACGATGGTAATTGTTAAAAATAAAATAATTTTGTTGCCAGGCAATAAAATTAAAATTTTTTAATTTTAATGTGATATAATATTTTTCATTTAATACGGCAATAAAAAGGCAGGTAAGACACAAACACACAATTCACGTTATTTCTGGCCTCACTCATGTTTATTTTCTTACGTTTGCACGCTTTTTAAATGGAAAGTGCCGAAACCCACACCAACATAACGCGTGCAAGCCGAAAAAATGGACATCAATTTGCTTACTGGCGAAGCTAGTAGTTAATGAATGGGTAGGCAAAAATCTTATCTTAAATTTTTTTTAAGGAATCGCTAAAAGGACGGTGGGTCAAATCGGACGCTGAGGTAGAGTTTGCTGTAACCGAATGGTTCCACAAACAGCCGTAAGAATTTTACTAGTTTACATATGTGCCTGAGCTATAGAGAACTCAATGTCTGTTGATTTTGGTGAAGATCGGTTACGGGGAAAGGGCAGTTTACCTGAAACATTTTTTGTTGTAACATGAGTAAAGTACTTAATTTTGATAAAGAATCCTGATAAGATCTTAATAATCCACTGTAGAAACGTAGATGAAATATCTATAAATGAAGAGGCTAGTTGAACGGGCTGGGGGTAATTTTCTATAAATCAAAATTATAGTTGAAGGGGGAGGGGATAATTTTTTTTTTATATGTGTACTACGTTATTGGCAACAAAGAAGTATTTTTTTGTTAAAATTCCTTCCCTGGCTGTTTGGCTGAAAATGATTTTAAATATAAATCTTAGAATATGGAAGTCATGTATGGTTCTCCATACCGATTTTTTTGTTTGTCCCGTATGCGTTCCTATACCATTCATCCGATTGCGATAAAACTTCGGTGAGTTGTTGTGCGCACGTCCGCGAAGATTTCTTCCACATCTCCTCCTAAACCACTGTGCCGATTTCAACCAAACTTGGCACAAATATTTTACGCAACGGGAGAACCAACATAGGATAGGTGTTTTTTCGATGTGGTCCTTTTGGGGGTTCTTTGGGGTCTTCCACTTCGCCTCCTAAACCACTGGACCGATTTCAACCAAACTTGGCACAAATATTTTACGCAAAGGGAGAACCAACATAGGACAAGTGTTTTTTTCGATACGATCCTTTGGGGTCTTCCACGTCTCCACCTAAACCATTGGACCGATTTCAACCAAACTTGGCACAAATATTTTACGCAACGGGAGAACCAACATAGGACAGGTGTTTCTTTCGATACGATCCTCTGGGGGGTCCTTTGCGGTCTTAAAAAACTATTAGATCTGGTTACTATGGCAACCCAATAGAATAGATTCTGTTCTAAATATATTATCGCATTAAATTGAAGACCACGCGAACGAAGTTGTGGGGAACAGCTATTTATTTTTAAGAAGCCTACTTTAATTAAACTTTATTAATTAAACTAACATTTTCATTACGTACAACGTGAAACTCCGTAGCGAAGCACGGGTATTCTGCTAGTCATGTATAAGAGAAAATATATCGTGCGTGGCAGGCAAGCATATCTCAGTTATGTACTGTTTACGTTTCCATTTTATTATTATCACTACCGCAATAAAAAGGCAGGGAAGACACACACACACACAATTCGCGTTATTTCTGGCCTCATTCATGTTTATTTTCTTACATTTGCATGGTTTTTAAATGGAAAGTGCCGAACCCATACCAACATAATGCATGCAAGCCGAAAAAGTGTCCAGCGTGGATAGCGATTTGCTTCCTGTGGATCGCTGGGCAGTGTAACTGCACGTGTTTACAGAGGAACGATTCATAGACAGACTTTTCGTCTTTAGGGAATGAACCCTCTGCAAGATGCTGAGGGTCCATGAGTGACTTCGGAGCGCTCCTTCTTTTCCGCGTGTTTGTTCTGTGAAACGTACACTGTAGATTCGCAGATTTATTCTAAGCAACGCTCAATAGGAAATGTTGAAAATTTTTGTCCACGGTGAACCCTCATACACACTAAACCTGCTCTGATGTTTTAATTACGGACATCATAATATTAAAACTTTGGAAACTTGAGCACTATTTAATGGAGATCAATCATTAACTTATACAAGCCATTAATTTTATGCATATTTTTTATATATATGTGTACAACGTTATCGGCAACAAAGAAGTAGTTTTGGTTAAAATTCATTCTCTGGATATTTGGCCGTAGTCCAATGTTTTCTACAAAACCAGATGTTTCGGCAATGCCATTGACTTCCATCATCAGTGAAAATCGAGTGTGATAACATGAGGTGGTATATGTTAGTGACCACAGTACTGTGGTTAAGGCTGAAGCAGTAAGTAGAAAGAAGTAGTTTCTATGGTAATATTTCATTTCGAAAATGATTTTACAAATAAATCTTAGAATATGGAAGTCATGTATGGTTCTCCATACCGATATTTTACTTCCATATTCCTTAAGGAATGGAAGTATGGTGATGGCAAAAAAATCGTGTTCGAGATTATTGCAGATTATGATTGTACTACACTCAAAACATGAAAAAAAGTCGTTTTCCGAAAAGTGTCTGTGTGTAGATTTTTTCTATGGCAAATGATAACTGCCGCAAATTCAAACATAATCAAATAATTTTTTGCATACAGCCCTGATTTGTAGAGTACTCACGACCTATTGTTTTTGGTGAAGATCGGTTGAGGGAAAGGGGTAGTTTACCTGCAACGTTTTTTTTATCAAGGGAAATTTTTTTTTTTGGCAAACGATAACAGCCGCAAATTAAACAGAATTAAATAATGTTTCGTATACAGCCCTGAATTGTAGAGTTCTCAAGACCTATTGTTTTTGGTGAAGATCGGTTAAGGGAAAGGGGTAGTTTACCTGTAACGTTTTATGTTTTAACAAGGGTATTTCCTATGGAAAACGATAACAGCCGCAAATTCAAACAGAATCAAAAGATTATTTCCATACAGCCCTAAGTTATAGAGTTCTCAAGACCTATTGTTTTTGGTGAAGATCGGTTAAGGGAAAGGGGTAGTTTACCTGCAACGTTTTTTTAACAAGGGTATTTTCTATGGCAAACGATAACAGCCGCAAATTCAAACAGAATCAAATAATTTTTTGCATACAGCCCTGATTTGTAGAGTACTCAAGACCTATTGCTTTTGGTGAAGATCGGTTAAGGGGAAGGGGTAGTTTACCTGCAACGTTTTTTTATCAAGCGTATTTTCTATGGCAAACGATAACAGCCGCAAATTCAAACAGAAACAAATAATTTTTTGCATACGTCCCTGAATTGTGGAGGTCTCAAGGACTTTCGATTTTGGTGAAGATCGGTTAAGGGGAAGGGGTAGTTTACCTGCAACCTTTTACGTTTTAACAAGAGTAAAGTACTTGAAAATTCATTTAAACTTTTTGAAACAATGGTAATTGTTAAAAATACAATAATTTTGTTTCCAGGCAATAAAATTATAAATTTTTCATTTTAATGTAAATTATGTATGAGTTAATATCTTTATATATATAATTCTTCTGTATGTGTGTATGTCACTGAACTCCTCCATCTATAAAATAATATATCGTTCGTGGCAGGTAAGCATATCTCAGTTATGTAATGTTTACGTTTCCATTTTATTATTATGCCTACAGCAATAAAAAGTCAGGTAACACACACACACACACACACACACACACACACACACACACACACACACACACACACACACACACACACACACACACACACACACACACAAAATTCACGTTATTTCTGGCCTCACTCATGTTTATTTTCTTACATTTGCACGCTTTTTAAATGGAAAGTGCCGAAACCCACACCAACATAACGCGTGCAAGCCGAAAAAATGGACATCAATTTGCTTACTGGCAAAGCTAGTAGTTAATGAATGGGTAGGCAAAAATCTTATCTTAAATTTTTTTTAAGGAATCACTAAAAGGACGGTGGTTCAAATCGGACGCTGAGGTAGAGTTTGCTGTAACCCAATGGTTCCACAAACAGCCGTAAGAATTTTACTAGCAGGGAATCTACAGGTTAGCGCAACAGTGGAACTCATGTCTTAATGTTATTGGAGACTTCTTTTAAAATCGTTGAATAAAAAATGCTTTACAGCTCTATACGTGTTTCTATTGAACAATCCTTGTATTAGTCATACACAGTAATACAACTGATTGAACTTCAAATTTTTAAACTTGATTAGTTTCTATATATATATGTTTAATGTTACAAATAATTCAAATAACAATCTTGATCATCTGTTAGTTCAGCAGAATAACAGTGACACTTTTAATAACCGCATAAAATAAACACTTAGAAACAACACAGGTGCTTTAACTTAACTGTTTGGACCACAGAAGTGAGGCATGCCTCAACGCTCTATGTGTACAGCGCGGGACAATCCCCCCTCCCTTCACTTCCCTATCACACCACTACATTGCTTACATACGATGTATACAAAAAATGCTGAGGCAAGTTCAGGTTGCCTCATTCGCTTTAAACGAACTATGCCGAATCTCACCTGTCACCATCTAGCGGTCGCTCAATAAAGCACGTTTCGGTTTAATAAATTTGACAGTCGCAGTAACAATGTATAATCTTTACGTTATGTAGTTTATACGTATTTATAATTTTTATTCTACAGAATTTTTTAGGGTAGGCATTGCCTCAATTGCCTCCATGTAACTTCGCCACTGATATATATGTGTACAACGTTATCGGCAACAAAGAAGTAGTTTTTGTTAAAATTCCTTCCCTGGATATTTGGCCGTAGTCCAATGTTTTCTACAAAACCAGACATTTCGACAATGCCATCGACTTCCATCATCAGTGAAAATCGAGTGCGATAACGTGAGGTGGTATACGTTAGTGACCACAGTACTGTGGTTAAGGCTGAAGCAGTAAGTAGAAAGAAGTAGTTTCTATGGTAATATTTCATTTCGAAAATGATTTTAAATATAAATCTTACAATATGGAAGTCATGTATGGTTCTCCATACCGATATTTTCATTGGTATTCTCAAAAAGTTCATTAATTTCATTTATTTGGTTTTTTAACTCATCAAAACTATTCTTTTGAAAATCGAATTTCTCACTAAAATTGTGATTTTGAACGTCAAAACGACGTTCTAGTTTATCGAATTTCTCATCAAAATCACTACTTTGTCTATCCAACTTGTCATTCACTTTATTATATTTAACATTGGAATCATTTTGTTGTTCATCGTTTTGTTTTTTCAATTCATTCATGTCCCCTCTTAGTTCACTAAAATTACTACACATCATACTATACAACCGTGTTAGCATATCATCTGTATCAGATTTTTTACTTTGGACTGGCGTTGAATGAATTCCTTCATCCATAATTTTCGACTCAGTCCCACTTAATTCAACATTCATTTGGTTTTCGTTTTCAATGTCAGTTAAGCTGACATTCTCGTTATTATCTGCCATTTTTTGTATTGTAAATTTACTAATTTTCTTAGTTTACATATACTGCTCTTCGACTTACGTACCTTATATAATTGTTACGTACCGTTATTTAACCTTCAAACCATACTTGCATCTTATTTGTAGGTGTGGTTTTTATATTAAATTTTAATTTATAAAAACGGTCCCTTTCGGCTGTGCCATTGTGATATCTTTTATTGATTACATTCACAAATACATTATTTATTTATTTTTTACCTACCTCATAAACTGTTTCTTGGGCCAGGATCTTGTCACACAAACGCAGAAGCAAGCATGGTTTTCAGGTTATACAAATCACTTACGCAACTCATTAATTGAAGAGAATTAAAATTTTATTTCTTTACTTTTAAAACTTCTTGTCAGACTATTTCTCCAACATTTAAAAATGAAATACAAGCATAATAATTTTCTGTTATTCACTCCCTGCCTGCGACAATTACTAATTTTATCTTATTTTAACATCTTACCTTATATATCTAACAGACCGCCCAGCCTGCTCATTCTCTCATTCACACTATATTTAACACCCTCCCCTGATTATTTATTTAACAAACCATTAACACATTATGAAATACCCCTGCCGGCAACGTGGTGTCCACCCGAACTCGTGGCCTCTCATTGTTTTTAATTTAGTCGTGTGTCCGAAAGATATTGGTTCTTCGTCTACCGAAACTAGTCGCACTTCTTCATTATTGGTTAACTGCACATACTGTTAATTTAAGAAAAAAATGTTATTTTTGAGCCCTGTTTGGCGAACCGCCTGCTCAGGTAAAAGTCGGCAAGGAACTGGGCAGCATCTATCTGTTCCCCACTACTTGATAATTTTAGTTAAGACGACGGACACCGATGCCTTCTATTTGATCGTCACTGCTGTGGCACATTCAACACATGTGTTTTGAGTGTTGGAGACGTGGATGACATTCGGTAAGCACTGGTTGACGTCATAAAGTAGGTTGGACTTAAACTCACATCCGCCGTCCAGGATCATGAAGCGAATAAAACTTTCGCCTCTAAGCCATGTTTGTTTTACTGCCATGGCGTCGTTTGCGCACATGCTGGTGTAGTGCGTTTGGGCGCAACTGCCACACACCCACAAAGTTCTAAGAAATGACGCCTGGCACATTCTTTTGTAAAGGTTTCACAACAACTATTGCGTATTGTTCCTTGGTTAGCGCAATGCTTTTATTCAAACACGTGGACTGGCCACACAGATGGAAATTAAATTTCAAATATTTTATAATAAATCCCCAACTCTAATAAAATAAAAACCCCTCAAAATTCTTCCCGTTACAATTTACTTATACCATACCTAGCTGAAGCCTAGGAACCATCACAAAAAAACAGTCATATTTGACAAAATGATTGCAAAATATTAACAAAAATAAAAGAAAAGGGTACAATCCTATAGTGTACTATAAAAACAAACATACTCAGTTGAAAACAAGCTCAATTATTAAAGAATTTGACTTATGAGAGTGAAATTTGTCACACCAAGAAAATGAATCACTTATGCAAACCAATATGATACTAAGTAAGCTTACAATAAAAATAATATGTATCAGGATAAACCAGGTATCACAAAAGATAGACAATATAATAAACTCTCAGTGTATGCTCGAAAAATCCCATATATAATAAGGAAAAAAGACTAATTATTGTATTTTAACAGTGACACCAACTTAGGCCATAGGCATGGAGCATGTAAAACTGAACTTATTTATATATTATATGTGTTAAACTTTATTTATTTTGTTATAGAAAGATGATAATATTATGTATTAATGTTGTAGAAGAAACCAAACAACTTCACAACAATTTTATAATCAGAAAATTGAATTTTTATGTAAACATTCCAAGGTAAGATTTGTATTTTATGTTATTTTATTAGAGTTAATTTATTCAAAACCAATCGTAATTAGTATCATTAGATTCAGTTGAAAGCAGAGAATCCAAATATAGTAATGGCATGCAGATTGTAAGTAGTTATGTAAAATTGTTTGACAAATACCAGAATAATTTTTGTAATATCCTTAGTGTGAAGAATAAGAAATTTTGTTCTAAAGCTTCTACGGAAGTCAAATTTGTTCCATGATGTTCCATTTGATTATTCTCGAACGTTCTAGAAGGAATTTTTACACAAATACACCGGAAGTTCATGACAAAAAGTTAAAACAATGAGCCCTACAGAGTATAAAAGGAAGGCGAAATTCGACCAAAAAACACTTTATGCTTTGAATCCAGAAGAGACACATCACCCACGAAACTGATCATCACATCCGAGGCGAAACCGAAGAACGAGAAGTCGACGTGAGAACGCAGAAAGGCTTTTCCCGTACATTGACAAAAGACTGACTTAACCTCTACAAGAGTATACGCCAATGTGTTGCTGAAATAGAGCAGCAACACGACACATTTAATAGAACGCACGCAGCCAGAATATCAGCGGCCCTGGAAAGGACACAAATTTTAATAGAGAATCAATTCTGCTGTATTCGCTAAGACAAACTGACTTTGACAAAAATCCCAATAACGTTACGTACACAAAGCCTATTCACCAACTGCGAGAGAAGATCAGCGCTGTGATGGCTAATAGAGAAACCACGTGGACAGCTGATTGCCGCCGGCACTATTCAAAGCGTAAATTCACTGCCAAACTTTTTTATGAAAGTGCGGAGTTTTAAAAAAACCGTATTTTGACTTTTAAATAATATCAGTGCACAAGGAACGTCAACACGAAGAGGCGAGATTGAAAACGTACCCGAGAGAAGTGTCCAGTGCGAGAAATAATTACCCATCGGAACGTGAGTTGTTCAAAGTTAAAGTCATTTTTACCTGGTAACATTTGTCACACAGTTGTACTACACATGCCACACACCTTCAAATCACTTAATTTTTGTAAAGCATCTTATTGATCTGTCTTGGTAGTTCAAAGGAGTCACGTCCTGAGTATAAAGATTTTTCATACACTAAACTCATGCTTTTCAACTGAGTAAAATAAAATATTTGTTAGCCGATACTTGACTGGAGAAAAAACTTGTCAATAATAATTTATTTTTTGTAACTCTGCAATTTTATTTTTTCACGAATGTTAGTCCTTCAGACGATTTTTTAAGATTCATTAAAACATACGTTATTTTTTCAAACTCAAACTGTCTTGTTCACATTTTTTCATAGAATTAAACTAACTGCTAAGGAATCAAAATTTTAATTTTAATAACAATTTCTTGGAACAAAAGATTCCAAGTGGCGCCCACAAACACATAGTAGCTTAAGTTGTTTTGCAGGACGACATCATCGCAGCCAGTCATCAGTAAGTATCATAAAGTGCGCGGAGTGTAACGCCCGACATATACAACACGACAATACACACGACTCCATATTATCTATTTCTATTTATTATAAATTGACTTGAGGCTTTCAACGTGAGGCTTTGAAGAAGGCATACACCATTTCTTTCTGTTTATTATATAAATATATATATATTATAACGGTAACCGCGGGCATATAAGTCTCTCTTCAACGGGATTCAGAGGCGGCAAGTTTGGCGGGATCGGTGGATATTGGAAGCCGTATGATTTGCACAACGGCGGTACGTTGCCTTGTTTGAGACTTGCAACACACGTAGAGCACACGCCTTCCATATTACTCGGACTTGAGTACTTGTTCGCTCCGAACACTGTGGCCAAGAGACTTATGTATGATGGTACGCACGGTCTTAGATCACTCTTGAACCACAAGCGATCACAGATCCCACACACCGAGCCGAACGGATTGTTAATAAAGTGCTTAGAGAATTCCTCGTCGACTCCTTTGAAGCGGCGACTTGGACCTGGCTGTTCTGCGCAGAGCATCGAGGGTCCAATGTTGTCGAAGCACAAGTTATTAATGTTCTCATCGTCTGTTTTCTTGCTAGCTAGCCGTACGCTCGATCTGAGTCGCTTTGGGGGCACGCCGGATGACCCAGGTATCGGAGATGCAGGCCGCTTGGGCGCTGACGGGGTTTCATCAATCTTCAAATGGTTGCCATTTTCTAAGTTCTCGGCCGATTTCTTTGATTTTAGTCTCAAATGATAGGCCTGTTGACGCTCTGCATAGGATTTGCCGGTTTTCGGTTTGAAATTTTTGGTTCGAGTTTTATCGCGATTTTTAGGTCGAGGCATTTCAAATTTTTGAGTTCAAATGTTGTTATTATTTTCTGTGAGTGCTTCTGGAACTCGGAATTGGTGTTATTGGAGAGATTTGGTTCTGAGGATCACAACGCACTTTGTATTTTCGTGATCGGACTTGTAGTTCCCGAGATATTTAAGTTTTAGTGGAGCAATTTAGAAATTTTCGGCGCAAAAACACCCTCACGCAGACAAAGCCTAGAGGCGACTGAAGTCAGTTGTCAAAATTCTCAGTACTATTGTTGGAAGGGGGCCGAGTGACTCGATCACCTGACACCTGGTTTGCTGGGATTGGTTGAGCGGTTCGTGAGATAGTGGTATGCCGAAAGTACATTTGAAACATAACAGTCGATTTTCGCGAAACGTGCGAGTAAGACATTACATAGCTATGGATTCCATGTCAAAAGGATTATGAAACACAAGCCAATAGGAAAAAGGAAGATTGGGAGACCGAAGAACAAATGATTGGCCCGGGGATGCGAGGAAGCTGAGCACAGTGAACTGGTGGCGGATGGCTGAGGACAGGAATAAGTGGAGGCAATTTCTTTTGGAGGCCAAGGCTCAATCGGGGGTGTAGAGCCAAGGATGTATGTATGTATGACCACCTCCTGCACCGCACCAGACTCAACCCTGTCTATCAACAAATGACCAATCTAACTGGATTTTATTGGTATGGCAGGAGCAAGATGGAATAACTTTCCATAGGAACAATGGCAACAGATTAAAGTTTTTGGTATTGAAAAATGTTCTTTATAGTTAGGTTCATGGCAAAATGTTCTGAGCTGCTAACATTTAGTGTTTTAGATAAGCAGAAAAAGAGTATTAAAGCAAAAGGAGAAAACAGAGTCCTTCCTAATCAGTATCTATATTTTCTCAAGTTTTGTTTTTGGCACTTTACTTGGCTAACTGTTGATGTTTATTTTTTCTGTTTCTTTGTGAATAGGTTTTGCTGTTCTAACACTAAATACATGTATTGTTTTGTGTAGTTTGGTGTCTTTTTTTGGCAAGTCATCTGCTGCTTCATTACCGGGGTATGAAGGTGTAATGGGACAATTCTGAAGGGTACAGATATTTTATTTCATTTAATAATTATTTGAGGCCAGTCTATGTGGGCACCCTTTATGGTCATCAAAACCTGAGTTGTGTAACACTCTATATTCAAATCCGTGCCAGCCCGTGCCTAGTACAAAAACGATAACATTGGAATGTGGCTGTGAGTGTGCGCTCATGTGCCGTTGGCGATAATCGTGAACCCAAAGTTGTTGGCGGAAGTTACCACCACGTGGCTCATTAAACCGGCCACGTGAGTGCATCAACCAATCAGAGTGCAGGCGGACGGAAGTGAACATTACTGACGCTTAGGTAGCATCACACAGTCGCCATAGAACTCTAGACCGCGCGTGGTCACCAACAACATCGCTCGAGCAAATTTTGGGTCGGCCGACCAGTAAACTGTGTATCTAAATGTAGAAAATAATGTGAATCTGTAAAATTAACAGTGAGATAAAATCTAGTAATGACTTTCAGAACACTTACGCAAAACTGTGGTGGACGATGTGCGACGGAACCAGCAAACATGTGCCATAAGAGTACAACATAGATTAATATTTGGCCAACATCTCGAATCAAATTTTATTTTACTGGAAAATTTTAATCAATTATAATGGGAGTGGGAAGATGAAATGTAATAAGGGAACAAGTATGAGTGTTGAGTGTGAGCAAACTGGGTCGTCTTAAAATAGAGTTAAAATAGTTTGTTTTTTTCGTTTTTTGACATATGTTTATACTAAAAGGAGGTAACACGTCATATTATTATTTTGCATTTTAATGATTAACGTAAATGTGTTGGAAGAAAGAATAGAAATAGAAATGTTAAGTCAGAATATGTTCCATGTGAAATAATCCAAAGTCTTGTTGGTATTTTGTTGAAAAGAAAGAGTAGTAAATTAACAGAAACGAGTTTGAGACAAAAATGAACATTGAGTAAAATTAGAAGAAAAGTAAACCAAATGTTGAGATTGAATAATAAACAGACTTAATTTATAGTCAAAGAGCGTGTTTATTACATAATGAACCCATTAACCTCTCTTACAGACTGTGAGTTCGTGTAAAAGGATTCTGGACCCAGGAAAGGTAAGAGTTACCATAAAAATATATTTTATGTTTTGACATAAAACCTCTCATTGAGGGGGTATTGTAACGGTACATATATTACCATCCCGAAACAATGGGAATCTTAACATATTATTTGTAATTTGAATGGGGTAAAAACAATGTACACGATTTGGAGTCAAGGTCAACGAGTTAACCGCGGAAAACAGTTATTTTTAGTCGACCAAACTATGAACTTTGTACAAATTGAAGTCACGCTATACGACGTCATAAGCCGAGCCCAATAAATGTCACATTGCGGGAGTGTCCGCCAACTCGCCGGATTGACGCCAGCAGGCTGTATGCGTTTCAGTCGCCAACCAACATCTAGTGACAACGGACGCGGGCAGTTTTCTCGCCCGCCGGCTAAGCACAGTTTTCTACAAACCCAGTAAAAATTATACTTTTGTGCCGATCGGTAACAGAAAAAAGGTCCACGGAAGAAAAAATTTACGGGCGCGCCCAAATAGAACAAAATGTGAAAGAAATCAGTTTTTTAAAAGTAGTTTAAATGAAGTAACAGTTTCAGTGTAAAATAGTGAAAGAGGAAATGTGCGGAGTGACGGAAAATACGTAAGGAGGCTGGACTGTTTTGGACAATGACAAGCTAAGTAACAAACGGGGAGAGTAAACCAAGAATTTTCAAAATTAAAACCACTCAAAATTAAAAAGGAGATGACCATTAAAAAAAATATCTATATATAATTAAAAATTTTATGAGCTCAAAAGGGGGGTTAAAGATATGTCCGGAGTGAAAGCGTATATGTGTGAGTGTGGATGAAGTGCTGATTTGGAAAAGATAAATTTAAGTTTGTAGCCAGTTATTTTTTATTATTTTTAGAATATTACTAAAACTAAATGTGTAAGAGAGGGAGAAGGAATATTTTTTGTATTTAATTATGGGATTGAAAGGAATGTTCAGTTTTTTTTTTAAAGATTTATGAATCAGATTCTCATTTAATAAAATCAGATTGATTTGAGAACAAGTAAATGAATTATTTATTTCCAATAACCAATCTGTTCTACAACTCTCTTAAACGAACTTTGGACCTGGGTAAATGAAATAACACAGTTGGCAACATTTCAAGATGGCGTCCGGAATGTGAATGCGAACACAACTGCTTGTTTGTAAACAAATGAGGTAAAACGATTTACAATAGTAATTAATATTACACGATGTTACTTCACGGCCTGAAGAAGATCCCCGAGGGTGGGATTGAAACGTAGCCAACGATGTCGCTAGTGAAAGTGGTCACTGACCACGGCCTAACAGCCCGGTTTATTATCAACTTAATAATGTTGTTAGGTATTTCAAACAAAGTCAACTAACTGCAACTCTCAGCTTGTAAGGATGTCCACGGATATTTGGAATCAAAATGTTGAGAGAAAAACTATAACGATGGAGGCAATCCAACAGAATGTTTTATCAGAAAAATAAATTATCTCAATTAATTTATGACTTGAAAAGCTGTCAAAGAATTTACGACCTCTGCAGACAGTGGTGTAGTTTCTGTGGTTTGTAGGTTGGTGTAGTTTGATAGCTTCTAGTTAAAACCATCAGGTAGGTTAAATGTATTGTATTGTTACCATTATTACATAAACAAAACAAGTATACAGTGTTTTATTTTTATCTTTTGTTTAAAATGTAAAACCCTCTTCATATATTTTTAGCTATGTCAACATTTTTTCTTCTTCCTTTGTCTTCCTATTTCAACCACAGGTATTTTCATTCTTCTATATGTAACAATTATCTGTGTGCAAATGTATACACTGCTGAAGCATATTGGATGTATAAAAGCAGAGTCACACTGTGACGTTTGTTTCTTGAAGCTGATGGATCAGTTACACCTCAAAAGGCTGTGTGTCGTAAAATACAATCAAGAAAAGTTTGATTTTTCTCTACATATACAGAAATTAATTTAGTGTACACGACAAAGGATGAACAGAGGAGTGGGATTGATGGGGCAGCACATCTCCCAGTTGCAAGTATTTCTGGCATAACTCTATCAGAAATTATGACAAATATTAAACAAGAATCTGTTTGCTAATTTTAGCATTCGGGTAGCCCATTTATATAACTTAAGAACATAATGAATACATTTCTGTTTTCCCTTTCCACAAGTTTGCGCGCGCGCGCGCACACACACACACACACACACACACATTACAAAAAATATTGTGATAGAGTATTTCCAAAGTATATTGTAAACACCCCTTATGCTTATATGACCTATATGATAGTAACTTGTGTTCTTGGGTGTAACATACAGATTCTTATTAAAGTTTGTGTTGTGATCTTAGGAATACACAACGGGTCATCAAAGCGATGAAAATACCTGTGTTCAAAACACTAGATTAAATACAGTATGTGTTTATTGGTTCCTAAATCTCAGTTTCAATGGATCTACTAATTACAGTATTATCCAATTTTGTTACAAATTCATAACAAACACTTTGAAATGCATTTGTTCTGTAATTAAATTCAAAACTACATCACAGAATAAACCTATATTAACTTTCTCACAGTACATAATATAAAACTTCGGTACAGTGGTCAATAAAATTAATAATTCGTACACATTTTATTATAAACCTAAGCAATATGTTTTATTAAAATAAAAAAATATAACTATTACATTAACGACTCGGAACACAAAGTTTTTTATAAGTAAAAACATAAAGTTTTACCTTACAACCTGAACTGGTTTTCACCTTTCAAAGGCATCTTCAGAGGTTGTAAGGTAAAACCAGTTCAGGTTGTAAGGTAAAACTTTATGTTTTTACTTATAAAAAACTTTGTGTTCCGAGTCGTTAATGTACTTATATATTTAGTTAAGTAAGGGACACGTCATGGACAACGAAATCCAAGAAATTAAAATAAAAACTACTCAAAGTTGTTGGATGCGGTTTGTTCTTTGTTGTTGGTACAATTTTCTTTTATTATTATTATTCCTTAAGTTGTAGGCTAGACGGGATCAACCTCGTGGCACACTTCCATGTAGTCTGGATGATACATTATGTCCTTGATCAGGTCCTTCAGAATTGTGTAACGAGGGAAGATTGGGTACACTTTTGAATTAACATATTCTGTCTGCAAACAGTTAAAAATAAAATTAGTTGACATTTACACAAATGTGCACACTTGGTCAGTTCTGTATCTATTGTAGGTAAATAGTTTTATTTGTTACATAAAATAAATCAAAACAAGAAATGCTCAACAATATTAAAAAAAAGTGTATACAATGTTTGTTCATAAAATTAAAATACTTCCAAATACAATTTAAGTAATTGTCACTATAGGGACAGCTGCTTTACATCCTATACAACAGTACAGGACTATTCAATATAGTTTTGGTTTTTAGCCAGCGTAACTGAAGTGGTCTTATGCTAAAATGATCTTTTTTTTTTTTGAATGAATGTAAATAAAATTAAACTACCTTGTACAACTTTACCTTTAGAAATATCATATTCTAATAAAAATAAAAAGAGAAAACAAATATAACCTATAAAACACTTAGATTTATATTGATATAAATGGGATTCAAAAGAGTGCATAGAGGTATAGTGCTGTATGGTTTATTGGAGATTGCACAGAGATATATATTGCTGTATGGGATGCAAAGCCGCTGCACATAAATGTTTAGATTCTAGAACAATTAAATGCTCAAGTGCATAAGTAAAAATATTCTTTTCACAAATTACAACGCTTATTTTGTCTAGTACTTACCATTCTACTACAGTTGTACCAACCTACTCACATATGCTGTGAGCAAAGCAGCAAACATAATCTAACAAGATTTAAACTTCTTACGTCCTATACTAAAAAGATGTTTTGTAACACGCACAATTTTCAGCTAAGCTATAGAACTATAAATTAACACTCAGTTATGTTAATCATGCACTATGTGACAATTAGCAAACAGTGTAGACACACAATAATATAAATCACATTGAACTATGTGGTATAAATCTGTGTATGTTCTATTTTACACTATCCACTGATTGAAAGCATTGAATCAAGTGAGCGTGTGTGAATCAGCCTGGCACAAGGAAATAGGTAGCTATTGTCTTAAGGATTATCCATAGGGCGGGAGGTTCAGTTTTACTTGCGTGTTGTTTTCCCATTTTTACACAGATATGTTACTCAGTAATTTTGTGAATTTTATTATGAACATTCAGAGGTATTTTAAAATTGGTCTATCTCTCAGAAACTTCTGTATTGTATACAGAAATAACTGAGAATTTCTAATTATTCAAACTGACTATTTAAGGAATGTTTTAAGGATTTATAAACCCTATTCTGGCATGGAACACTAGTATTTTTAGATAAAAATAAAAAAAAATTACCGTATTGACTGAGCTAGCTTTTGCTCATTATGAGCTTCATCAGAGGCTGCTAGTAGGAGTGCTGTCCACATGTTGTGTAATGTGTTCAGGTAATATGTGTTATTTAAGCAGACGTGTGAACCACACACACACACACACACACACACACACACACACACACACACACACACACACACACACACACACACACACACACACACACAATAATCTTTCAAACAATGGTGCCATACATATCTATATATCTATGTATGAAGTGTGAAATTTAAATGTGCAATCACTCATTTGTCTGTGTGAAACAGTTACTTACATGCCCAGTGAAAGTAAGAAAATGTTGTTTATAGTGTTTGATTGTGTTCTCGCTTCAAAACTTAAAGCAATAACAAGAAAACAACCTGTAAATAACAGCAAAAATGAAGTTAAAAAGAAATCTGTAATCAAACATGATGAAAAGAAACAAAACAGTACAAATACTGTTACAACACAAATAAGCCACCCCAGTACCAGGGATAAAAAAAGATAATATTAAAAATAAATATACTTCATATCAAATAAAATGATTAAATATAAATAAAATATAAAAACCATGACACGACAAACGACATTACCTAACCCAAGTGATTGACCAAACAAACAGGAACTAACAAAGAAGGGAAGAAAACCAAAACCAAATAAGAATAAAGACAATTGAAGGAAGTGAACGAATTCCTACAACTACATAAAATCAAACCAGATGAGAAGGGGAGAACCGAATTAAAATGAAGCCAATTGAAAATAAAGAAGAAGGAGAAGAAGCAGAAGAATGAAGAGGAAACGAAGTGAAACCAAGAAATAAGAAACACCACATATAAAAGGGAGAAATGGTACACTCAAAGATAAAATATTGTAAATAAAACCAATAATGACCCAATAATGGAAATAATTATTATTGTAAATGAAATAATTTATATACCTGTTTTAAACCAAAACAGTAAAGTAATCTAGTAAAGAAAAGTACACTAACCCAAAAATTAGAGTTAGAAATAGTAAAATCTAGAGCAAAATATCATTAATACTGTGTATAATTTGTAATGAAAGAAATAGTGAGAAAGTGAGAGAGTGACAAAGAGAAATAATTATAGGGATTACCCACTAAGAAACACTTAATGTAAACAGTTAAAAAGTGCAATAGTGAATGTGTAAATACCCCAAAATAGTGAGTGTATCAGTGATAAACACCAATTAATTAAAGGTGAAAGTGATAAGTGAAAAAAGATATTGTAAATGATAAAAAGGTAGTAATAGATAAGAAAACACTTAGTAAATCATTGATGAACCAATAAATGATTTAAGAGTGAGCTTATAAAAAAATTATATAGTTAAGGATAGTTAGAAATAGTATTTAAAGTAGAGATAGATAAAGGATATGATGTTATTCAGGGGAGAAAGCCCATGTAAGATGAACAGTTTGTGTTAACATGAAATGGAGAAAGGAATTAAGAAATTAAGTATATAATTAATAAACACCCTATGTTATAAGGGAAAATAAATTAAATAAGTTTGAAGGAAGTGATGATGTTTCTCACTCAAGATAATAGTAAAAGAATGAAATGTATGTTAAACCAACAGTAACTAATAACTTGTAAAGAATTGTTCGTTTTAATGTTATGAATAGGATATGGCTGAAAGAAGCTTACAGTCCATAGGCCTAATTGTTATATTTTAAGTATTAAGATATAGAAAATAATCTTGACAAGTAATCAGATCCAAAACAAATTCAAGACACAACAACCACTAAACAAATCAATTGTAACAACAAGACAAAACTCTTTGTAATAAAATGAAATATAATTAGAATATAACAAGTAAAAATACTCAATGGCTACTTAGGCCTAGGAAATGCCTAACTGTCAAAACCAATAATAACAAATTGTATAAAATCCACCAGGAAATTTACAAATCTAAGGCAAGTAACTAGCCAAAAATAATGTATAAATCATTTTAAAAGAAAAATATTACAATAAGAGTTTAAATTAAAAGAAATATGTAATTATCAGATATCAGCATAACTAGACAAAAGTTAATATCTAATAGAACATGACCTTATGAGGTATTGTTTTAATCTTTGAAAGGAAATAAATACAATAGTGATAATATTTAACACCCAGAAAGGAAGAGAGAAGAATAAAATCAATCAGAAAATATATAATAAATTTTGAATAAAAATTCAAATATAGTAACAATGCTTTTAATCTAGGCCTTAACCAATCAAAGGGTTTCAGTTACCATAGAAACGGGCCGTTGGTTACTAATTTTCCGTTAAAATGACTTACTTGGAAAAATGATGCTTGGGTAGTAAGGACGTAAGATTTTGTGTGACCGAAATTTTATTTTAAAAAGTTTAAAAAAGATTCAGAAGTCAACAACATGAACCAGTGACAAGGAGATGAGTTTCAAAGATTAACAGATGTCCAGGAACCAAATAAACGAAAATTAAATAGCAGAAATTTCCAAGACAATTTAGAAGAAGATGCCAGCAGCCTAAGTCACTCCAAAGTTGATGAAATTTCCATTACCCCAGAACAACGACCTATCACAACCTTCTAAACTGATAAGTATCATTTAAATACAATAATCCCAGGAATAAAAGCACTTTATATATTTCTCACATCAATACAAAACTCTCACTATAAAGTAAAAATAATTTTCTTTCAAGGATTGAATAATATAAACTTACGTAACAAAATTGTTAACTATAAAATAACCTCGCACTAATTTGCGAATTTTGTAACAACTATTACTACACTGCCGAACAATTTGTAAACACACTTTATACTATTTAAGTACGGATAAGGTACGGTAGTGTACTTTTTTAATGTAATCATATTTTATGTTTTCTTTATAATCCAAAGAACTCCAGATTTTGAACGAGTTAATATATAATGTACAAACAGAGGCCATGTCGGCATCAGAATAACTCGTTTCAAACTAATTTTGTCAGCCTAGAGATTTATGTTTCATGTTTTAAGCCGGAGCAATTTTATTGAAAACTAACTTATAATATTTGTGTCACATTGATTAATGACCAAACCATAATTAAAGGTACAGTACAGAGTATTACCATTGTTTTATTTCTTAGGAAGTTGTATAATATATGTGTGTTAGCGATTTCACTGAGCAGACAACTAGCGCTCTTGCCATATGGGCAATACAGTAAGCTGTACAGAGGCGGGAATCATTCGAACGCTCCAGCTGTCAACGCTGATAACACCAATCATTAAAATAAACAATTTGGCGCCACCCGGGATTCGCAACCCCTATGAAATTACAGGTAGGTTGTACTGATAATTGTGACAATGCTACGGACTTCGGTAGCAACAACCATTAATGTAACGACAGGTGTGAGACGAACACACCACACTAGCACTTTCTACACATAAAAAACAGGTGTACACATTTTACAGATACGACCGAGTCTTTTAATACGTTACAGATTGGCGCCCAACGTGGGGTATTATAAGATGGGAGATACATTCTATCTCATTACAGGTTGACGACCAACGTAGTGAGGCTAGAAAAGGACGACTAGCGGCGATTATGAAAAGACATCATATGGTTACAAGATTCGATATTAAGAAAGGATCAAACCAAGAAGAAATGGAAGAAATTGAGGAGATAATTGGAGGATTATTCGAAGAGGATCCCCGGGAGGAACAACCGGAAAATCCAAACCTACTAGAACCAGAAATAGAGGTAGTAGTTGATGTCCAACCAGTTAAACCAGCCCAAATAATGGACACCAATTTCCAAGAAATGATGAGGATTATGGTGGAACAATTAAACAGAAACAAGGAGGAAATAAAGGAAGAAGCAAGAGAACAAAGAAAGGAAGACAGGGAATTCTTGAAGGAGAGCATAGAACTTCTGAATAATAAATTGGAAAGCAACCAGGAGGCATTGAAGAGAAGCCAAGAGACGCTAGAAAAGAAGAGTGAAGAGCTGAAGAAACAGATCAAGAAGGATCTGGAGATAGTGAATAAGAAGATTGAAAATAGTAATGAAATGCTCCTACGACAAATGAAGGAAGATGGTGAGAAGAACAGAGAAGAATTAAGATTCATGCTAGTAGAGTTTCATGAAGAAGTCAAACGGACAAAAACAGGGATGAATAAGAGATGGGAAGAAACAAATTATCCAGCAGACCAACTTAAGGAAACAGTAAATAGTGATTTCAAACCATTGAATGAAACACTAGACACCACTTCTGAAGGTAGTAAGGAGATGGAAATTGTAGAAGAAACAACTGTATTGTTTTCTGAAAATAAAGATAACAATGACACCAAGAAAGTTAAGCACATAAAAACCAACCGTAGAAGAGTAAAGAAGAATCGAATCATTAAGAAGATTAAGAAAACAGAGGAAATGAGAAAGGTATATAAAAAGAAACTAATCAAAACACGAGAAGAAGTGGAGATGATGAAGAACGGACTCATTGATGTGTTTAATTTGCCCCTTACCTACCAAAGCAAATTAATAAAGTATAAAGATTGTAGGAGGACTCTAAAGGAAATTATAAAAGGAATTCACAACCAACCAGTGGATGAAAAATTCAGCAAATCTATGCTTAGATGGAAGATGCCAGAAATAGAAAGGACTGACAACAAAACAGTGTATAACAAATTAAGGAGGTCCCTGAAACACTGGAGCACACCAGAAATAGAAATACAGAATAAAAGATCAATAATAACAAAAGAGGTACAATTAACAACTTCTTTGATTGATCAGAATGTAGTGAATGAAGCAGTCATGGATACAAATGAACGTGTGATAGTAGAGGAATTGTGGTACAAGACCGAAGAAACCTATATCACAAGGAAGAAAATAGTTCTACACGCCAAGGTTATCCGAACCACAAGTGCAGAGGAACTGATGGACCATGGGTAAACTAAGTGAAGATACCACACACCAAGAAAAGGGACTGATCTTCGAATTACTGACCAAGCAAACTAATGGAGAGGAAGGAGCAGTAAATTAATTAGACCAATAAGAATCACCAAGACAAGAAATGACTCAACGACCAAGACGAATTAAATAAGAAATAATAAACCATAATAAATAAATTTAAAAAATTATCCAGAATAAATAGAAGATCTAACATTTGAAGGAGTAGAGAAGAAAGACAACAAAGAGTGTAATATACAAGAGAAGGCAATAATAATGAAAGAAAGGAGAAGATCAACTTACAAAAAAGTATAAATAACAGGGACCTGTATAGAGTACGATATATGTCCATATGTCATCACAAAGGATAATGGTAACAATACTTACCAAATAAGTAATATAAACACAAGAAAAATAAAAGGAGTTTACAACCAACCTTCAATAAAAAAGTTTTATGAAGAAGAATAAATCACTAGAAATGAAATAAACAAATTTCAAAATTCAAAAAGTTTGTAAGAGCAACTTACTACCTTATTTAGATGATGTATGAGGAATGGAAAAAATAACATAATGAATAAAAAATATAAAAACAAAGGAATAAGTTACCAAAATTCCTACCAAGTAAAATCAACTTACAGTCTATTAAAGTTGATATATGAAGTATAAAATAAAAAAGTACAATAAGGGAATAAGCTACACAAATTCCTATAAAAAAGTAAGAACCACAAACTTACGATAATATTTAAAAAAAAAAAAAGGAATAAGTTACAAAAATTCCTATAAAGTAAGAAAAGCTAACTTACAAAAAATATTAAGAATAATGGTTGAAACAAAATAAAATAAACAAAAATAAAATCAAGCAAAAACTGCTAAGGTAAATACCTAAAGGTAGAATGAATTTAATGTATTCAAAAAAAAAAAAAAAAATCTGAACTGGTACAAGGAAGAAAAAGAAATTATGTATAAAGCAAATATACAAAAAAAATGGCTAAAGCAGAATATTGCTAAACAACCAAGAAAAAGAATAAAAATGTCTAAGATAATTAAAATGATCACAAGAAAAATAGAAAAGCAAACTAATGAAAAGTTAGATATGACGAAATTAACATATGAATAAATAAAAAACAATCAACTGTATGAGTAAATGACAGTATATAGCAAAGGTACAGCGGAAGGAAGAATGAGTAAAAGGCCAAAGTGATCTAAAAACAAACCACAAGGTGGACAATCCCAAGATATATTATTATTATTGATTTAAGTCACAAGTTGACAAAAAAGGTATTTAAGATTGACTGTTGAAAAGTCCAGCAATCCAAAAAATAAACTGAGCAGAGATGATGTTCCTCTGGTCTCAGAAAAAATGAGTAGTAATAGGAGAAACCAGCTACTAAAAAGTTAGGGAAAAAATTGTGTATAAGGGAGAACACACTAATGGAAATAAAAAACCAGATCCAAATAAAATGGAATGAATCAAGTAAGAAGAGAAATAAAGAATGGAGAAACAAACAAGAGAGAAAAGGAAAAAATTATATATAACTGATAATTTCATAAAAAACTATGTTAGTGTTTTATTAAAATGATCAATTTTGAAGGAGAGGCATTATGTTACAACACAAATAAGCCACCCCAGTACCAGGGATAAAAAAAGATAATATTAAAAATAAATATACTTCATATCAAATAAAATGATTAAATATAAATAAAATATAAAAACCATGACACGACAAACGACATTACCTAACCCAAGTGATTGACCAAACAAACAGGAACTAACAAGAAGGGAAGAAAACCAAAACCAAATAAGAATAAAGACAATTGAAGGAAGTGAACGAATTCCTACAACTACATAAAATCAAACCAGATGAGAAGGGGAGAACCGAATTAAAATGAAGCCAATTGAAAATAAAGAAGAAGGAGAAGAAGCAGAAGAATGAAGAGGAAACGAAGTGAAACCAAGAAATAAGAAACACCACATATAAAAGGGAGAAATGGTACACTCAAAGATAAAATATTGTAAATAAAACCAATAATGACCCAATAATGGAAATAATTATTATTGTAAATGAAATAATTTATATACCTGTTTTAAACCAAAACAGTAAAGTAATCTAGTAAAGAAAAGTACACTAACCCAAAAATTAGAGTTAGAAATAGTAAAATCTAGAGCAAAATATCATTAATACTGTGTATAATTTGTAATGAAAGAAATAGTGAGAAAGTGAGAGAGTGACAAAGAGAAATAATTATAGGGATTACCCACTAAGAAACACTTAATGTAAACAGTTAAAAAGTGCAATAGTGAATGTGTAAATACCCCAAAATAGTGAGTGTATCAGTGATAAACACCAATTAATTAAAGGTGAAAGTGATAAGTGAAAAAAGATATTGTAAATGATAAAAAGGTAGTAATAGATAAGAAAACACTTAGTAAATCATTGATGAACCAATAAATGATTTAAGAGTGAGCTTATAAAAAAATTATATAGTTAAGGATAGTTAGAAATAGTATTTAAAGTAGAGATAGATAAAGGATATGATGTTATTCAGGGGAGAAAGCCCATGTAAGATGAACAGTTTGTGTTAACATGAAATGGAGAAAGGAATTAAGAAATTAAGTATATAATTAATAAACACCCTATGTTATAAGGGAAAATAAATTAAATAAGTTTGAAGGAAGTGATGATGTTTCTCACTCAAGATAATAGTAAAAGAATGAAATGTATGTTAAACCAACAGTAACTAATAACTTGTAAAGAATTGTTCGTTTTAATGTTATGAATAGGATATGGCTGAAAGAAGCTTACAGTCCATAGGCCTAATTGTTATATTTTAAGTATTAAGATATAGAAAATAATCTTGACAAGTAATCAGATCCAAAACAAATTCAAGACACAACAACCACTAAACAAATCAATTGTAACAACAAGACAAAACTCTTTGTAATAAAATGAAATATAATTAGAATATAACAAGTAAAAATACTCAATGGCTACTTAGGCCTAGGAAATGCCTAACTGTCAAAACCAATAATAACAAATTGTATAAAATCCACCAGGAAATTTACAAATCTAAGGCAAGTAACTAGCCAAAAATAATGTATAAATCATTTTAAAAGAAAAATGTTACAATAGGAGTTTAAATTAAAAGAAATATGTAATTATCAGATGTCAGCATAACTAGACAAAAGTTAATATCTAATAGAACATGACCTTATGAGGTATTGTTTTAATCTTTGAAAGGAAATAAATACAGTAGTGATAATATTTAACACCCAGAAAGGAAGACAGAAGAATAAAATCAATCAGAAAATATATAATAAATTTTGAATAAAAATTCAAATATAGTAACAATGCTTTTAATCTAGGCCTTAACCAATCAAAGGGTTTCAGTTACCATAGAAACGGGCCGTTGGTTACTAATTTTCCGTTAAAATGACACTTGGAAAAATGACGCTTGGGTAGTAAGGACGTAAGATTTTGTGTGACCGAAATTTTATTTTAAAAAGTTTAAAAAACATTCAGAAGTCAACAACATGAACCAGTGACAAGGAGATGAAGAGTTTCAAAGATTAACAGATGTCCAGGAACCAAATAAATGAAAATTAAATAGCAGAAATTTCCAAGACAATTTAGAAGAAGATGCCAGCAGCCTAAGTCACTCCAAAGTTGATGAAATTTCCATTACCCCAGAACAACGACCCATCACAACCTTCTAAACTGATAAGTATCATTTAAATACAATAATCCCAGGAATAAAAGCACTTTATGTATTTCTCACATCAATACAAAACTCTCACGATAAAGTAAAAATCATTTTCTTTCAAGGATTGAATAATATAAACTTACGTAACAAAATTGTTAACTATAAAATAACCTCGCACTAATTTGCGAATTTTGTAACAACTATTACTACACTGCCGAACAATTTGTAAACACACTTTATACTATTTAAGTACGGATAAGGTACGGTAGTGTACTTTTTTAATGTAATCATATTTTATGTTTTCTTTATAATCCAAAGAACTCCAGATTTTGAACGAGTTAATATATAATGTACAAACAGAGGCCATGTTGGCATCAGAATAACTCGTTTCAAATCTAATTTTGTCAGCCTAGAGATTTATGTTTCATGTTTTAAGCCGGAGCAATTTTATTGAAAACTAACTTATAATATTTGTGTCACATTGATTAATGACCAAACCATAATTAAAGGTACAGTACAGAGTATTACCATTGTTTTATTTCATAGGAAGTTGTATAATATATGTGTGTGTTAGCGATTTCACTGAGCAGACAACTAGCGCTCTTGCCATATGGGCAATACAGTAAGCTGTACAGAGGCGGGAATCATTCGAACGCTCCAGCTGTCAACGCTGATAACACCAATCTAACTTGTTAATTCACAAATTTAATTGTTTTAAAATAAACAATTTGGCGCCACCCGGGATTCGCAACCCCTATGAAATTACAGGTAGGTTGTACTGATAATTGTGACAATGCTACGGACTTCGGTAGCAACAACCATTAATGTAACGACAGGTGTGAGACGAACACACCACACTAACACTTTCTACACATAAAAAACAGGTGTACACATTTTACAGATACGACCGAGTCTTTTAATACGTTACAATATCAAGTTCAAAGGAAATTGAAATAAAAAGAATGAAGTTAAGTTAAAAGAAGAAAAACTGCATAAATTATTAAGAAAAATAAGTTTCATGTAGTTTTCAAACAATTACCAGTATTAAGGCAATTATGTAACGGGACATTTTGGCCTATTTTTGGGGAAATAAAAAATCATTGTATTTTAATAAAAGTAAACAGCATTTTTTTCTGATGTAATAATAATAATTTGGGAAACGTAAACCTAAAGTCACAAGAAAGGTAAATTTTGGTAGTAGCGAAAGTGGTACGACTGTTTTAAATATTGTTCGTGAATTTATACAACGCAGTAAACAACAAGCGAGAATGTGTCAAGGTCAGCTCCAATGACTTGCAAACTGTAAACAAATTATGTAACAACATCGGACCATGTGACGTTAATGTATACGTCAGAGCCATCCCTGCTGTGGAATTCGGGCGTGTAAGCTAAACCTTGTGCTGGCGTAGTGATACAAACTCAAGACAATGAAAAAGTTGGTAAACAGTCACGGTCACTTTACAAAATAGTGCCGTTTGTCTCATCCCAGTCTTAATTCAACACTCGCGCGAGTAACACGTACAAAGTTCCGGAACGTAAATTGCAGGCCCGCAAATCAACAAAAATGTGAATAACAGTTTAAATGTGAAACACAGAATTCAAAAATAGTAGTCAGAGTTAAATAACAGTAAAATTGCTTTTTAAAATGGTTAAATTCAGTGAAATTTAAATACGATGGTTGTAGTGCACGGAAAAATGCGACGTCTACAAAACTCGTCAGCTAAGTAACAATTAAAATAACACAAATTTTACAAGGGCTAATCAGAATGAAATAAAATGAAATTTTAAGTAAAAATATGAGATCTCTAAGGTTATAAAGTATCTGTGTGTGTGTGTGTGTGTGTGTGCGTGACGGGGACTATGTAAATAAAGAAGGCTGGTTTGTGTTTTATAAAATTTAGTTATATTTAATATCTTGATTTTCCTTTTTATCTGAAAATTTTATACCATGTTTCAATTTTATTTTATGTGAGTTACAGAATGGGAATTTTATAATAATGGGAGTGGAACCATAATTAAATGTTAATAAAACTAATTATGGATAATAAGTAAAGCTTTCTTTATTTCAAACAGCCATAATTCTGTTCTCCTGAGTTCGCTGAAAAGAATCTGGCCCGACATGGTAAGTAATTATCTTTCTTGCAATTAATATGAAGGCAAGATGGCGCCCGAAGAAATTTAAGAGTAAACAAGTGATTATGTGATAATTAAATAATTAAAGTAAATAAAACTTAACAATGGCTTCCAAACGTAGGGACAATTTATATAAATATAGGCCACTTGGAGAGCAGAATGGTGGTTTGAAGTGAATGAAGTATAAATAAGGTACGTAGGAGGTTACGAGAAGTAACGTAAAGTGTTATGCAAGTAGAATACATTGTTGTGTGAAAAGTAGATGTTATATATGTTAGTATTTTGATTTAAAAGTAATAATTTTACTATTACAAAATGGAGAATCAAGAATTAAGTTTAGAAAACACTCTTACAGAGTCAATGATGACCGATAATGTAGCAGCACAATCTACTCCAACGACAACAAGAGTCAAAGAGTTGTCGATGGACGATATGTTCAACTTAATAAAAACAATGTCTGAAAATATAAATAGCAACTTAAATGCAAAATTTGAGGAACAAAGTAGTGATTTTGATGAGAAATTCGATAAAATAAATCGTCGTTTTGACGCTCAAAATAGCAATTTTAACGAGAAATTAAATGAGCAGAATGATAAGATTAAAAGTAATTTCGATGATAGATTCAATGAGATCAGAAACGAAATTAAGCAACAGAATTTCAAGTTTAGCGAGCAAGTGAATGCAATTAATACACGTTGTGATAATATTAGAAAGCAGATATTAGAATCAGTAGATGATAAGTTCAATGAAAAAATTTGTGAAATCACAGAAAATATTGAAAGTAAAATCAGTAATGTAAACGAACTATTGACACATCAAATTAAGATTCAAGTTAAAGAACAAAGTATAGAGATAGAAAGTAATTGTATCAATAAGATTGATGTTGACATAAAAAATAAGATAATGGAGATAGAGAGTGTATGTAAACAATCAGTACAAGAGAGTGTGGGGGCTATGAGTAAACATAACCTCCAATATGAAATTATAAATGATAATAAATTAAAAGTAATTGAGCGAGACATCATAGAAATTAAAGATGAATTACATGTGGCTGTAAGCCAAAATTTAAATAGTGTTGCGGAGCGAGTGTTTTATACTCGCAAAGCAAGAGATGACATAGAACTCGAGCAATTTAATTGTGACAACCGCAGAGTACACCCGATGCAATTTTTGAGTAGGGTAAGGGAATTTAACCGGTTCAATAGTAGTAGTTGGGAGATTAAATTGTTAAAGATTTTAAAGTGTTTTAAAGGTAATTCCGAAATATGGGCGGAAGTACATAATACAGAGTGGAGTAGTTATGAAAAATTCGAGTTAGCATTCCGAAACAAATATTGGTCAGAAGAAGACCAGGAAATTTTACGTAGTAAGAGCATGGGAACGGGGAATTTTGGGAGAATAAACAACCACTTGACCATGTACGTCATGAAAATATATAATGAAGCAAAGTACCTAGAACTGCCGTTCCCGTTCCGGTCATTCGTTAGACATATTAGTAAACACTTGCCCAGAGAGGTACAGATAACTTTAATGACGAGAGAGATAGTAGATATAAATGAACTGGAGAGTATGTTAGATGTGTTACAAAATATTGGGGAACGCGAAGGAGGGAGGCGTCCAAATCCAACAAAGGTAATAAATAACGACAATTATCATCAGTATAGGGGAACACCAAACTCTTATAGAGGAATGAGGGGAAATAATAACCCTAATTTTAGAGGCGGAATTTGGAAATGTTTGAGTTGTGAATACGAGAATTATGCTATCCGAACAGTATGTTACAGATGCAACAAAGCAAGAGATTGCCAACGGAACAACGTGGCACCGAATCAACATCATCAACAAGAACGAGGGGGAGGTAACGACAGAGGAGGTAGACCTGCAACGAGAGGGAGAGGAGGATATAACCAAGCCGTGGCGGGTACGTCAACGGAAAACTGAGGCCGACAATGGAAGCGAGGACCCCACCATTGTCCACGGAGAACAAGAGGGTCCAGATAACCGACGAATATCGTAATAATGTTATACAAATGGACATGACAAAGGAGTTGTTGGAGGAAGATGACACGAAAATTATAGAAAACAAAACTGGATTGACGGAGGTAATCGTCACCATAGAAGGTAAGAATTTTAAATCATTAATTGACACAGGGAGTGAAATATCAGTAGTTTCTGAAAATGTAATGGGAGAATTGAAAGAAATAAATAAAAATATACCATCATTACCAGTTGCGGGTGTAACAGTAGTGGGGGTAACTGGAGTACGAAGTAAAAGAGTTACTAAACAAGTACAGTTGAATATATTCCTTAATGAAAGTGAATTTGAGAACACTTTTCTGGTAGTTAAGGGACTGAGTTTAGATGTAATATTGGGAAATGATTTTTTGGTGAGAAATGGGGCAGTAATAGATTTTAATAAACGGATAGTAGAATTTAATAAAGGGGGTGAACCAGTCAGGGTTAATTTTAAGAGGGTGTTAGATGAAGTTAGAGTTACAGGGGTAAAAATGATACAAAAGCAAGTAGGCGATGGGGATATAGAAACTAAAGTAAATATATGTCGAGAGAGTGAGATTGTAGAAAATGAGGAGAGAGAGATGCATGTGAGTGATAAGAGAGTATGGGAAAATAGGGCTGATAAATTTTTTAATGAGGATGAAGTTGTAGGGAGTACTCAACGACAGGAGTTGTGGAGCGTTACAGAGATGTGTTTGCGGAATTGCCTGGAAAAACCAGGGACTATGTATGTGAGCTGAAGGTTCGAGAGCACTCACCCTACATGCAGAGGAGTTATCCAGTACCATTTTCAAAGCGGAGAGCAGTACAAGAGGAGTTGGAGCGAATGATGGAGGGAGACATAATTGAAAGACCAGTATCGCCTTACTCGAACCCATTGGTGGTGGTAATAAAGAAGGACAGAAAGGTAAGATTATGCTTAGATGCAAGGAAAATAAATCAGATTATAATACCTGACCGAGAGTCACCGGAACCTATTAATGAGATTTTTCAGAAATTTAGCGGGGTCAAGTACATGACATCTTTGGATCTAACCGCAGGATATTGGCAGGTGCCGTTAGCAGCAGAGAGTCGGAGATATACTGCCTTTCTCTTCAATGGTAAGAATTATCAGTTTAAACGTTTGCCATTTGGGCTTAACACTAGTGTAGCGAGTTTTATTAAGTGTTTAGACATGATATTACAACCAAAAGACTTAGATTTTCTGACTGTATATGTTGATGATATATTGATAGCATCCAGAACATTCCCTGAACATTTAGAGCATATAGAATATGTGTTAGACAAATTACAGAATGGGGGTCTGACAGTTAATTGGGATAAATCAAAGTTTTTACAAACAGAAATACATTTCTTAGGTTTTATTATTACTCAAGAGGGAATTTTAGCTAACCCTGATAAAGTAGAAGCTATAATGCAGTTTCCAGAACCCAAGAATATTAAACAGTTGCAAAGTTTTTTGGGTCTGTGTAATTTCTATAGAAAATTCCAGAAAAATTACGCGCAGACAACAGCAAGGTTAAGTGCTGTACTACAGAAAAATAAGCAATGGAAATGGGGAGAAAAGGAAAGGGATGCATTCGAGGAGATAAAGAGAAAATTTTCAAATATGATAATGATGAACCATCCTGATTTCTTAAAAACTTTTTACTTACAGACTGATGCCAGTAACGTCGCCCTGGGAGCGGAGTTGTATCAGGAGGATAGCGACAGAGAACACCACACGATAGCTTTCACCAGCAGATCTCTTTTGGCAGCTGAAAGAAACTATACCACTACGGAGAAGGAGTTGCTGAGCATCGTGTTTGTGGTAGGAAAGTTCCGCACCTACATCTTGGGAAATAAGACAGTTATCAGGACAGATCACAAGGCACTGTCATTCTTGAACTCCTGCAGATTAACACATAGTCGTCTAACCAGGTGGGTGTTAGCTTTACAAGAATACAACTTTTCCTGGGAATACATAAAGGGGTCAGATAATAAAGTACTAGACACACTTTCCAGAGTAGATATTATAGAAAATAAAACAGGTAGGGACCTTAAAGAGATAGAAATTTTTAGATTAACTAGAGAAGATAGAATTTTTGGTGAGGAGTTAAGAGATATTAAGAATATGCAAAGATCTGAAAATAAATTGGGTAAAATAATTGTTAGTTTAGAAACGGATGTAGATGGGTCTGAATATAGTACACGTTTTCAAGTATATCAAGGGATTCTGTTTAAAAAAGTAGAAGGGGGTGAGCGTGATTGGAGACTAGTTATACCAGAAGGGTTGATAGATAAAATTATGTGGGATTGCCATATAAGGTATGGGCATTTTGGGGTGAAAAAGTGTACTAATGTTTTAAAGGAATCATGTGTATTTCAAAATATGGAGAGGAGAGTTAGGAGAGTGTTAAGAGTTTGTGATTTGTGTCAGAAGTCAAAAGTAGTGAACTATAGAGTAGAAGGGGAGATGAATTATATAAAAGTTGAAAGACCATTCGATTTAGTTGCAGTTGATTTGTATGGGCCATTGCCCAAAGGTAGAGGTGATATGTTGTATGTATTTGTAGTTTTAGACACTTTTTCAAAATTTGTTAGATTGTATAGTATTAAGAGAGCAACGAGCAAAGTACTCAGCGAAAAAATAGTAAGAGATTAAATGATTAATGTAGGGAAACCAAAAATAATTTTATCCGACCATGGACCACAGTTTATAAGCGGCAAGTGGCGACAGACGCTTGGATGGGAAGGCATCATACCCAAGCATACGGCGGTTTACCATCCACAGTCGAACCAGGCAGAACGGGTAATGAGAGAGATTGGTAGGATATTTCGGGCGTATTGTCACGCCAAGCATACAGAATGGCCATTCTACGTTAAGAAAGTAGAAGAATGGTTGAATAGTACCACCCATGAATCCACCGGGTTTACGCCGTATGAATTAATAAAGGGAACAAGGCCACCCAGAATATTGGAACAACTTTTTGAATACCCACCAGAAAATCAAGTTATAGACGTGAATATGAAGATCAGACTAGCAAATGAAAATTTACTTACAAAAGGAGAACGGAGAAAGCAGAGACATGATGCGAAAGGTAAATGGACCAAATATGAGGTAGGTCAATTGGTGTTGGTAAAGAGACATGATTTGTCTAGCGCACAAGATAAGGAGATAAAGAAGTTTTTTCTGTTATATGAAGGGCCATATGAAATTGTGGAAGTAAAGATGCAAAATGCGTATGTGTTACGGAATCAAGCAATGCAGGAGATAGTGGGTACACAAAATGCGACGAATTTGAAGTTATATAGGTCACATTAAACGTTTGAATTTTATATATTATATTAAGATGTTATTTTATGTTTTCAGAAGGGACTCTCCCCCATTTTCGGGCGGTCACGACCTCACCAGTCCTGATCGTGGTTTTCGGCACTTGGAGGCGGACCATGGTTGGCGGAACTTCCTTCGGGTGGTGAAACGACGATGGTCCGGCTCCACAAAATTGGTTGAGAGTAGAAATTTCACCAGCTTGTTGAACGGGGAGGGGGACCCCTAAGGTATGTGTTATACAATATTTTTTTTTTACACTCAAGGTGCATAAATAAGGTGTACCTTACCACGTACCAACATTGCCTAGGCATGTAAATAAATAATTTTAGTGAGGCAGTGTGTTCAAACAAAATTTACTCTTTATGTAATAAAATTTATTATGTAATAATAAAATGTAACAAGGTCACGAGTAAATAGAATTTGAAAATGAAATTAAAATTGTAAGTTATATAATTTTTGGTAAATCTTAAATGTGAATTGTTTATTTTCATGTAATGACAACAACGTTAAGTGTAAATAGATTAGTTTAAGTGACTAAGTAAATATTTTGTTGTACTTATTATTTTATGTTAATGAAGGTCAAGGTAGGGAAAGTTAAGAAAGAAATGTATGAGGTTAAAACACCACCAAGACTAGAAATGTCATGTAATGTAAATTGTTAATTTTTAAACAAAAATATCTTTTACTTGTGATTCCCCACATT
Source organism: Magicicada septendecula (assembly GCA_034769895.1). NCBI lineage: Eukaryota > Metazoa > Arthropoda > Insecta > Hemiptera > Cicadidae > Magicicada > Magicicada septendecula. The sequence continues at coordinate 62,688,425 of CM068375.1, forward strand.
TCGGGCGGTCACGGTTTCACCAGGCCCTGGCCGTGGAATTATGTAAGTAGTTACAAAATTGGTGAACAATGAAGTTGAACCAGGGGGGTAACAGGGGAAACTACATAACTATGGAACAGCGGCTATCATCGAAGGTGTCGATAGTGCCGTCTTTAAGGGTGTGTGAATCATTATAGTAGGATTACTGGTGTCCTCGGACATCAGTAATACCGAATTTTTATGTAACGCTGAACCAAGAACGGTATCGGCAGCGTCGATACCTTATATATGTAACTTCAGTTCTTGGGGATGCAAATGGACGCCACAGTCCACCATCAGGAAACAATAGAGTGTGTGGTAAAGGAGCTGGCCGTTACAAGCCAGGGGCACAGATATAGCATCTGTGCATAAGGTAAATGCTCGATCTGGTTCATCTGGCGGGTGGTTACCTAATTGTAACTGGGTACACGGGGGATATTAGATAATGATGGAGAAGGAGGTTACTAAATTGCTAGTAATGAATTATTAATAATAAATGAAAATGAGTTATGTTGGTGACGTAGAAGGTGTAGTTAATCTGAAGAGATAACTAAATAGTTTTGTTTTGATTTGAGAAATGGGTGCACTAGATGTTCCTTATATTGTGTTTATTATGTCTTATTGTATTAATTTCATGTAGTATGTTAGGGATAAGGATTATAAAAATGGAATAATATTTTATAGAATAAGTTTTCAATGTGTTTAAAGATTTTAAATAAATAATGTAATATATTTGAGATAGTTAAAATTTTCAATGGGTTGTAAAAGATAGAAGTTGGGTGATAGTAATTGTTTAAGTAAGACATTTGAGTCAGTCCAAGTTGAGTATAGATGGGTGTTAGAGAGAATAATATTATTGTGAATAAAATAAGATTTTGGGAATAAAAGTAATAGAGAATTTGAGTATAAGTGGAGACACAGTAGTAATGGAGAATTTATGTGGAGAAATGAGAGTGATATATTGATGTTTATAAATGATGATGTTATTTTGTAGTAGTAATGATGTAATGGGAGACTAATTAGTTGATAGTGGGAATTTTGTAAAGGGGGTGGTGTGATAAGGAGTCCACAACGAAAGGTGTTGGGACAAGAAGGGACCGATTAGCGCTGGAAAGGGTTACCTAGGGGAAGTCCGGGAACCAGATAAGGGAATGAGCTGGTAAGTGGGAATACACATCCTGAGTACAAAGGGGTAAAGAGTATTTTTTTTTATAAGGGTAGAATGATGCGATGAGTTGAGTAGTAAGTGGGTTTAGAGAAGGGTTGGTAGATGTTTTTGGTAGATGGGTGTCATACTAGTTAAAGATTTTGTAAGTGGGCGTTAGAGTCATAAGAGTGGTAAGATTATAGGTAAATGCCAAGTTGATAAAGTGAATTATAATGAATAACTGAGAATCACCCAAATAAAATGGAATAATAGATGAAATGTTATGTAAAATGAAGGTTGAAACAAAAAAAATTTCTTGGGAAATGAATTAATAAAAAATTCAATTGAGATTAAAATGTAATTTTTATAATTTTATATGCAAGTTTAAAGATGTAAAGTGTGTAAATTGTGGTCAAACTTGAATGTGAATTGTTATTTTTTTTGTAATAACAACAATGTTTAATATGACGTACTTAGATGATTTTGTGTTAATTTGAGATATAGAATAGGGAGATGTTTAAGGACATAATGTGTTTAGATGTAGTTGATTTGGTTATGTTATGTATTCATATATGTGTTAGAAGTTAAGAGTTAAGTGAAAACAAAACCAGTGCTTCTTAACGCAAACCAGCACCGCTAGGGGGAAACAGATCAGTTGAGGATATAGTGTTGTGTAAGGCCACTAGTTGATATTTGATTTGTTGTTTCAGTGTTTGGTGATGCTGTGGCGGCGGTCCTGAGCTGGCCAGCGCGTCAGAGCAGGGGCGTTAAGTATCTGTCTGACTTTATGGTGTTGGGATCTCGAGAGAGAAGTCCAGTAATGTCATTCAGGTGCAGTCACAGTCACTGGACCAAGGGTGAGTTAATTATTTTTTTTTTTTTGTAAACCGTAAAGGGGGTTGTGGCGACATATCCTGGCTGATCCCTTTAGCAAGTATGAGTGTGTCAATGAGAGGTTTTATGCCGAAGCATTAAGAAGAGGGGGTATTGTAACGGGACATTTTGGCCTATTTTTGGGGAAATAAAAAATCATTGTATTTTAATAAAAGTAAACAGCATTTTTGCGATGTAATAATAATAATTTGGGAAACGTAAACATAAAGTCACAAGAAAGGTAAATTTTGGTAGTAGTGAAAGTGGTACGACTGTTTTAAATATTGTTCGTGAATTTATACAACGCAGTAAACAACAAGCGAGAATGTGTCAAGGTCAGCTCCAATGACTTGCAAACTGTAAACAAATTATGTAACAACATCGGACCATGTGACGTTAATGTATACGTCAGAGCCATCCCTGCTGTGGAATTCGGGCGTGTAAGCTAAACCTTGTGCTGGCGTAGTGATACAAACTCAAGACAATGAAAAAGTTGGTAAACAGTCACGGTCACTTTACAAAATAGTGCCGTTTGTCTCATCCCAGTCTTAATTCAACACTCGCGCAAGTGACACGTACAAAGTTCCGGAACGTAAATTGCAGGCCCGCAAATCAACAAAAATGTGAATAACAGTTTAAATGTGAAACACAGAATTCAAAAATAGTAGTCAGAGTTAAATAACAGTAAAATTGCTTTTTAAAATGGTTAAATTCAGTGAAATTACGATACGATGGTTGTAGTGCACGGAAAAATGCGACGTCTACAAAACTCGTCAGATAAGTAACAATTAAACTAACACAAATTTTACAAGGGCTAATCAGAATGAAATAAACTGAAATTTTAAGTAAAAATATGAATCTCTAAGGTTATAAAGTATCTGTGTGTGTGTGTGTGTGTGTGTGTGTGTGTGTGTGTGTGTGTGTGTGTGTGTGTGTGTGTGTGTGTGTGTGTGTGTGTGTGTGTGTGTGTGTGTGCGTGCGTGAGGGGAACTATATAAATAAAGAAGGCTGGTTTGTGTTTTATAAAATTTAGTTATATTTAATATCTCGATTTTCCTTTTTATCTGAAAATTTTATACCATGTTTCAATTTTATTTTATGTGAGTTACAGAATGGGAATTTTATAATAATGGGAGTGGAACCATAATTAAATGTTAATAAAACTAATTATGGATAATAAGTAAAGCTTTCTTTATTTCAAACAGCCATAATTCTGTTCTCCTGAGTTCGCTGAAAAGAATCTGGCCCGACATGGTAAGTAATTATCTTTCTTGCAATTAATATGAAGGCAAGATGGCGCCCGAAGAAATTTAAGAGTAAACAAGTGATTATGTGATAATTAAATAATTACAGTAAATAAAACTTAACAATTATAATAATGTTATTATTCTATTAGATAATAAAATATTCTTATCATGTAATAAATGTCTTGCCCCTGAAAGATTATAAGCTGATATAACACACCGTGAGATTATGTACTATGACTTATGAATTATGAGCCATAGGACTGTTGTTGTATATGATCACTGTTGATGTTGTTGTCAAAATCTTTGATTGCATCTTCAGCATTAATCTTTACTGGTGTTGCAGACAAGGTCTTGGTGTCCATAATTGCAGCAAGGCCTGACTGGGGTCACAGGGCTATTTGTTTGAGAGTGTTTTTATTAGTGGATTGTATAAGTATATTTTATTATTTGAGTATAAGTGGATTCACTGATGTCTTTTTCAAAATTGAAAATTTCAAAAGAGTATTGGGAAGTATTATAAAAGAAGTCTGCATGAATGGTTAAAGAATTGTACAAAAGTGTGAGGACAAGTTATTAAAAGAATTAAATTTCAATTATGTTATTGATGACTTTTCAACCAAAAGTTATGAGGAAGTTCGTTAAACCTATTTGTTAACTAGTGTACAGTATTTAAATGTTTAAAAATACTAACTATATACATATGATTATTTTTTTAAATATTGACTGGTTTTTCATTGTTTTATAATTTTAATTAAGGTGCACTACATGTGTCTTAAATGTTGTCACTGTTTATATTAGGAAAGATATTTGTAGCATTAAATTGTTTGTAAATATGCATGGAATGAAACTCTAGACAGCACTTGTGGAGGATGAGGAGGAGGGAGGGGAAGGGAGGGTGAGAGGAGTGGGGAGGAGAAGGAGCTATTATACCTTTATAAGAATGCTGGGTACCAAGACAGAAGGACTTATTGTCCATGCTGACAGCAGGAATAAAATTCCTTTTGGTAGTATACGGGTGTTCAAGACTGGATAGAGTGTGTAACAGTGATATACGAGGTTATGGAAGTGCTGGTAACCACAGCTTGTCATTACAAAATGAACTTGAGAGATCATGACCTACACATATATTGTAATGGTAGGCCTACATATAACACACCTAACACCAACATGTTACAAATGAATTAAAAGCTACTATAAATAAAATTTATCTACAAAGTTGAACCTACGATCATGAATAGAGGAAGTATTATAAGCCAAAATAGAGGAATAAAATAAATTATGAATTACAAGTAAATGTACAACTGAAGAAAAGAAGACAAGACCAACAACAAGACAACATACCTAATTACCCAATAGATCAAACAGTGAGAAAGAAACCAGTGACAACAACATCAAGAAGAAACTTGTTAAGAGTGAGGAAGGAATCAGTGCAAATAAGAAGAAAACATAATCAGGTCAAACACCAAAGGGAGATAATATAAATGAGAACAAATTAACATATGAAAATAAAAGTATTATTATTGAAAGAGAAGATAAAAGTGAGACAAACAACATAATTTAAATCCCTAAGCTGTAACTTGACACTGACCTAAACCATACCAAATACCTTCCATAACAATACAATACAAACAGAACTCAATAAAAGTTAATTATTGAAAACAGAATTTTATAAAGAGGATGAGTACCAGTATGGTAATTGCATAGCTAAATGATGTGTAAACATTACAAAGGGACTATGTCCAAAACACTAATAAAGGATTGTAAAGTGGAATTAAAATTGTAAATAACCACCAATTATCAATAATAAAGATTGTGAAAATAAACTAAATTGAAATCTAGTGATAAACAATAATATACTAGTGTTATATAAGAATAAATAAATCATGTATAATGTAGAAATTCGAAACTGACATTCAACTATTGTTGAGGCACCAACTTATAACATAACCTAATCTGGCCAACTAGTTTCCAATAAAACCATAGAAAACTAAAACTAAAGTAATATTAAACTAAAAGGTGTTGTAGTATAACTTAAATAGATAATATAAGGAACATTTAATGTACAACAGAGAACAACTTAAGGAAACCTAAATGCTGAATAAATGTGATTTAATATAACCATATGCATCACACAGAATGGTTACATGAAACAGCAAAACTATCAAGTAAATTTGTAATAAAAGAGTAGGAACTCAACCAATAATTATGAACAAGGTAGAATAACGTTTAGATAAGTAAATTCAAGTATTATATCCACCTAATTAACAATAATAACACAAACAATAAGTAAACACTAGATGCAAGAAGTCAGAGTAACTGCAAACCAATGTAATTGTCAATGTAAATGCAGAATTAACTACTGCACAGTACTAACAGTGTTATCAGAAGACTGATAAGAGATAATAATACAATAATGAGACTAATGTGAAAGAATTACCACTCACGAAAAATGTAACATTCAAGAGTACTAAAAAACTCACTAAAAAGACTATAATTAAAGTAATAAAACCAGTGATAAATAAAACTGACACTATCAGAAGTGGTAAGGACCAATGTAAAATGCATAGGCCATAATAAAATGGTATTATCAACAACTATTATTGTGATATAATTAATAAACAATTTATGTGACAATAGGCCTAGAGTTTGAACCAGGGAAAATGGATATTTCATAACTATAAGTAAATAACCATGTGTGAAAAGTTCATAATACAGTAATAATATGTTATCACCATGAACATCGTGAATAAAAACAATATATTCAATGTATTATGTAACGTAAGAAATATTATTCATTTGTACAAAGTGCGTTTTTATCAACCCCATATCAGAACTATATGATGAGGGTATGCAAATTACTCGTAATCAAAAGATAGAAACCATGGGAGTTATAAAAATATTGTCAGTGTAATTATAAATAAGATATCTGATTTATAAGAAAAATTAATAAATTGCAAGCCTCTGCGCGTGGCTTTGTGACCAGTAAAACATAGCCTCAAACCCAGCCTACTGACGCTAGTTTGCGCTTCTATTTTGACGAACCTCGCCGAGAGTACACGAAATAAAGACAATTAGCCAATCAGAGCTCATTAAAAAGTATGAAGTGCCGAATCCCGACACAGGTAACAACAACAGTTCATCACCAGCAATCGAGACAGACTCCACGTGAGCGGAGCGGCCATCATAACATTGAATTGACAGCGGACAGCTGATAATGCACGCTAACCTCAAAACTTTAAGTTGAGGTTAGGTCGGACCAAAAGGACAGTGAAGTCTATTTTAATAGTGTTCTATAACGGAGTTCATGCGTATAGGCAGTATGGGAAGTGAATTAATAAAAATTAATTAATTATTGAAAATTAAAAAAGTGTTGTGTTAGTGGTACTTCGATCCAACAGTATATGCAAGTATCAGTGCAAATGATCATTATATTGTATAAAAAATCATTAATCAATTAAAGAACGCTAATAGCGGATTTGATTTATTTAAATTAAATAAAAAATAACCCGATTTTCATAAGGAAAGGGACTTTGAAAAATTACATAAACAATAATCAATGAAAGCTTTTGCTAATGACAATTTTAACTTTCTAGATTAAAATTAATTGTAATAGTTTAGGAAGAGACATTGAATAATCAATGAGGGAACAATGAACCCTAACAATTAATAATTTTAAGCTATTATTGTATTCAATTGTAGAACATTAACTCAGTGTAACACCTGAGTGAACCCTAGTATTAAATTAATTTGAATTACCTGTTTTTGTTTATATCCACTTTTTGGAGATCATTCAGAAAATATCACTGAATTTAATTCATAACAATGTTGTACAAAATAAGTAATGCCTTCAAGGAAGCATCAATTAATTAATCTCAAATAAGTAAGGTCACAATGAACCATAGTTAACCTCAATTTTAAGCAATGAACCATCATTCATACTTTGTGTTATGTTAAAGAAACCAATAATATTTTTATTCTCCGCCTATTCATTATCACAGTAGTGCATTTTTTTGTTGAAGTGTATCTTGCAGACTCAAAGAACCTGCTAATTTTATAAAGCATAATAACTAAATTATTTACAAACAGACATAGTCGATTTTCAGACGCAGTCTGACCACCCTGAGAGTTTAATAATTTTAAGAGTCCATACTCGATTTTAATTATTTTTTAAAAGAGAATAAATAACATAATTGTAATAACAACCATTCAAATTGAGTTAAATAAATAACTATTATTTCACGAATAAATTAAAGTGTTGACCATTATTTTAAAAGAACAGACTTACAGCTTAGGTGAGCGACAGCGACGGTTGGTACCAGAGGCCAGAGCGAGAATTTGAATCTAATGATTCTCACCAGCAATATTCTCGCATATTATTAGCATACTACAACTGCTAGTAAGTATTGTATAAACGTTGTGCTTACGTTAATTTCAGTGCAGGAATACACTGATCGAATCACCTCAGCTAATGGCAGAAGAATCAACGTAAACTATTCGACTACGAACTCACTACATAGAACTGAATTATCGAAAAACCTAAATACATTTATTAAATAACTACAAGACCAAATCACGGATTTATTCACATTGGATTCAATAAAACAAAAATTGAATTGGATTGGATAAACCAATAAACCATAACTTAATAATAAATACCAATACAAATAAATAATACTTAAGTAAGTATTTAACAATACGACGATCCCGTCTATTTACAACATGACGCCAACAACGTGTGGCTTATAATCTATAGGACCTAACCGCGTCTAATTACAATATCTAGATAGAATACAAAGGAGAATAGTATAGTCATCATCATCATCCTCAAGGTTTAAATCAAGAATGGTTTGTTCTGGTCTCAAACACGCAAATATTACAGATGGTCACTCCAGCGCTTCCTCGGACGTCCCACATCTCTCCATCTCCTCGGCCTATAGTTCCATAGTTGTTTGGGGATGCAGCAGTCATTCCCAAATTCGGCAAAGATGTTCCCACCAATTCAGCCAATACTGGGCGATCCTGTCGAGTATACTCATAACATTCAGTTCCTGCAGTATATCTGTGTTTCTTCTACGATCATGGAGAGTATACCCTGCCACGTGGCTGAGAAATCTCATTTCAGCCACTTGGATGTGACTGACCTGGCCTTTCATTAAAGTCCAATTCTCAGACCCATAAAGAAGTATGGGAAGAGCCATCACCTTGTAGAATTTTAGACGCGTTTCTTTACTGGCTGATTTAAGGGTTCGCCTGATGGTCCTGCACATAAGGTTGAACTTATGTAACTTGTGTAGTATAGTAGTATATAACTTGTGTGTAGAATAGTATAGTACACATCAAAAGAAATGTGTGTCAACTGAAGCTGAGATGGTGGAGTTCAGAATAGACATTAAGGCCTAAACTGGACAATGTTGACAATTATAAAACATGTAAAGATAGCAATTTATATGAATTGTAAGGGACCCAACTTGAAATGTTGCTCCTTGCCCTCCCCAATTCTAGTTACGCTATTGAAGCAATTTATCAGCTTTACCACTGAGGAAGCCACCTCCCAAAATGGGCGAAACATTTGGTTTACCAGTAATATCAATAAAGTGTGGTTGTCAACTGAAAAACCTGTTGTTGTTTTACTAAGTTCATTTAAATTCTTGGATTTCGTTGTCCATGACGTGTCCGTTACTTAACTAAATATCACTATAATATTGACGACTCGGAACACAAAGTTTTTTATAAGTAAAAACGTAAAGTTTTACCTTACAGCCTAAACCGGCTTTCACCTATAGAAGGCTTCATCAGAGGCTGTCGCTAGTAGCGCTGCTCGTCTTGTTGTTGGCGACGAGAAAGTGTTTCGAAAGATTGAAGCTGTGTGTGTGTGGTGAGATGTGTTCGAATAATGCGTGCGATTTGAATTGTGTCTGTTCGTTTAGGATGTCGTTTTTATTTGTTTTTGTGTGTTTGTATATTTCTAATTGTTCTAGAGTGTCTAGTTTTCGGCCTTTTGTGTGTACGTGTAGTATGTTCATGTTATTGTCGATGTTTTTATATGTGTGGTTTGCTTCAATGAGGTGGTTTGCGAAGGTAGATTCTGTAGTGGTGTGGAGTGCTTTTGTGTGTTCAATGTATCTCTGTTTGAAGCTACGTCCTGTCTGGCCTATGTAGAATTTACTGCAATTTGAACAATTTAGTTTATATACACCGGGTAGATCGAATTTGTTTTGTGCTTTGGGCATGCGTTTTGATAGTGTGTGTTCTGTTTTGTTAGTAGTTTTGTAAGCGATTCTGTATCCTGCTTTTTTGAATTTGTGGGCAATTTTTTCTGTTTGTTTGTTGATGTATGTTAGTGTTATGAATTTGTTGTTTTCTGTCTTTGTCTGTTGTTTGTTTTGTGTTTTGTGTAGGAGTTTACTGACTATTGTTCTGTCATAACCGTTAGATTCTGCTAGATATTTTATCGTGTTTAGTTCGTCTTTGTAGTCTATTTCATCTAAGGGGATGTTGTTAAGTCTATGTATCATGGTTCTAAAAGCAGCTAGTTTGTGTTGTATTGGGTGATTGGAGGTGTTGTGTATTAGTGTGTCAGTTGTAGTTGGTTTTCTGTATATACTGAATTTGTGCCTGTGTTCTAGTTTTGTGATGGAGAGGTTTAAGAAGTTTATGGTATTGTTGTGTTCGTATTCGGCAGTGAAGGTTATGTTTTTATGTATTTTGTTTATGTGCGTTAGTAACTGTTCACATTGTCTTTTGTTTCCCCTGTATAGTATTAGAATGTCATCAACGTATCTGTGCCAATATAGTATTTTATGTGAGTGTCTGTCATTGTTTGTGAGTATTTTTGTTTTTTCTAAGTGTTGTAGGAAGACTTCTGCTAGAATGCTGGATATGGGGGAGCCCATGGGTAGGCCGTCGTTCTGTGTGTAGTATTTATTGTTATAAGTAAAGTAGTTTTGTTTTGTGATAATGTTCAGAGTTTCTGTTATTTCATTGATAAGTTCGTCTGGTGTGTTGTTCTGTTTGAGTTTGTTTTGTAGGATGGTGATTGTTTCAGAGATGGGGATGTTTGTGTACAGGTTTTTAATGTCAAAGGAGGCTAATGTGGCGTTATGGGGGATGTGTATGTCTTTTATTTTTGTTACTAGGTCAGTGTTGTTTTTTACTGCAATGTTGTTGTCTATTTGTGTGTGTTGTCTAATAATTTTGTCTAGATATTTTGCCAGTTTGTGTGCAGGGGCATTACGGTAGTTGATAATGGGGCGGATCGGAATGTCTTCTTTATGGATTTTGGGAAGCGCTTGGAGTGTAGGTGCTGATGGTCGGATTTGTTTCATGTAGGGCTTTTGTTTATGTGTCATAATGTGTTTGGCTTTGTTGACTATTTATTTTACTGAGTTTTGGTATCTGTCGGTGGGGTCGTGTTTTAGTTCTGTGATGTTGTTCTGTTCTATGAAGTCTTGTACTTTTTTGTGTAGGTTGTCTGTGGGGATAATTACAGTCGTGTTGCCTTTGTCAGCTTTTACAAATGTGATGTTGTGTTTGTGTGCCTTTTCCCTCAGTTTGATGGCTGTGTGTATTTCTGAGTTGTGGTTGTTGTTGTCTGGTGTCTTATGTACTCCTATTGTGTTGTTTATATTATGTCTTAATGTGTCTTGATGTTCTGGTGCTGTGTTTTGTATATTTGTTTCTGTGTCAATTATGAGCTTTGTTAGTGTTTGGTTGTTATGTTTGTAATGTATGTTATGTTTTAGGCCTTTATCAAGGAGTGTTTGTTCGTTTTTTGTGAGTGTGACGTTCGTGAGGTTTACTGTACGTGGGTAGAATTTGTGCGAGGGAATTATATCTGTTTTGATTGGTGTCAGGTTTTTTATTTTTCTGTCGTGTCTTGTCTGTATGATATGTATTTGTTTTTTGTCCATTCATTTGTGTGATGTATTAGTTCAGTCATGTAATTGTGTCCGTATGTGTTGGCGATATGTAGGTGTAGTGTTAATGCTTTGCGGTTAAGAGCGTCTTTTTTCTTATATAGTTGTTTAATTGATTCTTTTATGTATGTTCTTTGTGCGATGTTTTGTGTTATTCGGGCGGCCTGGTTGTTATGTTTAATTTTGATTTGGGCATATTTAGGTGTTAGTGAATTGTTTATGCATGTTTTGTTGAAATTTATGTGAGCTACAATCTTTATAACCTTCAAAGTTGTGAACTTGTACGCTTGGACGTTGGCTCGTCTTGCTGAGTTAAATTCTTGGATTTCGTTGTCCATGACTTAACTAAATATCACTATAATATTGACGACTCGGAACACAAAGTTTTTTATAAGTAAAAACGTAAAGTTTTACCTTACAGCCTAAACCAGCTTTCACCTATAGAAGGCTTCATCTCGTCGCCAACAACAAGACGAGCAGCGCTACTAACGACAGCCTCTGATGAAGCCTTCTATAGGTGAAAGCCGGTTTAGGCTGTAAGGTAAAACTTTACGTTTTTACTTATAAAAAACTTTGTGTTCCGAGTCGTCAATATTATAGTGATATTTAGTTAAGTAACGGACACGTCATGAACAACGAAATCCAAGAATTTAACTCAGCAAGACGAGCCAACGTCCAAGCGTACAAGTTCACAACTTTGAAGGTTATAAAGATTGTAGCTCACATAAATTTCAACAAAACATGCATAAACAATTCACTAACACCTAAATATGCCCAAATCAAAATTAAACATAACAACCAGGCCGCCCGAATAACACAAAACATCGCACAAAGAACATACATAAAAGAATCAATTAAACAACTATATAAGAAAAAAGACGCTCTTAACCGCAAAGCATTAACACTACACCTACATATCGCCAACACATACGGACACAATTACATGACTGAACTAATACATCACACAAATGAATGGACAAAAAACAAATACATATCATACAGACAAAACACGACAGAAAAATAAAAAACCTGACACCAATCAAAACAGATATAATTCCCTCGCACAAATTCTACCCACGTACAGTAAACCTCACGAACGTCACACTCACAAAAAACGAACAAACACTCCTTGATAAAGGCCTAAAACATAACATACATTACAAACATAACAACCAAACACTAACAAAGCTCATAATTGACACAGAAACAAATATACAAAACACAGCACCAGAACATCAAGACACATTAAGACATAATATAAACAACACAATAGGAGTACATAAGACACCAGACAACAACAACCACAACTCAGAAATACACACAGCCATCAAACTGAGAGAAAAGGCACACAAACACAACATCACATTTGTAAAAGCTGACAAAGGCAACACGACTGTAATTATCCCCACAGACAACCTACACAAAAAAGTACAAGACTTCATAGAACAGAACAACATCACAGAACTAAAACACGACCCCACCGACAGATACCAAAACTCAGTAAAATAAATAGTCAACAAAGCCAAACACATTATGACACATAAACAAAAGCCCTACATGAAACAAATCCGACCATCAGCACCTACACTCCAAGCGCTTCCCAAAATCCATAAAGAAGACATTCCGATCCACCCCATTATCAACTACCGTAATGCCCCTGCACACAAACTGGCAAAATATCTAGACAAAATTATTAGACAACACACACAAATAGACAACAACATTGCAGTAAAAAACAACACTGACCTAGTAACAAAAATAAAAGACATACACATCCCCCATAACGCCACATTAGCCTCCTTTGACATTAAAAACCTGTACACAAACATCCCCATCTCTGAAACAATCACCATCCTACAAAACAAACTCAAACAGAACAACACACCAGACGAACTTATCAATGAAATAACAGAAACTCTGAACATTATCACAAAACAAAACTACTTTACTTATAACAATAAATACTACACACAGAACGACGGCCTACCCATGGGCTCCCCCATATCCAGCATTCTAGCAGAAGTCTTCCTCCAACACTTAGAAAAAACAAAAATACTCACAAACAATGACAGACACTCACATAAAATACTATATTGGCACAGATACGTTGATGACATTCTAATACTATACAGGGGAAACAAAAGACAATGTGAACAGTTACTAACGCACATAAACAAAATACATAAAAACATAACCTTCACTGCCGAATACGAACACAACAATACCATAAACTTCTTAGACCTCTCCATCACAAAACTAGAACACAGGCACAAATTCAGTATATACAGAAAAACAACTACAACTGACACACTAATACACAACACCTCCAATCACCCAATACAACACAAACTAGCTGCTTTTAGAACCATGATACATAGACTTAACAACATCCCCTTAGATGAAATAGACTACAAAGACGAACTAAACACGATAAAATATCTAGCAGAATCTAACGGTTATGACAGAACAATAGTCAGTAAACTCCTACACAAAACACAAAACAAACAACAGACAAAGACAGAAAACAACAAATTCATAACACTAACATACATCAACAAACAAACAGAAAAAATTGCCCACAAATTCAAAAAAGCAGGATACAGAATCGCTTACAAAACTACTAACAAAACAGAACACACACTATCAAAACGCATGCCCAAAGCACAAAACAAATTCGATCTACCCGGTGTATATAAACTAAATTGTTCAAATTGCAGTAAATTCTACATAGGCCAGACAGGACGTAGCTTCAAACAGAGATACATTGAACACACAAAAGCACTACACACCACTACAGAATCTACCTTCGCAAACCACCTCATTGAAGCAAACCACACATATAAAAACATCGACAATAACATGAACATACTACACGTACACACAAAAGGCCGAAAACTAGACACTCTAGAACAATTAGAAATATACAAACACACAAAAACAAATAAAAACGACATCCTAAACGAACAGACACAATTCAAATCGCACGCATTATTCGAACACATCTCACCACACACACACAGCTTCAATCTTTCGAAACACTTTCTCGTCGCCAACAACAAGACGAGCAGCGCTACTAACGACAGCCTCTGATGAAGCCTTCTATAGGTGAAAGCCGGTTTAGGCTGTAAGGTAAAACTTTACGTTTTTACTTATAAAAAACTTTGTGTTCCGAGTCGTCAATATTATAGTGATATTTAGTTAAGTTCATTTACTACAATAATATGTAATCGATTATATAGCATTATTTTATATAAATAATTTTATCTTGCAATAAGTATACAATATAAATTAAAAATTGTATTATATTTTCCCACAGTAAATAAGGTTTCTTAGTATTAGTTTCTCAAATTGATGACGGACACATTCAGACTGCAACTTCTAATTATTACATATAGTACATATAATTATAACATATAGTGGTTTTGTGAGGTTCACCAACTGAGTACACACAGTTGACGTCAATCAAGATTGCTTGTTGAAAGTTTACAACTTCTTAGTAATTAATATATTTAATTAAAAAATATACACAAAATCACAATTCCCTTACCTGCATCGGGCCAGAGTCTTCACGTGAACTCGACCTATAAGTGATTTAGGGTTAAGTGTTTTTAATAAACTCAACTCGCTTTGTACTGATTAATTAACTCATTTTATTCAAACATCTGATATTCTACCTTTCTTTCAAAATGATAACAAAAATATTCTGATGTTAGTATTTAATTCTGACACATATTAATGTTGGACTACCTGCTCAATTTACTCCCGACAAAACAAAATTCATGGTTTTCCTTAATCTACTTAAAATAAACAGCTCATGAGATTATATTAAGTAAAGGGGACCCAGTAATTGCACACACACACATTCTTTCAAGTTAATACCCCAATTATTTTATTTTAAAATGGTTTATAATTATTTAATATGAATTTACGTGGTTACGTCCCTCTCTGCCGATCTAGGCGTTCAATGTTGGAATCCTGTTGTTTCTGGTGGTTCACTGTTTTATTCGAAAAGTTCTCATTTTAAATTTTAGTCACTTTTCACCTTCTTATAAATTTCACTGTTTGGTTCGAAAAAGTTCTGCTGGTTAATTTTCTCGAGTCACTGCATTTTAACTGCTTTTACACTTTGTACTATATCACACTCTAGCTCATATTTTAAAAAATTTAATAGGTTTTCGGCTCGCGAGCCTTTGTGTTCGTCTGGCCAGACGGGTGTTATATAGTCGACTGAGGCTGTTTTCTACGCACACAGAGCGAAAGAATGTACCTGCGCGTGACCAAACCATGGGAACATTGGCCGCCTGAGCGCATGTGTGGGGGAGCGTACGCTCCCACATTGACAATTTTGCATTCCTGTGCCGATGCGTACCAGCCGCGAGGATATAGTTCATTCACCAAATATTCTTTACTGTTTAAAATGATTAAAACCTGTCTCACCCCTTTTGCTCCGTTACAATACCCCCCCCCCCAATGAGAGGTTTTCTGCCGAAACAGAAAAACTCTCATTGCTAAACCCTAAGAGGATCAGTGAGGATATGGTGCCAACAACCCCCCTTTAATTTTTAATACACCATGGGTAAACTTCCCCCCTAGCCCGGCGACTATGGCTGCACCTGCACGACATTACTGGACTTCTCTGGGGGAGATCCCAACACCATAAAATCGGACAGGTACTCACCATAGTACCACCTAACCTTGTATCATTTCACCAAAAAATCAAAAACTGGCCTTATACCATACCAGATCCTCAATCGATATGTCTCCCCTTACACACATACTGGGTTGCCTTTAGCAAGTACTGGGTGCGTTCACATTTTCATTATCAACTACATATTACCTCCACCTATCAATTATTAAAGTAAACTTCACAAGCATTCTATATTTGCTTCTACACAAATTAATTCTCCTTTTTCAAACAAAAAGAATTTTTTTTTTCTTGATATTATTTCAAATCAAATTCAATTAATTCTGTTCAACTAGAGAACACAACCTAGGTCTATTATCAAAATCCACATCCAAGTTAGTCTACCTTTTCTTTCCATTCATTAATTTCATCGTAAATTTTAAATTTTTCCAAAAATTTCCAAAATCTTTCCAATGAATTTATTTTGTCATTCTTATTAACTAGATGCTAACAATCATATTAAACAAATAAAAATAAACAACTTATTTCTACCATAAATTCAAAATATCGGTATGGAGAACCATACATGACTTCCATATTCTAAGATTTATTTTTAAAATCATTTTCGAAATGAAATATTACCATAGAAACTACTTCTTTCTACTTACTGCTTCAGCCTTAACCACAGTACTGTGGTCGCTAACATATACCACCTCATGTTATCGCACTCGATTTTCACTGATGATGGAAGTCAATGGCATTGCCGAAACGTCTGGTTTTGTAGAAAACATTTGACTACGGCCAAATATCCCGGGAAGGAATTTTAACAAAAACTACTTCTTTGTTGCCGATAACGTTGTACACATATATATAAAATATATGCATAAAATTAATGGCTTGTATAAGTTAATGATTGATCTCCATTAAGTAGTGCTCAAGTTTCCAAAGTTTTAATATTATGATATCCGTAATTAAAACATCAGAGCAGGTTTAGTGTGTATGAGGGTTCACCGTGGACAAAAATTTTCAACATTTCCTATTGAGCGTTGCTTAGAATAAATCTGCGAATCTACAGTGTACGTTTCACAGAACAAACACGCGGAAAAGAAGGAGCGCTCCGAAGTCACTCATGGACCCTCAGCATCTTGGAGAGGGTTAATTCCCTAAAGACGAAAAGTCTGTCTATGAATCGTTCCTCTGTAAACACGTGCAGTTACACTGCCCAGCGATCCACAGGAAGCAAATCGCTATCCACGCTGGACACTTTTTCGGCTTGCATGCATTATGTTGGTATGGGTTCGGCACTTTCCATTTAAAAACCGTGCAAATGTAAGAAAATAAACATGAATGAGGCCAGAAATAACGCGAATTGTGTGTGTGTGTGTCTTCCCTGCCTTTTTATTGCGGTAGTGATAATAATAAAATGGAAACGTAAACAGTACATAACTGAGATATGCTTGCCTGCCACGCACGATATATTTTCTCTTATACATGACTAGCAGAATACCCGTGCTTCACTACGAAGTTTCACATTGTACGTAATGAAAATGTTAGTTTAATTAATAAAGTTTAATTAAAGTAGGCTTCTTAAAAATAAACAGCTGTTGCCCACAACTTCGTTCGCGTGGTCTTCAATTTAATGCGATAATATATTTAGAACAGAATCTATTCTATTGGGTTGCCATAGTAACCAGATCTAATAGTTTTTTAAGACCGCAAAGGACCCCCCAGAGGATCGTATCGAAAAAAACACCTGTCCTATGTTGGTTCTCCCGTTGCGTAAAATATTTGTGCCAAGTTTGGTTGAAATCGGTCCAATGGTTTAGGTGGAGACGTGGAAGACCCCAAAGGACCCCCCAAAGGATCGTATCGAAAAAAACACTTGTCCTATGTTGGTTCTCCCTTTGCATAAAATATTTGTGCCAAGTTTGGTTGAAATCGGTCCAGTGGTTTAGGAGGCGATGTGGAAGACCCCAAAGAACCCCCAAAAGTACCCCATCGAAAAAACACCTATCCTATGTTGGTTCTCCCATTGCGTAAAATATTTGTGCCAAGTTTGGTTGAAATCGGTACAGTGGTTTAGGAGGAGATGTGGAAGAAACCTTCGCGGACGTGCGCACAACAACTCACCGAAGTTTCATCGCAATCGGATGAATGGTATAGGAACGCATACGGGACAAACAAAGAAACATTCATTTTTATATATAAGATGTAAACTATACCACTTACTTGACATAAACCGTGATAGCTAAGCTAATGTACAACATATATGTATTAATTATACACATAAATGTTCCTCGATAGACACTCTATCTATTGGCGAAAACTTGAATAAAATCCGTTCAGTACTTCCTGAGATTAGCGATTTCAAACACAGAGAGAAAACGGACCGACTTTACTTTATACTATGTACAGATTTACATTAAAATGAAAAAATCGGTATGGAGAACCATACATGACTTCCATATTCTAAGATTTATATTTAAAATCATTTTCAGCCAAACAGCCAGGGAAGGAATTTTAACAAAATAATACTTCTTTGTTGCCAATAACGTAGTACACATATAAAAAAAAATTATCCCCTCCCCCTTCAACTATAATTTTGATTTATAGAAAATTACCCCCAGCCCGTTCAACTAGCCTCTTCATTTATAGATATTTCATCTATGTTTCTACAGTGGATTATTAAGATCTTATCAGGATACTTTATCAAAATTAAGTACTTTACTCATGTTACAACAAAAAATGTTTCAGGTAAACTGCCCTTTCCCCGTAACCGATCTTCACCAAAATCAACAGACACTGAGTTCTCTATAGCTCATGCACATATGTAAAAAATTATTTGATTCTGTTTGAATTTACGGCAGTTATGGTTCGTCATATAAAAAATTACCCATGTTAAAACATAAAACATGAGATTTATAAAACATATCTAAGATTTATATTTAAAATCATTTTTGAAATAAAATATTTTCATAGAACCTACTAACGCTGGGGAAATCTGAGGAGCCAATCAGAGTTGGGCCTACCTGTCACTCTGCTGAATTTGGTGGAAAGCCCTGTCACTGTCGTCAAAGTATCAGCCTTGACAGGGTCCTCTTTTTCTGCAAAATGGGAGAGGCTTGAGATGGAGTGAGTGACATGGTCCCCACCTCAATGAAGAACCCATTGTTTTATAAAAATATATTTAAATTTTGAAAACTGAAAATTCTTTTCTTGTTGTAAATATTTATATTTTATAATCAAAATGACTTTATTTTTGTTACCTGGCAACAAAATTATTTTATTTTCAACAATTACCATTGTTTCAAAAAGTTTAAATAAATTTTCAAGTACTTTACTCTTGTTAAAACGTAAAAGGTTGCAGGTAAACTACCCCTTCCCCTTAACCGATCTTCACCAAAATCTAAAGGCCTTGAGTCCTCTACAATTCACTGACGTATGCAAAAAATTATTTGATTCTGTTTGAATTTGCG
Organism: Magicicada septendecula; assembly: GCA_034769895.1. Lineage (NCBI taxonomy): Eukaryota > Metazoa > Arthropoda > Insecta > Hemiptera > Cicadidae > Magicicada > Magicicada septendecula. Next base: position 62,707,726 of record CM068375.1, read on the forward strand.
GCTGTTATCGTTTGCCATAGAAAATACGCTTGATAAAAAACGTTGCAGGTAAACTACCCCTTCCCCTTAACCGATCTTCACCAAAAACAATAGGTCTTGAGAACTCTACAATTTAGGGCTGTATGCAAATAATCTTTTGATTCTGTTTGAATTTGCGGCTGTTATCGTTTGCCATAGGAAATACCCTTGTTAAAACATAAAACGTTACAGGTAAACTACCCCTTTCCCTTAACCGATCTTCACCAAAAACAATAGGTCTTGAGAACTCTACAATTCAGGGCTGTATGCGAAACATTATTTGATTCTGTTTGAATTTGCGGCTGTTATCGTTTGCCAAAAAAAAAATTTCCCTTGATAAAAAAAACCGTTGCAGGTAAACTACCCCTTTCCCTCAACCGATCTTCACCAAAAACAATAGGTCGCGAGTACTCTACAAATCAGGGCTGTATGCAAAAAATTATTTGATTCTGTTTGAATTTGCGGCAGTTATCGTTTGCCATAGAAAAAAAATCTACAGACAGACACACAGACAGACACACACACAGACACTTTTCGGAAAACGACTTTTTTTCATGTTTTGAGTGTAGTAGAATCAGAATCTGCAATAATCTCGAACACGATTTTTTTTTGCCATCACCATACTTCCATTCCTTAAGGAATATGGAAGTAAAAATTATAATTTTATTGCCTGGCAACAAAATTATTTTATTTTTAACAATTACCATTGTTTGAAAAAGTTTAAATGAATTTTCAAGTACTTTACTCTTGTTAAAACGTAAAAGGTTGCAGGTAAACTACCCCTTCCCCTTAACCGATCTTCACCAAAATCAAAAGGTCTTGAGTCCTCTACAATTCAGTGACGTATGAAAAAATTATTTGATTCTGTTTGAATTTGCGGCAGTTATCGTTTGCCATAGAAAATACGCTTGATAAAAAACGTTGCAGGTAAACTACCCCTTCCCCTCAACCGATCTTCACCAAAACCAATAGGTCTTGAGTACTCTACAAATCACGGCTGTATGCAAAAAATTATTTGATTATGTTTGAATTTGCGGCTGTTATCGTTTGCCATAGAAAATACGCTTGATAAAAAACGCTGCAGGTAAACTACCCCTTTCCCTTAACCGATCTTCACCAAAAACAATAGGTCTTGAGAACTCTGCAATTTAGGGCTGTATGCAAATAATCTTTTGATTCTGTTTGAATTTGCGGCTGTTATCGTTTGCCATAGGAAATACCCTTGTTAAAACATAAAACGTTACAGGTAAACTACCCCTTTCCCTTAACCGATCTTCACCAAAAACAATAGGTCTTGAGAAGTCTACAATTCAGGGCTGTATGCGAAACATTATTTGATTCTGTTTGAATTTGCGGCTGTTATCGTTTGCCAAAAAAAAAAAAAATTTCCCTTGATAAAAAAAAAACTGTTGCAGGTAAACTACCCCTTTCCCTCAACCGATCTTCACCAAAAACAATAGGTCGTGAGTACTCTACAAATCAGGGCTGTATGCAAAAAATTATTTGATTCTGTTTGAATTTGCGGCAGTTATCGTTTGCCATAGAAAAAAAATCTACACACAGACAGACAGACACACAGACTCTTTTCGGAAAACGACTTTTTTTCATGTTTTGAGTGTAGTACAATCAGAATCTGCAATAATCTCGAACACGATTTTTTTTGCCATCACCATACTTCCATTTCCTTAAGGAATATGGAAGTAAAATAGCTGCATTTGAGTACAAAAGATAACATAAGATACACATCATGAATCAGCTGACACCTTCTCTACTTATAATGAACATTACAATTTAAAATAAAATTCTTTACTGAAAGAATAGAAATTTTATTTTTCAAAAAAAAACTTTACTTTCCAAAAAAAAAACAAAATTATTTAATTACATTAATTAACAACAGACTCCATGAGTCAATTACGAGAAACATATCATGGCTCTAACATCAGTCATCAGCTGATCTCTCAGGGTCAGGTGAATGACCTTACCCTAGACACACTATACAAAATTATACAATGTAAAATACATAACACATGTTTATAATTACTATACTCTAACATAGTACAACATAATAAACAAAACATAATCAACACCTTCTCTCCTCAAATTAAACTTTTGCAAAATCAGTAAATTCGTCTCTAAAATTATCATATGGAGCAAAACATATTTAAATCAATTACTTCTGAACAAATTATCTACTACAATAGTATCTCTTGAATCAAAATAAAATCATTGAATTAGCTTATCAGCTAGTCAGCATCATTCAGTTTCAAATTTTAATTCGTTTTTCCCCTGAGTAACCTCCTTACCACACACACTATGACCCCCTCTGGACTGTGGCACCCAGTTGCTTCCACAAGGACTGAATTTGGGGAGGAATTTTGGCATCTCCTGTCCTTGCTTCGGCTTTACATCTTAAACTGTCAGATATCAGAATATCTGATTTTATGTTATAACCTTAAAACGGGTCTATCACCTTTTTTGCTGTTCCTACTCGAACAAGGTGATAGCCGCTGTTCCATAGTTCTGGGGATTTCCCCTAAGTTAATTTCAATTTTCACCAATTTCAAGGGCAACCAACCATGGTCAGTTTTACAATTTCTGCCCACAGCTGGTTGTCGTCCAAAACCACGATTAGTGCTGGTAAGACAGTAATCGCCCGAAAAGGCAGGGAAATTTTCTCTCATTCGCATGTTTTACCTCGTCAATACTAACACTGCATGGTATCAATTAACATATAACATAAAATTATATAAGTGGTTCTGCAGTGTATATACGCCCTCTTGAGGCCACCGATGGTGGTAACGTACCCTGACGTTACCACCAACACTCACCACTATCTGCAGTGGCACATGCCGCCACTGCAATAGCATAACTAAATTCTAAACTTATGCCCTTCTACATGTACTGTCACTACATTCCACAATTGATTTTCTCTTCTATTACACCAAGCAACCCCCCAAAATCACCCATTAATCTTGCATAAAAACAAATCTCTTTTTTTCTTCAATAAAAATTTTTATGTAGACATTTACCACAAAGCCCATCTTCCACTTCGTACAAATAGAGATTACCACAAAATATTTACTTGCTTACTTACTAATTTATTCCTGATTCTACCATCTAACGTCAACTAATGTTGTAATTTAATTCTATTAACTCCTTATCTGAAATTTTTTTAATCTGTAAATCGTAATTTACAAATCATACTGGTAATATACATATATGAAAATTGCCTCATTAAATTTATTCAATGCACTCGCTAGGGCAATTGTTGGTACATGGGGTGGTGCACATTTTTATGCACCTCGAGTGTAAAAGATTTTTTCCTCACGTACCTTAGGGGTCCCCCTCCCCATTCAAATCTGGATTAATTTCTACTTGTTACCAATTTTGGTGGAACCGGACCATCGTCGCTTTCACCACCCGAAGGAAGTTCCGCCAACCATGGTCCGCCTCCAAGGTGCCAAAATCCACGGCCAGGATCGGTAAGTTCGTGACCGCCCGAAAATTGGGGAATCACTTTAAAAAAACAACATATAATTCATTAACACATTAACATAATACATAATAATATACAACATAATTGACACTCAAATTGACCATTAACATCATTACATTAATATAAACAATTGACCTTTAAATTTGCATATAAAATTATAAACATTACAACTTGAACTTTTTATTAATTAGCCATCAATTATTTATCATTTACTATACCATTAACTTTTCCAAAAAATTTTTTACTTTGTTATCAACCTTCATTTCACATAACATTTCATTTATTATTACATCTCAACTATGAATTTTTTATTAAATATTTTCATTATCAATTAGTTTGGGTGATTATCAGTCATTCATGATTACGATTTATTGAATAGGCATTTATATATATTGTAACGCAACATAGTTGAGGTTCCCCAACGTTACATAAAAGACTGAATGAAATATGGTCAAAGACCATACCCTGACTTAAGGTTGTTCGATAGTTCATATGTTTGAGAAGGACCTCAAGTAAAAAGGAGGCGATGACTAATATTAAATGTAAAAGAGCCAGACCAATGAATGATTGGATGTAATGAAATGTTTGTTTTGTACTGTGACATGTTAAGGTCTACAGAATATTTATATTGTATGTTGAATGTGTTAAAAATGAAATGATGTTGTTTGATAATAATACTTACTCAATAATTATGTTTATATTTTATATTAGATTTGTTTTTATACAGCACAATATAGTTACCAATGTTAGGCACGGTACTAAGTTGTCAGTATTGTATAAAATTGAAAGATACTGTTGTTCTAATTAATGTTTATAAACTGGATCAGGAGTGTGACCAGTGTTTCAAGTCTAACAAGTAGTTCTGACAATTATGTCATAAATTAATAAAGGGTTCCAGAACCAATTGATTAATGTAAAAACAAATAACCACCAGTAAATTAAAATTCATGTAATTAACTATGTAATCAATAATTAATTGTACAGTAGGTCAGGTAAAAAGAAAATTAAGTTAAAAACCAAATAATGTTATAATGGTTGTAAATGAATCTATAGGCCTAAATTCCATATTAGTGAAAGGAAATTAATACCTTTTTAGTAAACTCAGTCCAACGAAACTCTAGTAAAACATTTACTGTTTAATAAGGAAGGTTAGGGGAGAATTTTATGTGATTCAATATTAATCCAAGCATGGAGTATTTTATTGGAAAGGAGTAGTAATATTCTATAATGCCGGCTCAAGGATATATAGAAAACCTGGTTGTTAAGGCAACTGATTTTTAGTAACTTGTTGATTTTTGAATAGATGGTACTGATTGTTACAAGCTATTAGGTTGAAATGAACCGATATATTTAAAATATATGAATAAATATAAAGAAAATATATATCCAAATTGAAAAAAAACATTTTGCAAAACAATTATACTGGAATGTTAATGAATCATACAAATTAAATCACCCTATAAATTATCAATGAATACAATAAAAAAGAACTGAAAGCGTCTCACCTCATTCACTAAACAATTCCGCTGAATTTGGTATCAAACCAATTCATGCTATAAATTGAAGACCAATAAAGAGTTGAAGCCTGAATTAACGGAAATATTTGGAAATACAGAAGATTCGGTTGACGAAATAACCTTCATTGACAGCGGAAGCTGAGATCCTAATTCCAGTTCGTTGGGACCAAGAATTGTGAATACGCAAAAGAAGACTCGAAGGACCAGAGTTCCCGTGGGATTATCATCATCCATTCATTGAAGACCAGAGCAGTTTTACTGGGTGAAGACGATATAACCTGCATTTTGATCGTAGTTGACAAACATTCACCGCCTAATGAAGCTTTCGCCGCTTGGGTAAAAAAACAAATTATTTTCATATCATTGTATTTTAAGTAAATAATTTTATTCTTTTTGTAAATTGAACAACCTTAATTATGCGTTTTACCTGGCCTTACTAATGGTTCAAAGAACTACACGAACCCTGGTATAAGAATTATTTGTCATTATTTTCAAAGTATATATGTTTTTCTTTTTAGAATTCGAATAATTAAGAATCGATACATGTTGGGATAGTCGATTGTATTGTCTTATTGTTTGTCTGAGACAACGTAACTGGTTAAATACCAGAGAAAAATAAATAAAGTACATTTGTTGTATGAGATAACGTTTTAATCATTGCAGAGAAAATACTATATGTAATTGGTGTAATAATTTATTAACAGATTGATACAAACACTCAGAATAACTAACCTATACGCACAATTATTTATAATAACAGCGCTCCAAGTTTGCAGCTGGTGAGACGGGAGATTGCTGAACTAACGGGTTTTGCCATACTAAATTTGAATGAAATTTTTATCGTTGAGGGACTAGGGTTGAGACAAAAACCACTTACATTCAGTAAATACTCCATATATATTGCTCATATTAAACAACCACTGAGAATTAAATTAAGTCTACAGAATACTACCATTATAAATTCAGGAATATAACTCTAAGTTTGTGGACTTAATAATCTGTGTTCTGAGGGTTTCACTGGTCACAACCGCAAGGTAAATTAGTTAATAACATATTAATTAAACCAGGTAACAGCATTTTAATTGTTACGAATCGCCACCTACAACGTACTACTTGGCGTTTGTTACACCAGAGTCTCTTATAACTAATTACACTCATAGACAAGATCTCTTTATAATTTGACGTCTCCAGCTGGTATCATACATTATTACATACGTCCTCACATAATTAACAAGCAGTTCGTTACTAAATTGATTACAACAGTGGGGTTTGAATAAGACGGACATTTTCGCTAGCACCGGCACATATTAGTCTCTTTCTTTACAAATTGACGCTCGCAACGCGGGGCATCATCGTCACATCTTAACACCTAAAAGTCTATCAGTTTCTTTACAATATATATATATATATATATATAACCTTACTCCCTCTCTTCCTTCTAACAATCACTAATAGATTTGCATAGGGCAACACCAATCTCTCAATACTAACCCCCTTCAAACACTAATTCCACTTAAATCCTTCTCCTCTTATAATAAAATACCTGCTACCCTCTTTGTACTTATGATGTGTACCCTCCCATATACTCATTCCTTTATTAGTTCCTGGCCCTTTCCCAGGTAACTCCGCCAAACCCCATTTAAAACTATTCACCTCCCACCACAACGCCTGTCGTTGAGGACTCCTTACCACACCACCCTCACTACAAAATTTCACCACCATCTATTTACTCTCCAATTACATCACTCTCACTTCCTCTACATACATGCACTCCCTCTACTGTGTCCCTATTATTACCCCGTTTCTGTATTACTTTTATTCCCAAAAATCTTATTTCGTCCAACACCCATTTAAAATTTACTCTGACTGACTCAAACGCCTTATTGAAATAATCATCACCCAATCTCTCTCTTTTACAACATTTTTCATTAAGTTAACCATTGAAAATTACCTTAGAAAATTCATGACTACCTCAAATTAGTTTTATCATTTACTTTAAAACCTTTTAAAAACATTTAAAATTTATTATTAGAACATTAAACATTTTTCTTTATTTAAATTGCATTATAAACTTCATACTTACAGTACCTCACTCATATACTCGAATACAAAATTTATTATCAAAATAAAATTATAAAAATAATTATTATACATAGATATGAATTATTTCATTATCAAAATTTATTTCTACCACATTAATTAATTAATTAATCTCAAATTCTTTAATTCAATCAATTATTGAAAACACAAGTTATTTTAATTACTTTACTCTAAAACAATTACAGTTCATTTATTACAAACTCTCATTATTTATTTAGTCTGCCAAAATATTATTATTATTACTACATCAGTTTTTTCTAATACATATACACATTGTTTACATAAAATACATTTTACAATACAAACACAATTAATTTCACTATCAATTTATTTACAATTCTTGGACATTATTTTTCTGTTTACCACACCTCATGTCATAAGTTAGCAAGGTCATAACCATAAACTAAAATATTTAAAATGTCCATTCACTGATTTTTTAATTAACCCCCATAATCATATATTAACCTGATGTATTTATAACACAACTCATTCTTATCGACAAACATTACATTATAATTATTATCATAATGACTACTTTCGTTAAATTCTTTACATTTTGATCACGCGCGCACGCGCGTTTCAATCATACTGCACAAGTCAGTCTATTTTGAATTCTATTGTTCTAATTCTCTCTCCATCCCATACACACCATGAAATTATAAAAATTTATACACACCTTTCTGGATGTTGTAATCGGATAAGGTGCGACCGTCCTCCAACTGCTTTCCAGCAAAAATCAATCGCTGTTGATCTGGTGGGATACCTTCTTTATCCTGAATTTTTGCCTTAACATTTTCAATAGTATCGGATGCCTCAACCTCTAATGTGATGGTCTTTCCTGTCAGTGTCTTCACAAAGATCTGCATTCCTCCACGGAGTCTAAGGACCAGATGCAAAGTTGACTCCTTCTGTATGTTATAATCGGATAAGGTGCGACCGTCTTCCAACTGCTTTCCAGCAAAAATCAATCGCTGCTGATCTGGTGGGATACCTTCTTTATCCTGAATTTTCGCCTTCACATTTTCAATAGTGTCAGATGGCTCAACCTCTAATGTGATGGTCTTTCCAGTTAATGTCTTCACAAATATCTGCATTTTCTGAAAAAGAAAAAGCACCAACGAAATAATCAACAACCCACATAAAAAGATATCTATTTTATAAATACTTTAGGTACAGAATACCTTTCTTATGTTTACAATATATATAGTTTATTCCTATTGCTATAACAGTGTGTTCCCTATGAAAATCTCTTTGGTGGGAAACTTAAGCTAAAGAAACTTTACAAATCAAAACTCCTTAATGATATTAAACTACAATGTCAATTTCAATTTTAAGATTCCTGAATTTTTTGATACAAAGTGAAATAAGCGGCTCACAGAACAGTAATTTGAGTTCAAACACAATGTACAGTCCTTTCTTTTTGAGTTACATTTGCACTTTAATTAGGATTCCTAAATTCATTTAGAACTAGGATTATATTCATGGCCTCTAGATTTGTTGTACTGTATATTGCACGCATGTGTACATGGATGTATATTTTACCCCAACATAACCTACCAGTCCTGGTGGAGGCCAGGCCATATGAGATTGAAACTTGTGCCCCAGATAAAGTCAAAGGTTGTTACCCTGTCTTAATTTTTAGTTTAATGTTCTATTCTGTTTCAAGTAATTATAATTTTTAATTATCCATGAAATATTTCTTATTTTCAAATGTTTTTTTAAATGCATTAATCTTATCATTTTTATTTCTTATTTTTAATATTTATACTTATTAATACAGTACAAAATTACTGTTCTGCTTTTGCATTTTTCCTTTGTCATTGTGTATCACTTACATTACACGTATGTTCATCATGAACAAAATTATAGCTCGGGTTTTGTGATGCACAATGACTTAAAAGAAGTTCCATTCCAAAACAATGTAATATAGCATTGCTATAATGCATAATAATGAATCAAAAAACCCCGCTGCTGCTGTATGATTCACAAAATGAAGGCACAGTTTTCAGAATCACTTGGCAAGTGAAATAAATTGCCAAATTGTAGGATTTTGGATAGCATACTAATTTACATGGAATTTAATTACAAAAACTGGCAATCATACTAGATGCAACCATTATAACAATCTAACTGGTAACTGCTGCTGAGGCATGCACAGTATTCCATAATAGGCCTACACAATCTAGTCTTTGTAGACCACGATCAACAACCTGTTAACTTGGTTACTTTACTTTTCCGACCATGAATTACTGACAAAAATAATCGTTAGAAAACTTTGTATTTTTTTTTATAATAAAACTACAATATGCCTATTTAATCTAAGTTTAGAATAGTTTGTTGGGCGGAGCCTGACGAGCGTAGCGAAATCAGGCATAGCCCTCTATCCGCGACTCGATGCACAACTTCGGCTGCGAACTCCTCCGAAACTACTCAACCGAATGTTATAAAATTTTGCGTACATATCCGGACTGTATTGTAGAGTGCATTATTAAATTTTTATTTCTCTAAATTATTTGGTTCAAAAGATATTACAATTTTTAAGCAATCTTAGCTTCAGCATGTGAGAGGAAGAGAGATAGAGATATCGCTGGCTGTCGCCCGATAAGATAAGATTTTGATGTATCACAATTGCCAGTGTGTGTGCATGTGCGGCTTCCGCCGTCAGTGCTGGCCCGTCTGGCGCCATCGCTCGATAAGATAAAAAGTTTTGCTGTTTCACAAATGCCGGCACGTGTGCGTGCGGCTACGTGTTTTATTCAAACTGTATTACAGCATTGTTCTATGGTGTAGCCAGATGTACGGATTTGACTTAAGCGTTGAACAAGTGTCAATTTTTAGAAGAAAATCTATTTAGTCGCTGATGCACTGCAATTTTCTGTTACATATTGCAACGAATGACAATTCAGGTAAATTTTAATCCAAATTCAATTTAAATTATTAATGTTTATTGTCTTCAAATGTTTTCTTTAAGAAAACGAGAATATTATAATATCACAGAACTTAATTTATACACTATTACAATTTAAATTGCTGTATGTAATGATATTTTTAATTAATTATAAAAGCAATAATCAACAATTAGATATTAGATTGGTACAGAAAACGTTTATACATATAGCACTCAAGATATAGCGTAGTAAAACATATTATAACTAAAAACAGATAGAGGGATGTTCAACTCTGTAATTATTGAAAGTTATTTTTAACATGTTTCACTCACTACTGGTATTAAAAACAATCATAATTTAAAAACATATAAATTACACAGTAACTGTATAACTTTACGACCTTACCTCAGATAGCTGACAATGTTACAAACACAAGTTTATGGTAAATTTTTCTAACAAGTAAACTTGGATAATAATTGTAATCATATTGTTGTAAATTATAGTCCGGAGTACTATAGAATATTGTAAATTTATGTACATGTCCACAATCACACCCGCCCTCTCTTCCATTCTCCCTCTACCTCTCATTCTCACAACATCTCATCACTCTTGATCTCTTTCTCACTCTCACTCTCTCCCTCCCTCTCTCTCTCTCACACTCTTCCAACTGTAACGTTTTATTACTTTACCCACCACATGAACTTTTACTTACCTCGTGCGATCTTTTTACGCACTCGCCCGGACTTACCAAAAACAGAAGATTCCAAAAATACTTATAGGTCGCCACCAATATTTTTAAACAAAAGGACAAATATGGAAACCTTAATACATTTTCCCCCTTATAACTTTACTTACTTACCAGGTTTGTCTAGGCGAGATTTTCCATACAGGACAGGTTATATTAAACGGGCGTAATAACTACTCTCTACGCATGGTTATCATCATACAAAATCTGAATTTATTTTAAATCATATAAAATTTACTGGGCCCCAAATTGTCCAATGAAACTTGATAATACAGACCTTATGAAAATTAACAATCTTTGGACACAAATTATACTATAGCCGACCAGTCTTTGACTATTTTCCCCTTTTTTATTTTTAAACACTCTCTCTCTCTCTTTCTCACTCCTTTTAATTACCCCAGTGTTTGAGATCTCATTCTTTACTTGAGTACACTTTCTATTTTAAAAAATAAATGATGTATTATTATTATATGGATTGTTTTCGCTATTACGAATCACCACGTGGTCGCCCGTCTAAGTCTTTTTACTCCGACACCAAAGTTCACGTTCAACTTTTCGTTTAACTGGCACTGTAGTTAGTCTACTGTTGTATTGCGCACTTTACTAGATAGGCCGATTATAGTATTTTCGGCCTATCTTGCACACCCGAGGCCACTGTTAACTTACGACCGCTCTGTTTGAAGACTGCTATTCCGCTCTGGTGTTAATTAATGACTGCGACTGTTAGGCGTTGGCCAAGCTGTGCGCCAACATGCGTGTTTTTGATTTCGCCTTCTCTGATTGGCCGACATAACTCCCGACGCTCAGCCCGGGAACACTTATGATTTTTACTGCCTGTTGAAACTGGCGTTTTCCGTGATTCATGGCCGCATGAGTTGCCAGCGGTTACGTAATATGTCTGGCCTGTCTAAGTCCAGAGTCAAAACACAGACGTGATGTTTTGTAATAACACTGTATGCGTAGTTGGTTAACACGAGGTACCCCACAAGTGAACACTGACTACTTTAAAATTATTTTCAATTATTAAAATTTATCCCCGTCACCGATATGTCCCGTTACACAACCTTCTCTCCCTCCCTCTTTATCCCCCTCTCTCTCTATATTCATTCAGCTCTAAGAATAAATACTTCAAAGAAAAGGGGAGGAACTTTCAAAGATTTAGAAGGTGAATCCAAACTTGATTTTGAAGAAGAATTAAAAGATGTGAGGTTCGTTATTATTGATGAAGCAAGTATGTTGGGTTTGCATTTGTTTTTCAAAGTGGATATGCGACTCAAACAAGCAAAGCAGTGTTCTTCAGCTGTTCCTTTTGGTGGCCTCTGTGTGTATTTAGTCGGTGATTGGTCCCAACTTCCACCGGTTTGTGACAAGAGTCTTTACAATATTGGTAATAATGTTCAGACCATTCAATCGAATCTTTTATATAAACAGTTCAAAAAGTTTTCTTTTTAATGAAGATTATGAGACAGCAAGGTGATGATCAAAAAATTTTCAGAGAGACTTGAAATAGAGTCGAAAAAGGAACAATCACCGAACAAGATTATCAGCTCTTATCTAAAGGATCTTATGTAAACAATATCGGGGACAATTTCAAAGATACTGTTTGTATAATGTCGAAAAATGATGAAATCGAACGCTTTAATTATGAAAAACTAGAAAGAAATAACAACCCGAGGCTCTAATCAATGGAATCCATAATTGCCCAGAAGACTCTCTAGCAACATCTGACGATGCTCAGGGGTTATTTGCCCAATTACGTTTATGTAAAGGTGCTTGAGTTAGCCTTAGAAGAAATCCTTGGGTCACAAAAGGACCAGCCAACGGTTCAGTTGGGACAGTAACTGATATTATTTATGACCCGGCAGCTGAATGTGAAAATTATAATGATCACATGCCCATATGTATACTTGTATCTTTCGAAAAATATACAGGACCAGTTCTGTATGAGAATTCAATACCCACTGTACCAGTAGTGGCATCCTTCAAGAAAAATGAAATTTCTTGTACTCGCAAACAATTTCTGTTAATGTTCGCATATGCTGTCAGTATACATAGATCGCAAGGGATAACATTAGATATGGCAATTGTTAATTTAGGAGACAATGAATTTCAGGTTGGATTAACGTGTTGCTCTTTCAAGAGTGAAAACTAGAGGTGGGCCGATATACCTGTAACAGGTATTTTGGAACATTTTTGTGGAATGGATGTAACAGTGACTGAAAAGTTGAAATACCGCGTTATTCGCGGTGACGCTGTTCCGAGTCGAGACATGCCGCCCTCGCACCTACACAGACACATACACACACAAAAAGTACGCAAGTATCACATAAACGAATATGCCAAGGCCAAATACTAGGCGTACAAAAATATCGCTGGAACGCAAGGAACAGCCAGTAACGCGTATTTAAAATACTAGGTATTTCAAATACAAGTGGTATCACCATTACACAAGGAACAACGCGTATTACAAATACTAAGCGTATCAGAGGAACAGTAGTATTTTAGGAACACCTAGTATTTTAGGAACAGGTAGTATCAAGCATATTTCGAGTAGGAACTATAACAGTACGAGCCACTTTTTCGTCCTGTATACTTCATTCTGCGCAAAGAGACGAAGCTGTTTTTAATAAAGGAAACAATTCATCCTGCTGTTACATTTATTCTCATGCGATATGCAGATATATAATACAGATTATATGCTAATAAATTATATATTATACTAGTCACCAACTTGTAACTAAAATCGGTTGGTAAAACTTTGTTTTTACTCAAAAAAAAACTTTGTGTTCCGAGTCGTTAGTGAAATAGTTGTATTTAATTATATTGAGTTATAACCTATAGAGTGGCTGATGTTGATAAGCTATATTATACTTTTTATTAATGTGATTTTAACTTCACTACACATTTCACGTAAATGATGAGATTGTTGTAATGGACATTTATGCACTTTATCTAGTCCTGTTCCTTAAATATCTGTAATGCATTTAATTTACTTTTGTTGTTGCTTATTATTTATAAGTTTTTATTTCTGTATTTATATTTACTTTATTACAATTTGTTTTTTTATTTTTATTTGTAAAATTTTGTTTATTCTCATTCACTCTTGTGGCTTACTGTTATGTTTTTATTATACGTTTCTGATGTTTTTTCACATTATTTTTTGTGGTATTACATGCAGGCCTAGTCTAAATTATTTAACTGCCCCAAGTTTCGCAACTGATTTGTCTAACCAATGTTATAAAATAGGTTAATTACCTTCTGTCAACGTTTCTTAGAATCCTTTATGGGATAACTCGAGTTTCGACACCGATGGTGTCATCATCAGATCGAATATGAATAAGGTTAAAACATTATTGATGTATATACATCTCGTCAAATATTACAAAATTAAAAACAACACATACATTATACAAATAATAAATAACACATATTAAAACAAAATAACAATATAACAACGAAATATAAAAACACGCGGCCGCAACGAACCTGCACAGGAACGCTCCCATGGTAAGACTAATCAATGCCGGCTTGACCTTGGTTCAATTTTATCGATCAGATATAGCCGATTTCTCGTTCTATATGATCGATTCTATTAAATAAAATATTATTTGTATGTATTGCTTTTTCATTTAGGACACGATTGTGATCCTCCTTTATAGCGTTATATATCTCGAACCTTTCAAGGGTGTCCAGCTTTAGTGACTTTTACATTTATGTAGGATATCTAAATTATCACCAATACTCTTTATATTATGGTCATGTAAGCTTAAATGTTCTGCAAATGTAGATCTTCTTACATTTGACTTGGAGCTTGGGATATGTTCTTTATAGCGTAATTTGAAGGTTTGTCCTATATAGAATTGTGGCAATCAGAACAATTAAGTCTATATACACCAGTACTGTCAAATATATCGGAGGGTTTATTTTTGTTTGTAAATGTAAGTTTTTTCTCAAGTTTATTACTCGCCTTTGATGCCAAAGTAATATTTTGCTTTTTTAATTGGTTTTTTTAAAATATGGTGTAGAATTTCACCATATTCTATTGCAATGTATTTGTTTGCTTTTTCTTTTGATACATCAATATTTATTGGTTTATTTTGTTTTTTATTAATTATTCTATCTACTATATGACTTTTGTATCCATTGGCTAACGCTATGCGTTTGATAATGTTTAGTTCATTGTTATAATCTTTTAAAAGTTATAATCTATTGCTATAATTTTTAATATTTGACGTGATGTATGTACATCAATAATGTTTTAACCTTATTCATATCCGATCTGATGATGACACCACTGGTGTCGAAACTCGAGTTATCCCGTAAAGGATTCTAAGAAACGTTGACAGAAGGTAATTAACCAATTTTATAGTCTTAACCGTTTCTGGAGGCAAGAAAAATGTTTAACCAATGTTAGTTTGTTTACTACTAGTGAAAACTTAAATTGGTATTCCCAAAGGGAGATAGGCCTATAAATTCTCTTGTTTCTTATTTTCATTTAAACAGTAATAATTTAACAAAGTTACAATGTAAAGTAACACTGTTAATACTTTTAGTTTCAATTTATTTCTTATAACAAATTATATAGTATAGGTTATATAATATCTTCAAATAAATACACAACAAGTAGGTTTATTAATATATTAATAGGTTTATCTAGGTGAAAATAAACCTACTTGCAGTGTATTTATTTGAAGATATTATATAGGAGACCTGCCAGGAAACTCAAAACGAGTTACTTACAAAGGATAATATAGGTTATGTATATATAGTATATAATAACAGGTATTTGTACCTGTTATTTTTTGGAACGGTATTTTTATACCTAGTATTTTAAAATAACAGTTTAGCCCACCTCTACGTTAGAAGGATTAGGTCCAAGGTCGATACCCCAGCGGTATAGAGGAGCCATCGGGACTGGACCAGGAGGACCAGAGGACAACGGAGGATCAACGCTGTACAAGGACACACGACTCAGGATCATAACGAGGAGTACCAGAGTATCACCTCATCAATAATAAGGTCACACAAAACCATATTACTCGTCAACATGGTTCATGAACAACATTAAAAAGAAAGAATATAAACAAAAATAAAAAGAGACTATGAGAGAGACTATATAGCCTACAAATTTTTGTAAATATTAATAATTATAAATTTTATATTGTTAAATTAGAGTAAGAGAATGTACAATTTTTATAATTATTAAAATGATACAAATAACAGTACTTGCAATAACACAGTCATTTATAAAGTAATAATGACGTCATAACATAACTTGCAAAATTTTAATTATTTTTCAGTATTATAATATTTTATTACTTTGATAGTTGATTGATATTTACGTACACAAAGTAAAGTACTGATTAAAAGAAATGATTTAAAATAAATGCATTTTTTGAAAAGAATATCTGAGCAAGTCGTGAGCATATTTTACATCATATAAACTTCATGTCACGTCATATTTATTCATGTTTATGTTTACATGTAAATTTACATTTGTGTTTAAAATTTCTGAATATTTAGGTTAAGGATATTTGTATAGTTACAATAATTATGTGTATGCTGAGCACACATAAAAGAGGACAAAACATTATGTTAACACTTTGTTGGCGAAAGACGTATATATACGGCTAACGTAACTTCAGAGTTTTGTTGAGAGACGTATATGTACGTCTTCGCATATAGGATTGTTTTTCACAGCGAAAGCCGTTGATTTACGCTTTTCGACAATGTGTAATCATGTACATATACAGACTGACATTAGTAGTTCACAGTTCTGCACCTAGATCGCAGAAGTATATACATTTCTATTCGCGTATGCTTTCTGTTGTACCACAGTTCTGCATCTAGATCGCAGGAGTATATACATTTCTATTCACGTATGCATTGTGTTGTACCACATGATTTTTTTAGTACAATGTGTAAGTGTTATTGTTAGAATGGCGTCTGTAAACAAGAAATATCTGAGTGAAAATGAGATTTTGGAGTTACTAAACATTGATAGTGATAACCTTTTTTTCTCAAAGTAGTGTTGTGGTGTTCCCAGAAAATGACAGTGATCCGGAATTTATTCCCGATTGTAACGAAGCATCAGGTAAGTTTTTGTTTACACTTTTCTAACCTCTTCATTCACTTTATTTCGTTTTTATTCTATTAACTTGGCCTGAAACGAGTTATTTTCTCGTTTCAGATTCAGATGCAGATTATAATGAGCCAGAAAATCGAACAGCAAACACTAATGGCAGAAAAAGACCAAGAATAGATAACAAAGAAACTTTTTGGTCTACTTGTGATAAGGTTCCTGACGTACCCCTATTTGTTGGCAACAGTCATGTTCCAGGCATAGGACTTGATAATTCTTGTTATATGAAAGACATTTTTTTATATTTCTTAGATTCATCTATGATACATCTAATGAAAGAGCAAACAAACTTGTATGCCCGTCTGTCATTGGCTAAACTGCATAGTACAAACTCGTTATCACCCAAGTCTCGTTATAGACAGTGGAATACTGTTACTCAAAGTGACAAAGTCTTTCTTAGCAATTTTTCTCCACATGCGTGTCAGCCAGCGACCATCAGAGATCATTGGTGTACAGAACCAGTTTATAGTTGTAACTTTTGTCCCCATATCATGTCCAGGGATAGGTTCGAACTTATCCTTTCTTTTTTCCATTTAAATGATAATTCAAAAGAAAAAAAGAAAGGTCAAGATGGTTTTGATGCTCTGTGTTCAAGATCAGACCCTTCCTTGATCATGTAAAAAGGAAGTGTCAAGAATGTTTCCAGCCTGGTGAGGCTCTGACAATTGATGAAGGCATGTGTGCGTTCCGAGGTCGAGTAAGCTTCAAAGTTTACATGCCAAACAAGCCAAATAAGTACGGAATCAAGCTATACATTCTGGCTGATTCAGAAACAGGATTTGCATCGAATTTTGAAATTTACCATGGCAAAAATGATAACTGACAACAGCGGAGCAGCAATTGTTATTAGACTGTTATTAGACAGTCTTCAACAAAAAGGTTACACAGTGTACACTGACAGATTCTACACCAGTATCAGTTTAGCAGAAGAGCTTGAAATGTTGAGCACTGGCATTGTTGGAACTGTTATGAAAAACAAAAAAGGTATTCCAAAGGAAATGAAAACTGCCATGGTAAAGAAAGGAGATAAAATTTTTAGAAGAAATGGTAATACTTGGTTCTTCGGTGGAAGGACAAAAGGGATGTGTGGATGGTTTCAACTCGTCACAATGTTGAAATGGTGGAAGAAATAAACAATAGAGGTAAAACATCTGTGAAACCATCTGCTGTGATTGATTACAATAAAAATAAGGCAGGAGTAGACCTAATTGACCAACGTTTATCGTATAGTGCTTTTGACCATAAAACGTTTAAATGGTGGCAGAAGCTAGCATTCCAAATTATCCTCATGATGTCAGCAAATTCATGCATAATCTATATATATATATTGTAACGCAACGTGGGGCTTAAACGAAAACGAGGACATCCATTTAGTCTCTTTCTTTACAAATTGACGCTCGCAACGTGAGGCATCATCGTCGCATCTTAACAACTAAAAGTCTCTCTGATTCTTTACAAATTGGCGCTCAACGAGTGGGCTTTAGTTAAGTAAAAACTCATATTATTTGTTACTTAACTTGAGCAGGCAACCATTAGAGGCACAGGAATGCATACGAGAGCTCTTACGAAAAGAATGGAGAAGGAACAAGAGACAGAAGAAGATAGGAGGGAAAAAGAAACAGAGGTAGGTACAGATACTGAAATGGATCAACAGACAGGTGGTACAGAAGAAATCGAAATAGTTATGGATACGGAGACGGAAATAGTGGAAGAAGATGCCCAAGGGGATCAACCGGATAAACACAACCAAAAAGAAGATATAAGTATACAGGAGATGTTAAGAATTATAATGGAAGGGAATAACAAGATCCAAGAAGATAATAGACAAACTAACGAAAAATTTAAGGAAACTAATGAGAGTTTAAGACAAATCAAAGAAGATAATAGACAAACTAATGAAAAAATAGACAGTATAAACGAAAGGTCAGAAAAGCTGGAAAATAAAATAGACAGTATTAAGGAAAGTACTAGTGAACTTTTGAGACAAACCATAAATGAAAATAATGAACAGTTGAAGGCCGATTTTAGACAAATCAATGAGAAGCTGGAAAATAAAATAGACAGTATTAATGAGAACTCAAGAAAACAAAACGAAATTTTGAGCGAAAATTTAATCAAGCAGATGAATGAAAAGTTTGACAAGAATGACGAGAATTTGAGACAGATTCAAGACGATAACAAAATAATGAACGAAAAACTTGAGGAAAACAATAAACGAATGAAAGCAGATCTTGAGAAAATCAATGAGGATAATCTTATACGAATCGATGAGAGAATTGAACATTCTAACCAGGAAATAAGGGAAAATGTTGAAAAACAGAATGAAGTATTAAGACAAGTTATCAATAAGAAAATTGAGGACACTAGTGAGGCAATCAGCCAGAAGGTAGTTAAGAACGACAGCGAAAGAAAACAGGAGATCGCGGAAACAAATAGAAAACTGAAAGCGACCGATGAAGCTATTACACGAAATAGAGCTGAAATAGAGGTCAAGCTAGGCCATATAGAAGAAGAAAACCGAATTCAAGTGGAATCAATACGAACAGATTGCGGAAACCAGCATCGAAATTTATATACGATCATGAACGAAGTACAGGAGCAAGGACAACGTAACCAGGATAGAATCGAGAACCTACAACGATCAGTTGACAACCGATCGATCACTGTCCCATATACACAACATATAGGCGACCGGGAGACCATCAACTTTAAGACATACAGGAGAAATCCAATGGAATTCTTGGAACGGGTCGGCGAACAAATTATGAGAACCGGTGAAAACAGGTGGCCAATAATTCGTCGTTATTTAGACGATCATTTTAAAGAAACTTATGATAACTGGTGGACAGCCACCAGGCACGAGATACGAAGCTACGAAGAATTTAAAATAGCTTTTAAAGCCAGATACTGGTCAGACGCCACCCAGAACGTAGTGAGGGAGAGCATCAGTTATGGAAGATATGACGCCAGCAGGGGAACAACACTTACCGCCTACTTCCTGGGAAAAGTATGTTTGGCAAGACATCTTGAACCAAAAATCCCAGAGGAAATTCTCGTCACCAGGTTAGCATACCACTATGATAACGGTATATCAATAGCACGATCGGGTGGACAAATAAAAACTATACAGGCCATGTCAACGCTATTAGAAGAGCACGAGCGTGAAGTACACTATCGAAGGAGTCGTCAGAGAAACGACCAGTACGGGAACAGGGATTTCCCAGACTATAACAATAGAAACAATAACCATAACAGTCATGAGGCGAATAACCGGACGAACTATAATGGCAGGCCTGGTAATTATGGTAATGAGGCGTACCAACGGCAAAATAACAACAACAGCCCAAGGAACAACGGAAACAATTACGGGAATAGACAGAGTATTCCGAACAACCAATATAACCGGTCGTACAACCCAAATTACCAGAACCGGAACACGAACAACCGAAATTATGATAACAGCAACCGTAATCCGAATAACCAAAACCAAAACTACAGAAGAGTTAATTATGTGGGGGCGTACGACAATTATAACGTGTAACAATAAAAAAGATGCCTAAAATATATATAAAATAAATAAGATCCACTGCCAGAACTTACCTGCACGCAATTACAACACTTACCTGTTATTGAAATTTTACCAGAAGACCAAGGTCGCCACGATTATTTTTTATAGGATAAAATATCGAAAACCTTTACACTCCACCTTAAATAAAACGGACAATTTAGCAATCTGACCCACCCAATTAATAACTCAGAAAGATTCCGGAACGTTAGACGAATTTTTAACACAGAAATGAGAAAGTGGTAATGACGAAATAACTTAGTCTAACACATATTCAAGGTAAACCAACTGACTTTAATGAATGTTAAAAGACACTGAAAAAATAGGTTTTAAAATATACATTGATCCCTCAGATTTAACTAACATAAAATATCCTCTAACCTATCAAGTATTATAATAATTAAGGTAGCCCATTCTGCATCATTCACACACACAGGCCATTTTACACTTTACCCATTGATGTTTCATATTGAATTCCCGGTAATAGTATTTAATTCATATTTTAATTCACTGTTCACTGCCGACCGAACACGTGTTTCTGTTATCCGATTCCTCTTTTAAAGATTACGTATTTAGTTAATCACTACATGTCACTACACCAACTGCCCGCCAATCACGGTAATATGGTTATTAATGTCTTGGGTCCCGGTCGGTCTTACTGGATTAATTACATTTTATAACACCACCGACCGGGGCCTAAACGAAACGGTAAGCGTCTGTAGTTGTGGTCGGGTTCTATTTAACTGTATGGCGTCGACCGTGTGTCTGTGTACGTAACAGGTACATCTACCTGTTACTGCATGGAAGTTGTTCTTCCATGCCATGATGTTTTTGTCGTCGCTCCTTGTTCCTTTGCTGTCGTGTAACCATTTTATACGTGGCATAGAGCTGGTATATGTGTGTGACCAGAGGACAATATTGGCTTCTGCTCTGCTGATGTCATTTAAGTGGGCCGGACTTAAAACAGTGTTTCCGGGGGATCTTGAAGAAAACGACAAATATTATTCTCTCTAGCCATCTTGGTTTTTTGTTAGAGCGTCCTTTGAGCGTGATTGAGCAGTTGCGTATGTGCGCTGCCACACACAGGTACAAAGTTCTCAGAATTTTGTGGAGGTGCAGATGCTCCGCAGCATTCCTCAACAACTGCGTCCTATTGCGTTGTTTCACTGTTCTGTTATGTTGCACAATAATGCAGCTTTACCATACTTTATACCAGTCCGCCCGAAAACGAAATAAATAAAAACATAAATGCCCCAAACGGTTAAAACAAAAACAACCCAAAAATCGACCCGCTACAATACCCCCTCGATGAGAATTCTGCTGTCCACG
The DNA here is from genome assembly GCA_034769895.1 of Magicicada septendecula. NCBI lineage: Eukaryota > Metazoa > Arthropoda > Insecta > Hemiptera > Cicadidae > Magicicada > Magicicada septendecula. The sequence goes on from CM068375.1 coordinate 62,729,526, forward strand.
ACAGAAGAAATCTCATCGATAACCCCAAAGAGGATCGGTGAGGAACTGGTGCCAACAACCCCCTGGTTCATAATCTGCATGGGTACACGACCCCCCTGGCTCAGCGACCATGGACTCATCTGAACGAGATCACTGGACTTCTCCGTAAGAGATCCCAACACCGAGAAATTGATCAGACTCGCACCACGGCCCACCTTGCCTTCTAACATGCTACCCCCAAAAATCCTCAATCCCTGGCTAAAATCGTTCCAGCTCCTCCGCCGATGTGGATCCCCTTTTTGCAAGCTGGGCTGCCTTTGGCAAATACTGGGCTCACACACATTAACATTACATATTATCATAACACATTAAAATAAAACTTCCTTTTAAAATTTATTATAAATTCAAAAAATTCAATATTCAAAAAAATCTTTTACCAAAAAATTCTCTTCCTCTTTTTTCTAATTTTTGTTTCAATGACTTAACCTAAACATTCCTATTAATACAAATACATCCTTACTCTAGCATGAGAACAATTTATAGCCTACCAATATAAAGCAATACAATAAAAGAAACATCATTAATACATACACAACAAAATAATAATTATCTAACATATTCACTCGCTGGCAGGCGACAAATCAAGTTTTTTTTTTTTCAAAAAAATTTAAAATTTTCAAAATTTTAAAATTCAAAAAATTTATTCATTAAATATTTATTAAATTTATTTATTAAATAACATTTATTAAAATTATTCAAAGATTAGTTTGAATTAATCAAACAAACAAATTAAAATTGAATTCTTACTCTACACAAGCTTAGTAGGTGTATGAACTCATCAGCTGATCATAACTAGGTCAAGTCCAAAACCCTTGACCTACATATGTTATGTATGATTTCTGAAAACACTTTAAACATCTGTAATATCCTAACTTGAAATACAAAACATAATAAAACAAAATATTTAAAACGAACAAATATTAATATAAATAATAAACAGATTGACATTTACATTATTTAAAACAAACAATTCTTGACTCTACATTATTTTCAAATTTCATCAAAATTCTGTCACTGGTGAAAAAAAATGAACAATTGTATATTCTTTATCATGAATCTCTCTGGCTTTTCAACAATCTTACTTTCATATA